>JANBXA010000114.1:3087500-3192500 GCA_030556225.1 Cricetiscus sungorus
ACCTTTGCAGTATAGTGACATCCTGAAATTTCTCATGTTCATAAGAAATTTCTCTCTTAAATGACTCTACATATTAACTCACAATGAAAATATAACTGTGGCTAACAAGTGTTTAAAATATGAGAACACACATTGCTGCAGTAAGTGCCTTCTGGTTAGATACAATATTAAAATGATCAGTAATAAAAGTCATGTATGAGAAGTTGTTGAAGCATAGAACAGATGGATATTTTAGAGTTTTTTGTTTTGTTTTGTTTTGCTTATATGCATTGAAGACATGGTATACCCACAAACACACCTTCTATAAGCCCCTCAAGCAACACCAGTGGCCAGGCCCCTCCCCCAAGAACTTCCAATTGCAAGATTCCATCCATAGAACATTCTAACTGCCCTAATTGTTGGATTCCCTGCCCACACAGCATAGAGTAAAAAGTGCAATCTCTGGATTTGAAATCTGACCAATCTTCACCCTAAAAAGTTCCACTCTCCCTCACCAAGAAACTCTATATAAGTACAATTCTCTGTTCTTTCTATCCTGAGAAAGGCAGGCATCCTTCTACATAATTTTTTTTCTTCCCTCCCAATAAATCTCTTGTGTTTGTTGTATAGTGTGACGTTGCTGTATTCCTTTACTCCTGACTACCAGGATACCTTTCTATTTCCAACCAAGCAATAATACTGTTATTTGGTGCTGGAATCTAGGACAGGCTCTCCTTATGCCTAAGTTCCCCAAAGTTACACTAGGACCCTCTCCCTTATCTCCACCTGCTGGCTCACCAATTTCTCAGCATCCCATTCACCAGCAGCCATTAGGTTAGTTTCATCTTTGGTCTGTGTAAAAGTTTCCCTGAGTGAGGAAGTGGCCACTGAGTACCCAGAGGCCCTCTGGTACCCCTGGAGGTGGAGGTATCCTCAGCCATGGCCCTCTTCACTTGACCCCATATGTCAACCCTTGGAGCTGCAATCCTGCAATTTCCTTAGGTCAAACCAGGCTATTGTGCCCCTTTCTGCACTCTTCTCCAAGTTTCCTCTCATGCTGCAGGTGCTGGACCAGAGAACAGCAGAACTTTATCACCTTGAGTGAGAAAAAGCCTCCATGGCTGAGGCAGAGCTGATAAACTTATGTTAGGGAAACCTTTCCCAAAACAGAGCAGTAACACTTCTGCTTGGGGAAACCTCTCCTTTGGAGGTGTAATCCCACAACTGCTCTAGGACTCTGTGGCTTTTGTGACTCCATGGGAATTTGTTTTGTGACCCTCCCTCTCTATCTCCGATTACTCAGATGTTATGAAAGCCTTACTCTGTTACCACAAACAGCTTGGCCTCAGTACAATTCAGTGGCCTAAATTAGAAAGCTTTATTTTCAGTGGTAGCAACTTCTGCCACTGCACAAACAAATGACCTAAAAATATTTATAGCTAAACTTCTGGCTCCTCCTCTATTTATTCCTTCCTACCCCTGTCCAAGGTAACTCTTACATATGGAGAACCCTACACCTCTAAACATTAACCTTTCCCAACAGAGTAGGAAAATTACAAAGGCCAATTCATTTCCCTATATCTGCATTACCCATCTCTCTCTCACTGGGGCTTTACCCCTATGCCTGTTTTCTCTGTTTGTGTATTACAATTTCTGCCCCAAAAACAGGATCATAAAAACAGGGTTAATGATTAAAGCTGCACCTCCAGTACTCATACAAGAATGTGCCTCATACTGGAAGCCAAATGTTGTAATGAAAGAGTCGCCTAAAACAGGTGGAGAGCCCATGCCAGTTCCCATCACAGGGTTTATAGCAGCACTGCATAACAAATGAGAAGACTGAGTCCTACCCTTTCTCTGGCAGTCCTGGGTAGAACTGCTGGCATAGCACAGGAGTGTCAGGACTGACTACTTTGCAAGTGTTTTACCACTGATTTTCCTCTCAGTTCATCCAGGATCTCCAATGAGTGGCTTAGACCACTTTCACCCTCCAGGGTCACTCACAGGTCACCATAGCACTTATTACAGAATCACTGAGGATTAGATTCACTAACAGAAGAAAGAGGTGGTCTTCATTTCTTCCTCAGGGAGAAATGTTGCTTCTAGGTAAGCCAGTCAGGTATAGTAAATGATAAGATCTGACAACTTGGGATGGATTTTTAAAAACATAAGAAACAGCTCAATGCTTCTGGACAGTCCAATATGTGTACGCACCTACCCCTGCCAGCAAGGAAGACACGACTCCGGGAAGATCTTCTTCATGCAGTTTTAATCAGGACCCTTGTAACATGTTCTGACCCGTGTGAGGGTCCGGGGGACCCCTGCACAGGCTTAAATCCCCTTGCGCTAACCAACCCCAGTGAGCTACGTGGACCCTGCAGATAGGCTACTCTAACACGGAAGCAGACAGGCTGAACAGACTTAACCAAATAAGGGCTTGTTTACACCAGAGAGCCCTCACCAACGGGAAGATGTAAGGTGGAAGCCAGCGCCATCTTTAAGGCACGGCACTTCTCTACAGTTCCCCCTTTTTGTTTTAATAAGGCAACAGGAAAGGGTAGTGGTCTGGTCTCCAATAAAGCAGTGGACATTGTAATAACCCTGAATCCTGGTAGTCAGCCAAGTCAGTGCCACACCCGTCCCGCATCTTTTTCCCCGGAGGTGGGGCCTCGGACACCAACACACATGCAACCTTCTTGGAGTTGATCACTTCCAGAGCTAACTCGGAGTGCAGTGCTAAGCCATACAACCTGAATGTGAAGGATTAATTCTTGTTCATGACTGCGAGCCATGCTTGGGGAGACTGCCCTGCATCAATGGCTGTAAATGCCTGGATAACCATAACTGCATACCACTTCTGAGCAAACCTCATCTTGCAAAGGCACCACAGGCCCACGAAGGAGATAAGCAACAAGAGGACAGCCATTCCCATTCCCATTCCCGCCCATTCTTTTAGATGATCCATGGCAACGGGAACCACGATAACAATCCGGCAGCCAATCCTGCATCCACACATGTCGAATTTATTGCAATGATGGCCATTCCCAGCTGTGCCATCAGGTCATCAAAGTCAGCAGAACAATTTCGTAAAAGATAGTTAGACAACTGTCGTGACAAATTAGCAGCATGTGTAAAGTTCTCATATTGAATGTTGGTAACACATAAACTTGGATATTTCATTTCACATCCCAATTGGGCCAGCTGCCACAAGGTATCTATTTGTTCCTGTTCCAGATCAATTTTTTTGGTTTACAATCATTAAACCTCCTTTTAGTTGAGCACCAATTGTGGATTGAGCATCCAAGGTGGTAGCCACATTTTTGGACAACTCATTTAGCTTAGAGGCTGTCTGCATTGATGTGCTCATAGCCACGGCAGCCGTGACTGAACCCACAACTTCAAAAGAGATAGCTGCAACTATGGCTGCTATCATGCCAAAATCTCTCTCTGTAGCCTCCACCAAACAGGCCATAAAATCTGAAAATTATTCCATTGGGCCTTGTAGTATCTTAGTGAGATTACCATTTACCTCTCCCTTATTGGGTAATGACTTCCATGCTTTTATGGCAAACTGATTTACTTGTTTAAGACTTAAGTCATTTTGTAAGGCTTTCCAGACCTCAGGGCAGAAGGAATGCCCTGTACCTCGGCCCTGCCCTTCCTCATTCTGATTAGAAGGCGCCAAAGGCATTGTTCTAGGAGTGTCCCTCCCTTTCCCACATTTTTATTTTTTCCCCTTTCCCCTCTGTCCCTTAAGGTATTGTTTTTGAACTCCTTTTATGAGGGCTTGCAATTCTTCCTCAGCCCAGCATGCTACCATGAGGTCTCCCAAAACTGTGAACCAAGGTGCAATGGCATCTCAGTCAGGAATCTTTTTAGAGTGATTTTTTTTTTATTTTAAGTTTTTTTTGACAAAAGTAGCTCCTGAAGAGCCAGAAAAAATGGATGAGACTGAGAAGTCCCCATTTTAAAAAATTTATTTTTAGTTTGTTACAACCGTTTGCTCAATATCTGAGAATTTATTGTCCTTTTTCCCCCCTGCGCTCTTTAATTTGGTCCAAAGTTACCTAGGACTTTATTGTTCCTTATCAGAGACCTTATTGTCTCTTTACCGAGGGCCTTAATTTAGTTCAAACCCGGAATTGTATTGCTCCTTACTGGAGACCTTATCGCCTCCTTACCGAGGGCCTTAAATTTGGTTCCAATTTACCTCGGGAACTTGTCAGCGCTGCCCTGACTGCAAGAAGTTTTGATCTGAAATTTCCCCGTATGGGCCACCATCTGTACACGTCTACCCCTGCCAGCAAGGAAGATGCGACTCTGGGAAGATCTTCTTCATGCAGTTTTAATCAGGATCTTTGAAACATGTTCTTCTGACCCGCGCGAGGGCCCGGGTTCCCCTGCACAGGCTTAAACATCCTTGAGCTAACCAACCCCAGTGAGCTATGTGGACCCTGCAGATAGGCTACTCTAGCACGGAAGCAGACAGGCTGAACAGACTTAACCAAATAAGTGCTTGTTTACGCCAGAGAGCCCTCACCAACGGGAAGGTGTAAGGCGGAGGAAGCCAGCACCACTTTAAGGCATGGCACTTCGTGGCTCTCTACAAATATGGAATTTGATACTACCCTTCTTAACTCACCTCTCTGAACCTTTTCTTAATCCTGCTAGTGGCACCCACCCTGCCTTATACATCTCTGCTCTAAATTTCTTCAACAACAGATTCAAAAGATGTCTAACCAGACTTTTGATCAGTTGCTATTACAGGGTTACTGGCCCCTAGCTACAGAGACAGAGATCAGCAACTTCCAATTATACCCTGATGGTGAAGATCAAGTTCACCCAAAGTAATTTGATGTCCTAATTAAACAGGAGATAGTCTAACGATAACTCCCATTCCCATGACCTGATTGTTTATCAATAATAACAAAGTGGTGAATATTCCCCTCTTGGGCCACATAAGTGTTCTGTTCCCTCCCCTGAGCACCTCCAACTTTCAGGTTCCACCCATAGAACCCTCTAACTGCTGGACACTGCTCCCCCACACTACAGATTAAAAAGCCCAATCTCTGGACTTCAAACCCTACCAAACTCTACCCTAGAAAACTTCACCCTGTAAAGTTCTACCCACCTCCCAAGAAATTCTATATAAGCCCTGTATCCTGTTCAATTTGTTTCTGTTTCTCTCCTGAGCAAAGCAGCCACACACACCCTTGTTTTTTCCTTCTCAATAAACCTCTTCTGTGAAGTTTGTTGTGAGGTGTGACTTCATGTTATCCTTTGGCTCTGGGCTGCTAGGATTCCTTTCCATTTGAGCTGTAATGCTTACATTCCCATTGTAATGCTTACACTCCACTCATCACCAAAATTGCCCTGTGCATTGCTAGGAGTTTAACTGTCAATTATAACACTACCAGCAGCATTCAGCAGGCCTGAATAGTGACTTCTCCTGGACATTCACCTGCACTTAGCTTCCAAACTACCTTGTTCCCAAGTGTCTTCTCGCTTAACGATGTGTTCACTTGCTTTCCTGATTCTTCATCTGTTGCCTTAATATTTAAGTGTGATCATAGCCTTTCCTTGAGTCCCGTCTTTTTTTTTTTTTTTTTTATCTCATATTCACTCCTTTGATTCCTACCCTTCTCTGACTTTAATACATGCTAGGTAACTTCCAAATTCAAAGTTCCAAAACTTTCCCCAAAATACTCCAATCCTATCTGTACACTAATACACACACACACACACACACACACACACACACACACACACACACACAGCCCAATAAACAACCCAACTGTGGTGTCTAGAAATTTATACTTGGGGATGGCAGTGTAACTCATTTGCTGAAGTGCTCACCAAGACTGCATGTACACAAAATTCTAGACCTGACTCTCAGCCCCACATGAGCTTGGTGTGGTGGCATATGTCCATCACACCATCACTGAGCAGCTAGGGAGCAGGA
Source organism: Cricetiscus sungorus (assembly GCA_030556225.1). Lineage (NCBI taxonomy): Eukaryota > Metazoa > Chordata > Mammalia > Rodentia > Cricetidae > Cricetiscus > Cricetiscus sungorus. The sequence continues at coordinate 3,093,442 of JANBXA010000114.1, forward strand.
GGACATAAGTTCAGGGTTGCTTTCAGCTATGTAGCAAGTTGGAGGCCAAATTGGGCTACATAAGAGACTATTTCAAAGAAAAAGAAAAACTACTTAATGAAATTAAATGCTAGCTTATTAATCTGGGCAAACATTAAAATTTTATATTTATAATTTCCTAGAAAAATAGAATTCATTTTAAAGAAGCTGTAGTTGTTTTATATTTCCAAACATCATCCCAGTTTCTTAATATTTCTAAGCCAACATTGTGTTTCCCTTTTCTATTCCTTAATTTATAATTTCCCGATTAAAATAAATTATAGGGGAAATTAGTGTTTAATTTGGCCAGTCAAATTTTTAATGAAAATTACTAAAAAAAAAACAAAAAAAAATTATTTTTTAAAATTAAAATGTAACTGCATAATTTTTCCCTTTTACCTTTTCTCCATCCAACCATTCCCACTATCTCTCTTGTTCTTTCTTCAAATTCATGGCTTTTATTTCTTAAAATATATACATATGCTAATACATATGTATGCATGTATTTGTATATGTAAGTACATAATACATGTATATTCCTAAGTATATAAACATATCTTGCTGTGTTACCTGCATATTTGTATTCATGTGTGTCTGTCTGGTTATAGATACAGATGTGAAGACAGGGATATATAGACAGGCTGATAGATAGATAGATAGATAGATAGATAGATAGATAGATAGATATACATCTATAAGTTAGATATAGATAGATATATAATTTCATGGCTGATCATTTGTTATTGGATAACTAATCTGGGAATTCTTCTCAGGAGAAGACAATTATCCCACATTTCTTAGCAAACTGAGGACCCATGAGATTTCCCCCTTGCAAGTCAGCATGTCTATTGGTATCTTCATTGTTCAGTGTTTGTTTAGGAAGCCATGCTAATAGGACTTCTTGGGTAGAGATTTTTCAACACTTAGAAGACACAATCTCACAGAAAATTTCCTGTTTGTCTTGCTTTGACAACCTTCCCATCTGATCTTTGGCAATGAATTATGAATCTTATGATCAGAAGTTGCATTATAGATAGACATATTGATTGGGAAGGGCATGATCTGATCACATTGTCTTTGAATTTGATCAGTTGTGGATTTCTGTAAAGGTCGATGTTGGTGGAAGAGACTGTTGTTGTTGTTTGTTTGTTTGTTTGTTTTTTGAAGAGTGTAAGAACCACACCTATTTGTGGATATAAGGAAAAATTTTTGAATGTAATTTTGGCTTATACTGTGGTAGTTGTATACTCTCCTCCAGAATCATGGCTTCAATAACCCAGGATACCTGACTAGATGTCTAGTACTAGACATGATCATAAAACTTGCAAAGCAAGTTTTAATTCCACTTAGAGAGTCACTGGTCACAACAAAGGTAAGTGTGCCACTATTGTGCCCTTAAGGGTTGTTATGCCATGGTGTTTATTGTTTTCCGTCATAGGCATCATATCTGGATAGGGCTTTTTATTGCTTGCCTCTCAGAAACTTGTGTGGTGCCTTCTAGAATCATGGAAGTTAATCTTCGGTGAAGGTGCTTTCTGTTCAGAATATCTCAATCATTTCAGGCCTTTTAACTAAAGTACACATTATCTGTAACAATTAGGGATTGCCTTTGACTTCTAGAATGCAACAAGGGCAATGGTGATTGCAGGTTGGCAATTCTCCTGGGAAATTCTGACCAACAATTCAAATGGAACCCTCAATAGTGTTGGGTTTTCTGTTAGATATCTTATGGCTCTTTGGGAAGCACTAGACTTCATAATCTTCCATCTACACTATGTCTATACAAACATATGCATTGTGTATAATTTTAGGTAGATGAATAATAATATAATTCTATATGACCTTTTTTTCAATATCTTTACTATTATTTTACCTTCCTCCTTGTCTTCTCTATTACTGTTTCTCAACTCACCCTAATTAAAACCTATCTCCTCTTTTATTCCCATTTCCCCTTCCAAGTCACTTATACCTTGTCATTTTCTCTTACTGTTGTTCCTCCTACAGAAGGAAGTTTAAAATAAGAAAATAACAAACACAAAAATAAACCAGTGCTCCATTTGAAATAGATTCAAAATTCTTCTGCTAATACTAGGGTATATGCACAGTGTATTTTGCAGCTAAATTTATGGGTGCAGATAACATAGTGCTACCCATGTGTGTTGTATGAGCAATTAAGTTATTAATCTATTCCTAACTTCCCCAGTTCACAGAAACATTTATCTCTTCTGAGCTTCCAAAGAAAGATGAGAACTGGCAGTCCTAAATGGATCTCTGAAACCAGGTTCCACTTCAATTCTATTCCAAAATGCAAACATGAGATTGATAAAGATGTGTGGCTCACCACAACAGGCTAACATATTATCTTTATATTTATTTACTTTCCCATTTTCACTGACCCTGTATTCTAGTAATTTACACAGACATTAAATAACAGGTAATCACAAATAATTATAATACCTACAGACAAGGAGTATCTGATGATATACTCCCAAGAAAGGGGTCTGACATTAAGACTGACCAACAATTATCTTCACAATAGTAGATTACACAATATCTAGAGCAGATGGCAACATAGTAAGGTATAATAGCCATTATTGTACCTGGATTGGTCATGTCAATATCTAAAGGGAAATTTGTCCTGAAAATACATTGAATACAATAAAATTTATTTACTGTAAAAATATCAGAGCTGCAACTCAGAGTGTAATCCTTATATTTAAGTAAAACTCCTTAATACAGCAAATAGTAAAACCCATGATGTTTGTCTAAGAACTTTCTTCATAAAAACATATTTTGGTGATATTTTAAAAGAAAATTTACTAGAGTAAGACACCTGAAATGAATATGAGATCATTGTAAATCTCACTTAATAGTAACTTGTATAATGTCCTTGTAACAAGAGAATTAATCTACATATTTATTCCATCAGAAACCAGATTATATGAAACAATTTAAAGACAAGTCTTCACATAAACCTTGGCATTCTTAATGGTAATAATGACTGAGAATACAGGTTTAACTATAGACCCACTGTGCATAAAAGCATACCACAAGACACAGATGTAAATGGCCTTTTCTCCTCAACTATCACAGGGAAGCGAAGAACTAATTGGAAACCAATAAATTAAGTACAGTGCAGCAGGCGGTCTCTAGCTCACTCGGCCTGTGCATCAATAGGTCATTGTCAGTTAATTAAGTGAAGGCATAATCAGCTTAATTTATGTAGTTCACGGAGTTAATGGTATCGCAGTACAGTACCTGATGTCTGACCTGTCGGCACTTGTTTTATGCATCCAGTTTTTCCTGCTGTTCCTTCGAATGGGAACATGACGTGTTTCCTGCATTTTCTATACTTGTCTTCCTGAAGAAGATGAGATATTACACACACACACACATTTTTCATTATATAGACTTAGCCAACCTGCAAAAATATTTACTTAAATACAAGCTAATATTGTAACAATGCTGAAACATATTAAATAAATCATATAAAATACACAAAGAATTGTTAAGAAGATAAGGCAATGGAGTTGTAATCATGAAATACATAAACTTAAAGCAGGTAAAACAGAGTTGCTATGGTTGTAAGTCATGTTGCCTGGTGTTTTTTTCTACCTGGTAGCTGATACCTTCTTTCCCAGGAAGAGTGTTCTTTCTACTGTCTACATAGCTCAGCTTTTCTGAAGCTCCAAGTTTACACACAAAGACAAACCACAATGTCAACCAATTGAACCTCACTTAGGGAACCTAGGAGATCGATTTGTAAAGCAAAGAATGAACAGGACCCTATTTCTGAAGTACGCTGCTCAAACTGCTCTTTCATTAAAAGATGCTCTTTCTTATTGATTTTGGCTTAAGTAATGAGAAAGCTTATCCAAAAATCTTTAGCATTTGGGCTCAAGTTAAGGAAATCAATACAGTCATTTCCCATTTGAACTGCATATGTGAGTTTTATGTACGAGAGACAAGACAAAGCCAAATTCAGATAAGTCAATAGTACTGTCAATAGAACATGAAGCTGACAAATGACGTTTTTCAGCAATTAAAGTGAGCTGTAAACATACAAAGACTAATCAATTGCAGTGTTTAGTCATTAACAGGTTTTAATTGGTACATACGTGGTGTGTGAATCTCTCTCTCCAGAAAGAAACAATAAAGAATATTCAGTATCATGCTTAGTCATCTTATTAATGTTTTGTGAGTGCCTAATTTCATACCTTTCAAAGTAAACTAGGGACTTAATTAGGCAGAATAAATTGAATATTAAATAATCAATGTATGCTACTGAAATATTTTGTACTCACCCCAATATATACATAAGGTACTTTATTCTTTTAAAATAAATATGTTATTACAAAAAAATCTGAAATTTTGATAACATTTTATAATTATTATATAAATAAAATAAAAAACCTCATAATTAAACTTAAGTAATTTCGTGATTTCTAAACTTGAAGAAATGAATCATAAGTTAAATGAGAATTTTATGGTTATATTCTTTGAAATTCCTTAAAAATATTTTTGGTTCTGTGTGAAAGGTTCTAGTATTTATTCAAATTACACTTAAAAAATATTTCATATTGACAATAAACTGAAAAAAACACCCCATTGTGGTCTACCATTACCTTGAAATACTCAGAGATATTGCTGTACAGCCAAATACTATTCATAATGCACTGAGATAGGCCTATCATTAACATGCATACGGAATCTTTGTTTTTAATAAAAAATGATATAACAAAAGTAAAAGGTTAATTGAAAAGCAAAATAAACTACCGAGTTTAGTAAGGCACATTACCTAGATTAACAGAAATCAATGAAATCATTAAAACAATTAATAACTTAAGGCTCCATTCAGACTAAGACAAACTCTGTGGCTATTAGAATGCGGATACAAGGCTACAGAGACATATCTATTCTGACTGGGTAATTTCCTCTCCTCTATAGCAGATCAGTAATATATGCAACTGGCATTCCACAGACGCCTGTTCCTTCTTGTCACATAAGAGATCCTCAAGGCTTTTACCTCTGTGCTAAGGGAATCATAGTCTTTACAGCATGGAACATCTTTTCCCTAGTGTGTGGGATGTAAAAAGTAGGCCCTTAGCACATTGATAGTATTAATCAAAGTCTTATAATTGTTAAACTTTTTCTCTGTACAGAGATCATGATCAGAGTTCTAGCCAATCTCAATCATACACAGAGCTGTGTATAGATTATTCAAAATTATTTAACTCTGAAACATGACTGTAGGGACCTACAGCCTATTAACTATTTCTCTGTAGATCATACTCTATGAAGAAACAGGAAACTACCAGAACTTCATGGGTTGCATGGGTTCTTTCTCTTTTCGTGACACTTAAAATGAAGGTACAAAAAAAAAAAGCACAGAGACAATAAGCAATGTTCTGAAACAGAGTGTGATGCTGTGGTTTTATCCCTGTCTCACAGCTCCAGTTTTATTCTAAAGGAAACTTTACTTCGATCTCAATAAACTGAAAGTACAAATAGCCCCACATCTTGATTGAAAGCCTACAGGTCAATTTCTCCAATTGCATAAGCTCAGTGATCTTGCACTACTTTAGTCTATTTAACCTAGACTGAAACAAAAACCCCAAAGCTGTTCTACATTAACAGCATTAATTCAGAAAAAACTGTTGGTTTTGTGTTACTAGAAGAGTTTGAATAGAGAATCTTATTTCCAAAAGTCACATTTGATCATTATTTTAGTAGTATTCTTAGGCATAAAGGATGGAATTATCTTATGCATATTGAGTGGATCTATAGGGCACATCTACATGACACTCCCACACTTCAGGCTAGAAGTACACTGCAGAGAATAAAGCAGAAAGACTGAAAGAACCAGAGGACCACAGAGTTTGCTGTGAGATTGTGTCCCCTAGTAATGTCAGAAGCTACATCTATAAAGTCTCACCAACATGACTGCGTAAATGTGAGCTGAGCAATGATGGAATAAATGGGCATGCCAAAGTGGATGGGGAAGGAGCTCATGAAGACTTAATGCAACCCAAGGAACTACAGGCAATGAAGGAATTGTGAGAGTGGGAGAGAGAGTCTTCTCCAGAAAGGAGCACACAATTGCTTATCTGGTACCAAATGGTCAGTACCGAAAACCTGCATATGAGTAACACTATACAGATGAAGCACATTATATTTAGAGATACACATGCATATACATATATGCATGTAGCCATGATTAATGAAAGAAGACATGAATTAGAAAGGGAACAGGAAAGAGTGTGTGGGAAATTTTGGAGAAAGAAAAGAGAAGGGACAGAAGATGCAATTATATTATAATCTCAAAAGTAAAAGAAAAAGTCTAATACAGCAAAGGTGTGAAATAGAAGATGAAAGGCAAGGGTAAAAACATACACTAGAATGTTAAGTGTTTGAGAAAAAAATTAGGATGAGTGATGAACTCCGTAGAACTTCACACCAGAATCTAAGAAGCCACACGTACAATTAATTACCAAATAGAAATAACCTGAAAGAATATAATATGATAAATATCCCAAAAGTCATTCTAAAACTCAGAATGTAGGGAAAAGAATTTCCAAGTTGAAAAGTTTCGATTTATTTAAGTAGAAATTCATATATTTTGAACAAATTACAGAGGTAGAAATTTAATGAGTCATTAGACTGCACAAAATCAACTGAAACCAAGAGCTGATATATTCTGACTTGAAATTCCATGTCTGATGAGAGATGTTATTCTGTATATATGTTTCTCATACTGGTTAATAAAGCACTGTGGCCAATGAGATAGCAAGATAGGCGGGGCTAGGAGACAAGGAGGAAAGAGGAAGTAGGAGGGAGGAGTCGAGATGTAGACCTGAAAGAAAGAAGATGCCGGCTGCGGCTCCTGGATAAGATAACCACGTGGAAATACTTAGATAAGTAGAAATGGGTTAATAATTAAGACAGAGCTAGCCCATAAACAATAATAGTAATTGGCCAACAGGATTGTATCAAATACAGAGTCTCTGAGTATTACTTGGGGCTGATGTGGCTATGGGCCCAGACTGGCGGCAGGCGAGATAGAGCCGGCAGGAAGGAAAAGCCTCCCGTAACACATGTATGTTATTTGTTAGCCATACTGACTTTGGCAAAATGTATTCTTTCCCCTTATCTATAAAAAGAAGATAACACATAACATCATCACTGTGAGAATTTGATCACGTGGTCTGTGACATGTCTGACACAAGGTCTGTTGTCTAGGAGTCCTGTAGCAGTTGTACTTGGCCAATGAGCTAATTAATTTTTCAGTTAATAGGTATAAGATGTATAACACACACAAAATAAAGTTCATTTAAAAATAGCATTGCGTGACATTTATGTGTAAATGTATTAAGTGTAATTAGAAAATGATTGTGTGTGTGTGTAGCATATGCATGTATTTACATATGTGTACAGGCATACTACTGCTGTGTGTAGATAGTGAAAGCCAGAGGTCAACCTCAGGCCTCCCTCTGTCTGTCTGTCTGTCTCTCTCCCTCTCTCTCTCTCTCTCTCTCTCTCTCTCTCTCTCTCTCTCTCTCTCTCTCTCTCTCTCTTAAACCTCTCTGTCCAGGCTACAATGACTAGCCAATCAACCCATAGAATCCTCAGGTCTCCATATCCCCAGCAGAAGGATTTACAGGGGCATACAGCTAGTTTGGAGACCAGACCCTCCTGCTTAGAAACCGAATGTATGTAGTTGTTTGAGTCATATAGCATGAAATATGTAAGCCAGTAGTGTCCTGGAAATTTCCTCCCTGCTAGTTAGTTTTCATGATGCTGGGAGATGCTATGAACACCATGGGAGGGTTCTTCACCTATGAATATTGCAAGTTGCAATAGTGACTGGCTTGGTAAGATATGTTCACTGGTTCAATCATGGCAAAATCATTGAAGTAACTAATCACTTTCTGATTCAAATTAAGTCCAACTTCACAAGATGAAACCCACACCTGGCATAATCACCAGACCAAGGAACATGTCACAGGCCCTGCAGCAGAACTCATTACTATCCTTTTGCATGTGAACATAGTGCTAAACCAATTTTGTTGACCTATCATTAGACTTAATAGATCTCTTTCTCTCTCAACCTTTACTAGAGTAGACAAAGGAGACGGACTTATAACTTGTCCATAAGCAGTAAATAAAAGATTACAGAATTCTCAATCAGAACTGAACATCTATACCACATGCCTTCCTCTCAAGGCTCAGGAATAGATATAGAAGAGGGAGCATGGTAATGTACGTATGAGTCAGAGGCACTGGATGACTACAAGCAAACACCATTTTCTAGGCACAGCAAGTAAGCTGCACATATAAACTCACAGTAGCTAAGAGAGCATACACAAGATCTGTACAATCTCAAGCCAGACCAAATCTCACCAGCAATAGAAAAGGTGGGCCTGGAGTCTCTTATCTAAAATAGCCAATCAGCTATTGACATTGTTACCTTCTGAAAAATGGAAAGTCAGTTTTCCTTAAAAGTGAGGACCTTGGTAAGTCAGTCATGCTCTAGTGGAAGGCCACTCATCCAAGAATGAATATATATATATATATATATATATATATATATATATATATATATATACATATATGTATATATATATATGTATATATATGTATATATATCACAAATTTAATTTTATGAGTTTAGAACAAAGAGGACACAAGTTTGGGTGGGTAGAAAGGTGAATTAAATTGAAAGAAGTTGGGAAAGTGGAGGTAAATACAACCAAAACACATTCTTTATAATACTCAAAGGACTAACAATATAAATGCACATGGAGAGGGCTGGGCAGATAGCTTAATCATGAACCCAAATTTGATGCCCAGAACCAAAATTAAAAATAAAGTGTGGTGGCATACTGGTCTCTCTATTTATCTACTTGATGAGTTGCAGGACAAAGAAAGCCTATGACCCCCTTCCAAAATGATGGATTGTGTCTAGGGAATAGCATGCAAAGTTGGTTTCTGGTACCTGCGTGCACACACACGCACACGCACACACACACACACACACACACACACACACACACACACACACACACACACAGAAAGAGAGAGAGAACCCATTTACAATCACATATTGTCCATAGAAACACACTTGTAAACACACAAAAGTATACATAAAGGATAACATGTTAGCCAGAAATCAGATGTGTATTTCTGATGTCCATTTTAATTGAACATTAAATAGAAAACTTAAAAAAAAAATCTCTAAGTTTGCAAAACTGCTTTAATATCATAAGAAGTTGCAGAGTAAAGGCCAAGATAATACATGTAAAACTATATATGACCAAGCATAATTACCTACGGAAGAGGCACCTAATTACCTAATTATTTAACCAGTAACAGTTTCTCTCAGCTTTTTGTTTCTTTCCTGGCTCAGAATTCACCAGAGACTAAACTTAAGAAGAAATACAACTCACCACAAAAGGATGTCACCATAAGCCAGTCTCTATAAATTAGATTGAGTGTCCCCATCTAAAAATTACAAAATATAGAAATGATTAGTTTGAGGGTAGAATCTAATCTAACTAATCTAAAGTTAGCATCAAGAAATGAACAAACACTTAATACTACTCTGTAATTTCTAAAGTTATGCTAAGATTTTGTAGTTATAATTTCAAACAATATATTGGCAGCTTGTTTGTTTTCCCCCAGCTCTGCTGGGGACATCAAAGGTTGGTGAAGATATGTGTATGCATTGTTTCTTCTACAGCTCCTGCCTCTGCCTTGAAACCCATTTTTGGTTCAAAACTTCCTTAGACAAACCTTGGTTTATGAAATCTTCCTGGACTTTATCTCCACTTAATATCTATTCAACATCTCTTTCCAAGAACATCTAAATCCCAGTATCTCTTCTATAGAATCTTGTGTATTAATTTTTGTTTTACTTCCCCCTCCTTTATTCCCACAACAGGAATTCCTACCAATTGAAATATTAAAGGTTTGTGTGCACATTTGATGTGGCACGTATTTGGGAGGGTTGTATTAGTAAATTAATTAGTTACATATATGAGAAGAATATTTTCACTACTGTATACTGCATACTATGCAAATCACATTGCATATTTTAACTCATTCTGTTCCAAAGAGAACAGATTCCTATGATTCCTATTCAAAAAATATAAATGAAGATCATGACCTAGACCACTTAGGTGGGAAATGATGGAACTGAGATTCTAATTTCCATCAGTCATCACACCAGCTGCTCCTATCAATGTATCCTTCCTTCTTAATGAGGTCAATACTTTAGAACTCAATTTTCCAATGATGACCAAGTCCTAGTTTGTTAATGCAATGTTACTTAACCTTCCAAAGGGCTATCATCTACTCCTATTTTGTTAATTCACAATAATGTAGTTAAATACTATCATGCCTACATATAATTTTCTATATGTTATAATGCAATGTTTAAAGAACTACAGAATAAATGTGTTCATTGACTCAACAAATATTTTTAAGCAATCATCTCAAAATTTGTCTGGGATAAAGAAACAAAAGATCACGAAAAGATATTTATGTGGTTTGGATCACAGCTCACTTTTACACTGCACAGTTCTAAGCATTATTTTAAGTGCTCTTCTATAGTTGTTACTATACTTTTCCTAATTTTACAGATAAGCACATTGGGGTTACAGGAAGTGAAATAACTTGACCAAAGCTGCTGACTTAAAAAGATGAAATCAAGGGGGGGGGAAAGATCACAGGACAGATCTTTGAGGAGAGAAGCTGAACTAGAGACCAAGCAGATATGTATTTGTCATGTAGATGATATCAAATGAGGTTTACATGAGTATTAATTTTGTTGTGTACTATGCATTTTATACAGAATTCTAGAACAAAACTTTATCACCTTTGTTTTAGCCCACACTAAAGTGTGCTCTCTATCACAAATCACATATCCGATCGAAAAATTCTAATTAAATTAGCTACAAAAATTAATTTAGTATGTGACCTTCATAGTTCTGTTAACATGTATTTATATTACTTTTCTTGTGGTTGTTCCTGTCTTGCTTTCTCTCCTTTTTTTTTTCTTTCTGAAGAAGCATACATTAGTCTCATTCAATTTTCCTCTCCCTACTACACTAACACTTCCTCTCAATTCCAGCTTAATGTTCTATCGTCTTTCCATTAACCTTTAATACTCATGCTTGCTAGCCCCTCTTTATTTCCAATCGGGCACATTCATCTCTCATTTCCTTCCTAATATAATAGATGTGAGGAAAAAAGTTCAATCCTTTACAAAATGAACACAAAATAAAGGCTCAAAGGTGAGAAAACAGTATGTCACAGTTACATACTTTTAGTCAACAGATTTACATATCCACATTTTCCAAAAATTTCTCAATTTATACTAAGCTAACATTTTAAGAGGGATGAATGACATCTACTAATTTTTAAATTTTCTCTACTCCACTGGCTGCAGTTTCTCTAAATCACATTTGAAGTAAGCCCTTCAAGGGACTTAAGTGTGGTCTGGAATTTAACTTGTTATCTCTGCTACCTAGTCCAGTGACTGTCACAGTTCACTGAGTGCTTGTCCAAAGCAAGCAGTTCAAATAGGAAAGGAAACTGTTAAACCAAAAAGGAAATCTTGTCTCACTAGTAGCCATGGCAGGAAGCACAGAGCTCAATATCGTTGAAGGTCAGCCTCACAAGCGTATCTTGTGCAAGCTGTCACCTCTTTCCCCAACTGCTTTTTCTGATCTTCCCAAGGCATTTCTTCTAAGTTTCCAGAAAGAGTATGGGTGTGACCACAGTTGGAGTGTCAAAAATCCACCTGAGGATGCAGTACCTTGCATGTTGTCATTCCCTTTGTATAATGTGATCAAGACAAAATACAGCTGAAAGGAAACTCAAGTTATCCTTCATTTCCCCATTTCCCACTGCTTAAAACTGTCTAAATAAAATTCCCAGTTCTCGTGTTGGAAGTGTTTTTTCAGAAAACAAAAATAAACCAACCTGCCTACAAACCCTCCACAATGCTTACCTGCCTACATAGCATGCTGAAATAAATGAGGACAAATACAGAGAAACAAGACTATACAATGTTCAGACAGTGAGCAACTTTGAAGTCCTAAAAGGGATGTCTCCATCAAACTTTCCCCCCAAGCGCTAAGGGAACATTATGGAAGAGGAGATGGAAGGATTGTAAGAGCAACTGGGAATGTAATTAAGGCCCTCCACACATGATAATATGGACTCACACATAAACTTGTAGAAATGGCAATGGCAGGCACAAGCCCTGTAAAGGTCCGAGCCAGAAGGGGTCTCAGCAGTGAGAGGAAGTGAACATAATCTCTTATCCTTTGTGCAAATGATATTTCCAACTGACGACAACTCGCAAAATGAAAATTAGTTTTTAGTTTTCTCCAGTGGAATCTCAGTATACACACTACACTTAAAGTTAGTCCCCATGCCTTCAAACCAAACTTAATGGTATTTTTTAAGATTTTCTGTCTTACAGTGTTCTGTCTGGGTATTTTATTTTTACCTTACTGAACTTTTGCTTATATATTATGGCATCTAATTTTGTGGGGGTATTTTTGGGGGGTTTCATTGTGTGTGTGTGTGTGTGTGTGTGTGTGTGTGTGTGTGTGCGCGCGCGCGCGCGTGCGTGCAGATAATTCTAAATAAACTAATGCAATCATTAAGTCTCTATAACATTATCTGTACATGTTCTTTTAGGTCTGACATTTGGTTCTGAATAACCAATTTGTGTGTTTGTCCCTGGTGATACTGTTTTTCCCACTAAAAGCATTCCTTTGTTCCTTTGTTAGCTAAAGGTCTTTGTGCAGAGCTCAGGATTCCTGAGCTTTCTCTAGTCAATTTCAACATGTTACTGTCATTCATCTTATTTAGCTCATGCTGAAGCAGTCATGTTTGGAAAACTGTATGAATGTAACCTCTGACAATCATGGTAGCACAAGGTCGCAGCAAACTTCCTGCTTCTATGGCCTTTCTAAACCTTCTGCCCCCTCTCAGCAGTGAGCCCCAATCCTTGGGTGTGGGACTTGTATCATGGATGTATGTCTTGGAACTGAGATCCACAACCCTGAATTTTGATTGGCTGTAGTTTTCTGTCTGTTTCAAAGGGTGATTTCCTTGATGGTCAGTGAAGACCGCACCTACCTACGGGTATAAGAACAAGTATTTAGAATGTAGTTGGTGATTATGCTTGTTTAGGTAAAGTTAAGGTTGCAGGTTTGTCTCCAAGACCCTTGACTTCACGAGCACTGAACAGTTGTCTACGATCAGTAAAAGACGTGGTTCCCCCAAGATGGGTGAGTCTTAAGTACAGTTAGGAAGCTCTCAGTAGGTACTAAGGGAAGCATATCACTACTGTACCATGCCGGTTACTGTGCCATACTGATTATTGTGGTGGTTCGTAGGCATCAGGCATCGTGGCTGCATAGTACTAATAGCTGCTTCCTTCATTTGGGCGCTTGCCTGGTGCCTTCCTGGAGATTGAAATGAAAAGATTGTTTTGATTGAGATACCCCAGACCCAGAAAGACAAAAATCTCACACTTTTTTCTCATTTAGGACTCCAGGTTCCAAGTCTTCAGAAAGGAGGAAATATCCTGGAGCCAGTGCAAAACTGACTTTTTCACATAAAATGAAAAAGAACTATAGCCAGAGTTGTGACAGTGGAGGCAACAAAGAAAGACCAGAATTGAGGTGATTCAATGGAAGAAAGGAGAAAAATGGGGATAAAAGGGCTCTAATTAGAGAGAAGAGAGAAATACAGAGACAGAATAATGAGAGTAAAATAACAGTAAGGATGTCTGAAAATGTCACAGAAATTGCATTATTAATTTCCTAAAAGCCTCTATAATACATGTAAGTTGGTATATACATGGATAGTTTCAATGGAATTTTCCATCTGAGATGACAATGTTCACTCTGAAAGCCACAGACTATCTAACAAACACCAGGCATGAGAAACTCTCTTAAGTGTTGTTTGTAGGGTTTGTCCAAGAGACTCTCCAAACTGTATAGGCTATGGCTATTGTTACTAGTTGTCCCCCATAAGTGGAAGGGAAGCCCCTATTGTTTTAGCCACAGGGCAGAGAGGCTCATAAAATGATTGGAAAAGTGTATCAGACAAGTGTGCTGATGTGTCAAAGGCTACAGTCATTTTGGAAGAGAAAACCTCAGTAAATAAAATGATTTCAACAGAGTGAGCTGTAGGCAAGTCTGTGGTACTTCTTTTTAATTGATTGATTATTGAAACAGAAGGGCACAGCTTACTGTGGATGGTGCCATATCTGGACTACTGGTCCTGGATCTTATAAGAAGCCAGGGTGGGTAAGTCCTAAGTAGCAAACCTGTAAACCTGTAAACCTGTGGTCTCTGCATAAGTTCCTGACTTCAAGTGCCTCCCCTGAATTCCTACCCTGATTTCCCTGGATGACAGATGTAAGTTTTAAGAGGAAAGCAACTCCTTCTTAAGCTGCTTTTGGTCATAGTCTTTTACCACCCCTATAGAATTCCCAATTATAATAGGAAGCTAATAATCAATAAATGAAGATACCAAGGTAATAGTGTCTACTAAGGGTAACTTTATAGTAACAAATGGAGCTTGTATTGGAATATATTACCCTATGTAGGATGAACTGTTAGAAAATAGCAGAAACGATTTTTCAAAGGTGTCAAGCAAATATTAACACAGGTGAATTATAGTACCTAATGCAAGGTAAGATTAAGCAATGACAGAGGTGAGTAGCTTGGAACTCAAGAGTTCATTGTGCTCAAGACTGGAATAGAATGGAACAATCCTTCCCAGGGTGACCATGCATTCCTCTTACCTAGCTAGCTATGGGTTTATAATATGGTTATCCTTTCTTTAAATCTAGTACCAGTTCTCATGGTGTCTTAAACAGTTCTGAGGAGTGGATGGGGTTGGGTTGGTAGGAGGTGGGAAGGAGGGAAAGGAAGGGAGAGTCAGGGAACTGTGGTATACTAAAAAGAATGAACCAAGGGAAAATAATGGAATACCAAAACCAGAAAAGATTAAATGAAATAGACACTCTTTTCTTTTTTTGAAACTAATCAAAACAGTACTTTGAGTGCAAGAACACTAATAGTAGGCATGGTCCCTAGGAAGATTGAAATGTATGGGTACTCTGGGACATTATGTCTTCAGGATCTACCAAATCACCTTTACTCTGAAATGTCATCACCTAGCTAAAGGGACAATTTACAATGTAATAGAAATCAACTTCAGTCTTGAGCCTCCTTCTGAGAAATGGTTTCATTCTAAAGGCCTGGATTTACTTGCAAAGGAAATCTCAATATTTACTAAAATTGATATTTTTGATGTGTGTGTGTGTTTGTGTGTATGTGTGTGTGTGTGCGTGTGTGCATGTTTCTGATGTTACTTGCTTATTTCCACTATTGTGTTACCTTTTATTCAGAAATTTCTATCCTATTAAGCATCAAGATATGCATATATTCATTCTATTTTTAAAAGTCTAATAATCAGGTACTCAAAGAACTCATGGTAAGATTCATGCTGTATAAAGTTCTATAAAGCACATGGAGGATAAATCAATCTGAACAGCAGCACAAAGCCTGGCTATATTATTAAGAATGCATATTAGTACAAAAAAATTGTATAATATGTCATATATAAATATTAAATATCATAAATTATTCTTGATACAGAAAGCAGATCTATTATTCTTTACATATATTTCACATTTATATTCATGAAGTTCAAAGATGAAAAGATAATTCATTTAAGTTGTAATACAAATAAAGATAATTTGACTGAATGAATTTTGACATTGGTGCTCAAAAAGGAAATTTTTAAAAAAGGATATTAAATAGCATGTTTGCAAACAAAATGCTAAATACTATAGTAACAATCCAACATTAAACAAGTGATGGGGAAATGGAAAAGGGCACTGTAGTTTTAAAACTGAATGGATTGTATTTCTTTCTTTCATTTACAATTCTAACAGTTCTATCATCTTAGGATTTTGTACAGAATTTCCCTTGCACATTGTGATTTCCATCTAAATGCCTTTAAACTTCTTTGTCCTCACATCAACATAATCCTGCAGAATGTAGCAATACACACCTTTCTTCAATGGTAATATCTCAATTAAAACTTGGGCATACTGACCACAAATATCTAAGTCACGTCAACTAAATGTTAAATTCTTCTAACTTTTTCATTTTTGTTTTACTTCTTCTACTGCCTGAAATATGGTAAGATCCCCTAGAAATATTAAGAAAGACAAAATTGATTACATGTACTGTCCAAAGAAAAAATATTGAGGATGATTTTCAAATGCCATTCTTGAATAATTGAGCAAATGTAATTTTTGTCATGAATAAATACCAATGACATTCTGATTAGATTTTCATTCTAGAAAAGTCAAAGCTATGAGAGCAAAGAGGAGATCAGTGGTTGTTAGGGGTTAAGGGTGGGGAGAGATTTAAAGTAAAGGGCAGCCTGAGGGAGGTTTTGGTGGTTCTGTTTTACATTGTTTTTGTTGTGTTGTTTCTTTTAAAGAATGATAAAATTACTCTTTTTTATATGTATTCAGTGTTACTTGTTTGTTTCTACTCAATGATCAAAATGGATGAATTGTATGCCAACAGCATTATGTTACATGTAACATAAAATTTAAAAGGAAATAGAGTACCTAAAATTCTAATGTTTGGTGGTGTATTATTTTAACTGGAGACTGCTAAAAATTTTTTAAAAATGTCAAAACAATTACTAGGGAGAGTAAATGAAATTATTGGAGAACTACATTAAAAATTAGGACACAGCAAGAAAATTAAGATTGCTAAAGATAATAAATACTAAGATAATAACACAAAATTAAAATTCAGAGAGGGCAATTGTGGAGAGGGCAATGCCCATTGCTTCACCAGGTGTAGTGCCTGGGAGTCACTTCTACCTTTCTACTTCTAAGTATAAAGAGGATATTTTCAAAGGAGTGCCTTTTCTTCTTGGACTTGCTCTAAATTATGATTTTCAGGGTTCTAATCACTACTAAGCAGCTCAGACAACTGTGCTAGGACACAGTTTATAGGTCAGACAAGTGTGCTAGGACACAGTTTATAGGAAAGGAACGACATTGAGCTTTGAGCACAGTGGTATGAATGTGCCCTATTGAATTAGTTTATCAAAGGGCCTGGGCTTATGACAACCAATTCAATAGTCAGCCAAGGGACTTGAGCACGTTATTTATACATAATATCATCAGCAAAAGTTAGAAAACTGGTCCTGCTTTCCTAATAGACAAGAACATGCATCAACAGCAGTCTAGGGTGGTTAATTCTCATCTTCTCCCATTACTTCTCCAAGCTATTTTGTTTTAAATTCACCACCACTCCTAGCCTCATTACCATTGCTTTTGGAACACAATAAATAAAGGCATCATGACTATTTACAAGTTAACTTATGACTGATTTCTCATCAAGAGAAGTCCTCCTTCCCTTCTAGCCTCATCTCTAAACCCTCACCTTCTAAAATGAAGCCCTGTAGACCTCAAGGTCAACCATCAACAAATAGCTTTTAAATTTGATGCTCACTGTTTTCATGAAAGTGTATATGTCCTTTCTGTCTTATCTGAAGTTTGATTTTCCAAGGGCATTGATTTATTTCTGTAATACCCTTCTTAGCCTCTTCTGCCTCAGGACCTAGATATAAGTAGATGGCCGCTTTAGTCCTCATTGATATCTAATAATATCCATCCACTTGAAGTGAACTTCTCTTTTAACTATTAAATTTCATACTTATTCTAATTATTGATGGTTTCCCTTCTCACATAGAATGCAATATGCTTATTTCTTAAATTATTGAGTTTTTTGGTTCATGATTTCATCATTCATCAAATAATATCTTTATTTTACCATATTCAGAAATAATCACTCTTCAATCTCAGTGTACCTTAAATATATTTAACTTATAAACAATTCACTACTGTCCATTCCCCTTTCTCTTTACAACTCTTCTAGTATGAAATAATGGCAGCTCACTGTGTTAAACATTCTCCTATATTTGACAACAGTTTCAACTATTTTTTTTATCAGTTCCAGCTTAGTATCTCTGAAGATTAATGTGATTAGAGGGAAAAATCCATGGTTGCTGGTTTATTATAATCAAAACCTTAGACCCTTCAGCCTATCTATGGTAATGCTATACTTATCTGGCCTGTCTTTCCACCTATGATCTCTGCTATCCAACCAATTTCCAATCCTTGCTACTTATCTGATGAAAATTGATTTTTACATCAAGAAAATAGGATGAATAAAAATGAATTTTGGTGAACTGAATTCACCACATTTACAGATGGGCTTCAGTGCTCAAAGGTAAGAAATCTCCTCCATTTATGCACTGATAATTGCTTTCAGTGATTTGCCTTTCTTTCTCTAGTGTCTCACTTTTCCTTTCTACTGAATCATCCTATCAGTAACCAACAAGTAAATCTGCAAATATTTAAAGAAGGTGATAAAGCAAAATCTACCCAGCTCTTTTTTCTAGTTATTTATGTCTTGCTTCTTCAAAGAGGTCTGTACTATGTAGTCTTCTGTTTCTTCTTTCGTGTTCTCTTAAACCAACTATGTTAAAGCCAGTACTACTACTTCAGAGAATACATTGCTAACTTCTCCAATGCCATGCATTTTGATAAATATGACAGTCATTCTTCAGAGCACAGCCTATTTAATCAATTAGAAATAGTTGTAAAAACTACCCATTGTCATCTAAAAGTTCTCCTTACATTCCTATTACAAAAAACAAACAAACAAAACATCATTATATTCATTTATACAGTAGAGAGGGGTGTGTGGATGTGCCATAGCAAATAGATAGGGGTTAGAAGACATTTTCAGGAATTGTCCTCTTCCATAATGTAGCTGCTTAGGATTGAACTCAAATCATCAGGCCTAGTAGAAAGTGTCTTTACATGTTAATCTGTATTGCTAATCATCTTAATCTTCAATATGATCTCTACAGCATATGCTGATTGGAATTTCTTCTGCAAACCTATTCAAACTCTTGTGCCAATTTAATTTTTAAGAATTTTTTAGATATTTTGGAGATTATAATATGATTACTACATTTCTTCTTTCTCTCTCTTCTCTACAAATACTCCCATATATATCCCCCTTCTCTTATTCAAATTCATAGCCTCTATTTATCCATTGTTATAGTATAAATATATGAATACACATATGTACTTCTGAATATAACCTGATCAGTTTGTATAATTTATTTATATATAAACACATACACAGCAATTTAATCCCTGCCCTCTATGTCTAGAAATGATTCACAGTTCAGTCTTTTATGACATCGCTCAGTTTATGGCTTCATAACATGTTTATACTGACACAAACTTATCTTCTTTGATTGTCCATGAATTACAGGTCCACATTTTCAAGAGCTTGTACCTCAAATTTTGATGCATCCAAAACTGATTTCTGATACTTAAGTAAAGCCATACCATCTACAGTGTTCCTCATTTTCCTTCGGGGCAATGTCTCTCTTCCAGTTGTTCAAATTGCAAATCTCATTGTCATTGTTTACTGGTGATTCTCTCAACACTATATGCTGTCTGAAAACAAATTTCATGGTCTTAATTGCCAAAACACAGTAACAATGTTGTGGTGCTATATTATTTGTCTCTACCTCTTCTCCCACGTGTTTTCCGTTACAGCATCTTTCATCATGATTGTCAATTAAGCCTCCAATCAGTGCTACCATCTTTTAGCCAACTCTCCTCATAGCATCATGGTTATTTCAATAGAACCTAATTTATGTTATACTATAACCTGCCTAAAAACTTTCAGTAGTCCTACAGCTCAAAAGAAAAGCTGAGTCATCCCATGGTCTGAAAGGACCAAAGACAGTTTCTACCTAAAATTGTGCCTAGTTAATAAATAATAAGAGAACAAACTATAGAGTTAAGTTCACAAGGCTCATAAAGTATGGCATTATAATCATGGATTGAAATAACAGTCCCCAAGATTTATTAATTATGATTGGCATCTTTTAAGTAGTTACCATGTATAATAAAGAATAAACTGATAACTTTTATAAGATAGGCAGACACCAGGGATATGGACATGAGAATCTCAGAAAGGTAAATCCTTAAGCTTCACAGGGCTAGTACATCAGATGTTTATGTCTCGTGCATATATGTGTAATCCAAGTGGATCCAGAACCCCAGGCCCTATTATGAGGCACAGTCATCTTGACATGAGGTTCCCATTGTTTTTAGACCTGAAGAAAGTTTAACATAGATTTGTTTAAATCTTTTGTTGTTGTTGCTTTACATTTTTGTTTGACATACAATAATTATCCTTATTAATAACATAATGATAACATGATAGTTCAATTCACACATACCTTGTGTGAGCATCATAGAGAGTAAATATGTCTGCCACCTTAAATGTTGGTTATTTCTTCTTCTTTGTTTGTCTTTTGAGGCAGAATTTCTCTGTGTAACAATTCTCGCTGTCCTGAAACTTTCTTTTAAGACCGGGTTTGCCTCAAACTCACAGATATCCCCCTGCCTCTGCCTCCCGAGTACAGGGATTAAAGACATGCACCACCACTGCCTGGATATTTCTTCTCTATAGTAACTACTCTGTTGTTAACTATGCTCATTCCTGTGCCATCTAACTATAACATTTGCTTAATGAACAACTTCTCCGCTTTCCTCTCTCAGATGTCACTAACCTCTAGTCACTGACATTCTCCTTTCAGCTTCTAAAGATAAAAGCATAGGAGAACACATGGGTGAGAACATGTTACTTTCCTTTGTATGCCTTGCTTATGCAATGTGATCAAGGTTTGTCAGTGTTGTCATAAATGATGGTCGTATGTTTGCTGTTGTTGTTGCTAAATACTGTCCTATATGCATAAACCATATTTTCTGTGTCCATTTACTCATGGATAGACTTTGGCTAAATTAGTGTTGTCATTTTTAACTAAAGTGACTTTAGATGACACAAATTATTATCTATCAGATTGAGAATATGATTTCAAACTTAAGTAAATCTAAAGCACCATTACTTATTATTATAAATACAAAGTTAGCTTGGTGTTGGTGGTTCACACCCTTAATCCCAGCACTTAGGATGCAGAGGCAGGGGGATCTCTGTGAGTTCAAGGCCAGCCTGGTGTGCAGTTAGTTCCAGGATAGGCTCCAAAACAATACAGAGAAACCCTGTCTTGAAAAAAAAACAAAGACAGAAGAAGAAAGAAGAAGAAGAAGAAGTAGAAGAAGGAGAAGGAGAAGAAGAAGAAGGAGAAGAAGAAGAAGAAGAAGAAGAAGAAGAAGAAGAAGAAGAAGAAGAAGAAGAAGAAGAAGAAGAAGAAGAAGAAACAGAAGAAGAAACAGAAGAAGAAACATACAAAGAGTATGTGATGGGAGATGTTATTCTGTAAATGTGTTTCTCATGCTGGTTAATGATACTTAAATACTCTTCTATAAAAAAAAATGGGGGGAAGAGTGAAGATCCTTGAGAGAAATGGAGGTTTTCTGTTCCTGTGTGTACATAGCTTATGGAGCTAAAACGCCAGACAAAGCAAGGTTCACCAGAGCTGCCACTAGCCAGTGGCTGCTGAGCCCTTTGTCTTACAAAATAAAAGAAATAACTTGACAGGAAAGAACCTTTACTATATGGGATACCTGGTTTTATGTCAGCCAGGCACTGCTATCCTCTATTGAGAAAATGACTCCATAAGATTTTGTGGTTCTGGTTAGCTGGAGTTGAAAAATCCTCTGTGATTAACAAGATACCAGAAGTACTAAAGTAAAACCATTGCTTTACTGGGACAATTGGTGCTGGCCAACTGGAGCTAAATTAGTGGTGATTTTATAAAAGGCTGGCATTATTGAGATGAAATCTGGAAAGATCTTCCCAGATTTAGCACACAGAGCTATATTCCAGAGGTGGTCAAGATTGTACCTCACACTGGCGGCCAAGCTCGGCAGTAAAAGAATCATCCAGGTGGTACTGTTTATGAAGGCATGAAGATACCATGAAAAATAGGCTGGCACTATGAGGAGCAAGAACAGTTCATTAAGAAGGTACAGCCTCAGTAACACGAGACGCCCCAGAAGTGAAGGGTCATTGGAAACTTTGAGGCTTGGCAAGTTGAAAAGAGCCCAGGAGAAGCTACTGGTGAAAGTGCATTTCAATTGTACCGGACATCCCAGCACTTTGGAAATAGCAGTACAATGGGTCGACCACCAAGACCAGGGACAGTGGTGCAGCGGAGACTTCCAGAGATCAGAAAACAAGCTGCTGCAAGCTGCAAATTGTGGAGTCAGAGGTGTTAACCAAACATGGCAGAAGACCCAAAAGAGTGGGTAGATCCCAGACATTGAGCACTGAGATTTTGCACATTTGGTGGTGTATTTTGCTTAGATTTGATTGTGATGGTATCCTAGTTATTCTTTCTTGAGCTAAGAAAGCTTATTTTTTGATTTTACTGAAGCACAAAGCTAACAGACTTTAAATTTTAAATAATATTTTGTAATTTTACAAGGACTGAATATCTGAAAACACTGGCTATTTTAAAGAGATTATTTTTAAAGACCAGATTTTTTTTCATGATTTGAATTTTTTGAGACCTGTGTTTTTTAAAGTATGAAATGTTTATATTGTAATGTTGATTCATGATCTTGGGGGATGACTAAGAAATGAAAGGATTTGGCTTAACAGTATATGTTCATGTGTCAAGTTGACAAGGAGTGTCCTGGCTATTTTTATGTCATCTTGACACAAGTTAGAGTACCATAGCAGGAGGAAACTTCAATAGAAAAAAATGTCTACATAAATCTGGCTATAGCGCATTTTCCTAATTATTTATGGGGTAGTCACCAAGCCCACTGTGGGTGATGCCTTCCCTGGGCTGATGCTCCTAGGTTCTAGAAGAACATATGCTGAGATTCTCACAGCCATCTCTGATGCTTGTGTCTGTGGTTCCTGTTCACTTTCCTAGATTTTTACATTTCCAGAATCTCCTAGTGTGTGTTTCCTTTATTGCTCCTATCTCCACATTCAGGTCTTGAATGGCTTTATTCATTTCCTTCGAATGTTTGTTTTTCTTGGCTTTCTCGAATGTTACCAATTGAAGATATGGCACAAGTAAATAGGTACTTTGACCAAAGAAAACAATAACTCTGAAAAAGATTATTGACACAAAACATCAGAAAATTTGGAACACAATGAAAAGTACAAACCAAAAGGCAACAGAATTAGAAGTAAAAGATCTTAGCTCAATAATCCATAATGTACTTTTAACAAAATCATAGAAGAAAAATGTCTACCCTAAACAAGAACAGGCCTCTAAGGTACGAGAAATCTACAGAACACCAAATAGATGGAATGAGAAAAGAAAGTCTCATTACTGCATAATAATTCAAACATTAAACATAAAAGAACAAAGAACGAGTATTAAGATCTTCAAGGTGTAAAAGCCAAGTAATGTAGAGAAGCAGACCTATTAGAATACACCTGGCTTCTCAACAGAGACTCATTTTGCTCTTTCACTCTTCTGTGGGCCTGTTATCCAGCTCCCAAATAAATCATGTGTGGTAGCTTATTATTACTTATAAATGCCCAGTCTTAGATTGAGTTATTTCTAGTCATTACTTAACTTAAATTTAACTTAAATTATCCCCTCTACACTTTGCTGCTGGGACTTTACCTTTCTCTATTGCTGTATATCTTTATATTTCCTTTCCATTCTGTGTCTGGCTGTATGGCTGGACAGCAGGCTCCTTTTTCTTGCATCTTGATGTCTCTTACTTTTTGATCCCTCTTTTCCTCCTTCTATTTATTCCCTGTCTGCCAGCCTTGCCTAACTTTACTTCTCCTTCCTTGCTATTGGCCATTCAGCTCTTTATTAGACAAATCAGATATTTTAGACAGGCAAAGTAATACAGCCGCACAGAGTTAAATACATCTTTGAATCATTAAAACAAATGTTCCACAGTGTCAACATATGTAACACATATAAAAATAATATTCTAAAAAAGAACATATGTCTTGTAGACTGTAAGAAACCACAGAAGCCATCCCATACTACTATACCCAACAGGGCTTCCAATCACTATAGATGAAGAAAACAATATATTTCACAACAAAGTGAAATTTACATAATATCTATCCACAAATCAAGCCCGGTAGATGATATTAGAAGTAAAACTCCAACCAATGAACTTAACTACAACCATTAAAAAACAGGCTAACAGCATGGAAGTGAAACCAATCCATCCTTCTGCTGCATACAAGAAATATATCTCAATAACAAATATAGATATTACTTGAGAGAAAATGAGTGAAATATATTTTCTAATCAAATAGACCTAAGAATCAAGTTGGAGTAGCCATGTTACACCATATAGACACAATACATAATACATAATAGACACAATAGACTTCAAACCAAAATTAATCAAAATAGATGTGGAAGGACACTTTACATTCATCAAAGAAAAAAATCCATCAAGATGGCATTTCAATTTTTAACATTTATGTCCCAAATCTAAGGACAACACAATTGTAAAAGAAACATTACTGAAGCATGAATCATGCATCAAACTTGACCCATCAATAGTGGGAGACTGAAGACAGTGCTCTCACTAGAAAACAGATCATTATGAACCAAATGGACCTAACATATCTGCAGAATATCTTACCAAAACACAAAAGAATATACCTTCTCAGAGCCTCTCAGAACTTTCTCCATAATTGAACACATATTCAATCATAAAGCAAGTCTCAACAGATTCATGAAAATTGAAATAACCCTCTGTATCCTATCAGGCAACTATGGATTAAAGCTGGATTTCAATAATAGAAACAATAAATAGCCTACAAACCAATGAAAATTGAACAACTCTATATTGAGTGACTACTGGGCCATGGAAGAAATACAGAAAGAAACGAAAAACTTCTTAGAATTCGATGTAAGTCATTGTACAACATACCAAAACTTATGGAGCACAATGGAAGCAACGTGAAGAAGAAAGTTTATAGCACTAAGTGCACTCATAAGTAACTGGCAAAGATTTCATATTAGCAAATTAACAGAACACCCAAAAGTTCTTACACAAAAAGACACAAACACACTTATGTGAAGTACACAGCTGCAAATAATCAAACTGAGGGCTAAAATTAATTTTAAAAAAAGAAAGAGAACAATACAAAGAATCAATGAAACAAAGAGTTGGTTCTTTGAGAAAATCAACAAGATAGGAATACCATTATCCAAACTAACTAAAAGTCAGAGAATATTCTAAATAAGAAAGTCAGGAATGAAAAAGGGGATATAATGGCAGATGACAAGAAATTCCAAAGAATCATTAGGTCATACTTCAAAAACTTATATTCTACAAAGTTGGAAAATCTAAAATAAATAGAAAATTTTCTTTCTAGCTTTAACCAAAGTTAAATCAATATCAAGTAAACAATTTAAATAGACCTGTACCCCTAAGAAAATAGAGGAATTCATTAAAATTCCCCAAAGAAAAAAAGCCCAAGGCCAGAAGGTTTTAGCTCAGAATTCTTCCAGATTTTCAAAGAGCTAATGCCATTATTTCTTAAAATTTCACACAAAATAGAAACAGAAGAAAAATTGCCAAATTCATTTTGTAAGGCCATAGTCACCCTGATACCCAAACTACACAAAGATTCAACAAAGAAAGTGAATCATAGACCAATTTGTCTTCTTGAAACTAGATACAAAAATACTCATTACTTGCAAACTGAATCCAAGACCACATCAAAAAGATCTTCCACCATAATCAAATAGGCTTCATCCTAGAGATGCAGGGAGAGTTCAACATACAAAAATCTGCCATAAAACCAAACTGAAAGAAAAAATACTACATTATCAATCTCATTAGATGCCTTTGATAAAAGCCAACACTCCTTCATGAAAAGTCTTATAAAGATAGAGGCTACAAGGGACAAACCTAAACATAATAAAGGCAGTTTACAGCAAGGTTTAGACATCATAAATTTAAATGAAGAGAAACTTAAAGAAATACCATTGAAATCTTGAACAAGAAAAGGCATTCCACTCTTTCCATAAATATCTAATATAGCACTCCAAGTTATAGCTAGAGCAACAAGACAAATAAAGAGGATACAAATCAGAAAGGAAGAAGTTTAAGTATCCATATTTGCAGATGATATGTTATTATACATAAGAGACCCCAAATATCTACCAGGGAACTCTTAAAGATTCTAAACACCTTAAGGGAAGGAGCTGCTTACAAGATGAATCTAAAAACCTAAGTAACCTCATATGTACACGTGACAAATGGGCTGAAAAAGAAATCATGAAAACAACACCTTTCACAATAGTCACAACTAAGAAAAAAATCTCTTGGTGTAACTCTAATCAAGCAAGTGAACAACCTGTATCACGAGAATTTCAAGTTTTTGATGAAAGAATTGAAGAAGATATCAGAAGATGGAACGATTGCCCATTCTAATGGATTATTAGGATTAACATAGTAAAAGTGACAATCTTACCAAAAGCAATCTACAGAGTCAATGCAATACCCATCAATATTCCAACATATTTCTTCAAAGGCTTTGAAGGAACAATACTCAGCTTCATATGGGAAAAATAGTACAGCTAACACAATTCTGTACAATAAAAGAACTTCATGTGGTACCACCATCCCTGATTAGAATCTGTACTACAGGGCAACAGTAATAAAACAACATAACACTGACATAAAAATAGGAAAGTTTATCGACAAAACTGAACTGAAGACCCAAATGTAAATCAACACACCCATGGACATGTGGTTTTTCATGAAGAATCCAGAAATATAAAATAGAAAAATAAAAACATCTTCAATAAATGGTGCCGGTCTAACTGAATACCAGCATGTAGAAGAATACCAGTAGAGCCATACCTATCACTGTGGGGAACTCCAGAGCATCTTAGCAGCCACCTTTCCTACTACTCTCTTAGATATTAATATACTGGTAATTTTCCATTCCTGACTGTCCTCTTATTAAGCATATGACCCTCAAAGAGTCCCAGCTTCAGGGTTATCATACAGCAACTTATCTTATAGCAGAACACCTGCATCCTGCTTGGAAGGACATTCTGCCTCCCTCACATCCTCCCTTTGGCCCATTCCCTCATTTTCCACTACGTAAACCTTGTGGTTATATTCATTAAATGAGACTTGATCATAATACTGTCTTGTCTCCATCTCTTGTGTCTCTTGTCCCCTCATTCTCACTCCCTCCCTCAGGGTCCCTGTCTAATGACACCGCAGGCTGGAGCATATTGCCCTGCACAAAACTAAAGTCTAAGTCAATCAAAGACCTTAACATAAAACCAGATACGTTGAACCTGATAGGAAAATTCTTGAACACATTGGCACAGGAGACAACATCATGAACAAAATACCTACAGCACTGGCACTAAATTCTACAATAAGTAAATGGAACATTATGAAACTGAAAAGCTTCTGCAAAAGTTACCATCAATAAGGAAAAATGATAGTCTACAGAATGGTCAACTCCACATCTGATAGAGGAATAACATATAATATATATAAAGAACTGAAGAAATTAGATAACAACAAACCAAATGATCCAATAAAAAAATGGCTACAGATCAAAATAGTGTTCTTAACGGTGCAATTTCAAATTACTGAGAAACACATAAAGAAGTGTTCAAGTGAGTTCAAGGCCAGCCTGGTCTACAAAGTAAGTTCCCAGGACTGTTACACAGAGAAACCCTGTCTTAAAAAACAAAATAAATAAGAAGGAAAGGAAGAAAGGAAGGAAGGAAGGAAGGAAGGAAGGAAGGAAGGAAGGAAGGAAGGAAGGAAGGAAGGAAGGTTGGTTCAACATTCTAGCCATCAGGAAAATACAAATCAAAACTACTTTGAGATTTTATCTTATACCCAACAGGATGGTTTCCAACAGGATGGCCAAGATAAAAACAAACAAACAAAACCTAATGAAAACTTATGCTGGAGCAAGGGTGGGGGAACACTGCTCTATTGCTGATGGGAGTGCTAACCTGCACAGATTCTTTGGAAATCCATATGGTGGTTTCTCAGAAAAGTGTTCAACTATGTACAGAGCATCCTTTTCTCTTAATAGTCAGAACCCAGAAACAACAGAAAAACAGATGAAGAAAATATGGTACATTTAATAATGGAGTATTGCTCACCTGTTTAAAAAAATTACAACATGATAGTTATAGCCAAATGGATGTAACTTGAAAAAAAATCATCCTGAGTGAAGTAACCCAGACACAGAAAGACAAACATGGTATGTACTCACTTACAATGGAAGTTATGTATAAAATGAAAGGTAATCAGTCTACAATTCACACATCCAGAGAAGCTAAGTAACAATGATGGTTCAAGATGTGTCTTCCTGGGAAGGGGAAATAAAATAGATTTTGGGGGTTAACTGGAGGCAGGAGGGTATGGGAACATGAGGAATCAGGTAGTGGGTAGGATGGAGGGAGAGAATACTGAAGGAGACAACTAGAATTGTGGAATTTCAGGAATGAGATAGAAACCTAGTGTAATGGAAACACTGAAATCTATGAGGGTGACCCTACCAAAGATTCCTAGCAATGGGGGATTTGGAGCCAGATTTGGCCATTACCTATAACCAGGAAATCTTTTGGTATAGGAACGGAGACACCAATGCAGCCACAAAACCTTCGGCTTACAATGTGTCATGCCTGAAAGATGTGCTGGACTGGAGCAAACCTTGGGGGGAGTGGCAAAACAATGACTGGTCCAACTTTAGACCCAGGCCACAAAAAGGGACCCTTTGGCTGACATTGCCTGGAGGGTCAAAGACTGGATAGCCAAGAGACCTGGGATAGAACAAAGCATGACCAGCAACAAAAATAATGAGTCAATTAAATCATTCCTAATGATATTCTGCTATATGTATAGACCAGATGCTAGCCAAACTGTCACAAGAGGCATCATCCAGCAATTGATGGCAGCAGAGGCAGAGACCCATGAACAAACATTAGATGAAGCTCAGGGAGTCCTGCTGAAGAGGTGAGAGAAGGAAGGAGTGTAGGAGCCCAAAAGGCCAAGGACACTACAAGAACAAACACCACAGAATCAACAACCAAGGTTCATAGGGACTCACAGATACTGAAGTGACCATGAGAGGCCTGTGTATGTCTGACTTCAGTCCTTTGCATATATGGTACAGTTCTGTAGCTTGGTGTTTGTTGCTGAAGAGTTACCATGACCACAGTAACTCTTCCAAAGGAAAACATTTGATTTAGGCTAACTTAGTGTCAGCAGTTTAGTCCATTATCATCATCATGACAGGCAATGGTAGACATGATGCTAGAGAAGGGACTGAGAGTTCTACATCTTGATCTGTAGGCAGCAGAAACAACTTTGAGACACACTGATATTAGCTTGGATATAGGAGTCCTCAATGGTCACCCACACAGTGACAGACTTCCTACACCAGGGCCACAGCTACTCCAACAAAGCCATACTTCCTACTAGTGACAATTACTTTGGGGCCATTTTTGGGATAAACTTTTTGTACACTGTGTCCTTTCTCACCTGCCTTACAAGCTTTCTGATTGGTTTAATGAAGAGCTGAACACCCAATAGCCAGGCAGGAGAGGATAGGTGTGATTTCCAGGGAGAGATAGGAACTCTGGATTGATCTCAGGAGCAGTGACTTCATCAAGCAGGTGTGGAAGAAGTCAGCCATAGGGTATGAGCCGTATGAGAAGGGATCATTAATATATATGGGTGAGTCTAGGTTTTAAGAGCTAGATGGGAAGAAGCCTAAACTAAGGCCAAGCTTTCCTTAATAAATCATCTCTGTATTGTCATTTGGGAGCTGTAAATCCAAAGAAAGATCTGTTACAGGTCATTTCTTTCCATGTTCTGGTCCTAACTGAGTTCCTGTCCTGACTTCCTTAAGAGATAGACTATAATGTGAAAATGTAATCTAAATAAAGCCTTTCCTCTACAACATGCTTTTGGTAATGGTGCTTCTTCACAGCAATAGTAATCCTGACCTGGACTAAATAAAGTTAGGATGGCAGCATAAGTGAACAACATAAAAACAGAGATGTTATATAAGAAGAGGCACTAGACTTGCAGTACCAGCACTCTTCTGGAGTAGCAGGTTTACACACAGGACTCGTGACAAAAACTGAGAGGAGATGTGAGGTGATGAGATGCTCAGCCCAGCTGGTCTATTGCACATATCTAGTTACCTCTCAATTTGTGTCTCATTCTTACATTTATCTGCCAAGCAGCAATACTCAGCTAGGTCCTATGGATGTAGAAGAAAGATAATGGAAATACAGAGAAGGAAATAGAGATCCCCATCTTCATTTTTTACTTCAAAATGAAAGAGAACCAAAGCTATTTCTAGACAAAGACAAAAATCAAGGTCTTTTTCTCATCTCCTGAAAAATTCACATCTCCAGTTGTCATAACAACTCCCTTTCTCATTTAACCCTCAAGATTGTATTGTGTGCCTTAAGTAATAAGCAATATTCATTGACATCAACTGCTATATGTTTATTTTCAGTGATTCCTAAAGGTCAACACTGTCAAAATTTGAAATAAGACTTTTGTAGACTTGGAAATCAAACATATGGCACTGCATATGGCAAGCAAGCAATCTACTACTACAAATTCTTCATTTATAATTTTTAATTGTACCTTTCTAATATTGTTTATCTTGGATGATAATAGTGCATATTTATGTAGAAATCATTTCTCTTTTATTCTTGATAATCTCTCTTTGCTAGCTGTTTTATCGACTCTCTAAATTTTACTGATTAATCTTCTTTATTCCTTTCTTTTAGCCAATAAATTTCTTTCTGTATTTACCTAATACCATTATTACTAAAGACTATGCTGTTCAATCTCTCTGCATTTGGAAATAAATGGTCACAAATATTACGGTGTGTCATAATAAGGAAAGATATCAAATGATGTTTTTAATCAAAATTCTAATAACAATAAAAATATTCTGATCTTTCTCCATAGAATTTAACAAGACCAGATATGTTCATTAGAGGAAAAGCCTGATCCAAAGTAATCTAGATGTTGCTAGTTTAGTGCTTGAAACCAAATTTAGTTATTAATTTTTATTAAACTATTTCAATAATGCTTAGAATAAACAGAAATTGATTGGATGAAGTAGAAAAAAATCTTTGACCTACCAATAGTTTTCTTCATGTCTTTAACTCTTAAAGTTTTTTTAAGTCCAAATTACTCAAAATCATTCTGTCCTGGAAATGATCAAGTAGGGGTCAATTTGCCCAGACAAGGTAACAATAGAAAGAAGTGTAGAGGCCATCTCTGAGCATGGCAAAAAGCAGTCAGGTGAGTACAGGAAATAACAGCTATAACACAGCAATGTGTGATGAATGAAAGACTATCTCAGAAGATTTCATGACACTATTATAATGACCTTAAAACTTTTTTGTTGGTTATCTGACTTTTGGTTTGCCTAACGTTCTTTCTTGAGATCTTCACATGTGAATCAATCTGTTAAGTTCTGAGAAAACAAAGCAAAAATAAAGACAAAAGGCATAGATATCCTAATTCCTTAAATATTAAAATTTCACAAAAAAATAGGTTTTTCAACAATTTACTCATTGATTAAATACCTAGCTTCTCATGATTCAAAAATGAAGGAAGATATAACATGAAGTCCTTAGCATGAGAAAATTCAATTAGTGAAAGCTTTCTGAGGCAATAGGTAGATAAATAAAAGGAAATAATGACAAGTGCATGAAAGCATATATAGAAAATTTCATGGGTGGTTGGGAAGGAGGATCAGTTGATATCCCAAATTGATTAAGAAGAGTAAGGAAAGAAGGTAAGAAGATGTTTGTTGATAGCTGCCCCATAGGGATATAAAATGGTTGGCTGTCTCAAAAACAGAATCAATGGAAAGACACATTGGTAAAATTCACTATCATCTATTTAAAAATAAATAAATAAAAGGGGGCTAGATTAAGTTCAAATACAACTAACAGATAAAATATCAGAAAGAAACTAGAATTGTAAAGTTCAAACATATGACTACCATATTTTATTGCTATTTCTAGAATTTCCAGATCACACATTTACTTGCCATCCTATTATAGTTGTAATAAATTATAGAAGAATAAGAAGTAAAAATAAATGACAAAATAAAGAGTGATTATCCTGACACCTTGAAAAGTTTCCTTGATGATCTACTGAAGAGGATATTTGCACTCAGAAGCTCAGCACTGCAAGGCTTTGTGGGTGTTCAGTGACAGTAATGGTACTTCATCTTCCTCAACTTGAAGGGTAACTCAAAACATGATCTCCAGAGCTTGAAAATGATTGGAGACTTGAACAAAAGATCATCTGGATAGCAGTTGTGGATTGTGAAATGCGGTCACTGCAGAGATGGCAGGCAGGCAGGGAAACAATGTGAAATAGCTTCTGTGGCCTGACTCACTGCCTGATCATTCCTCATGGCAGAACTCCCCTGGCCAAAGCCCAACCAGAAGCTAGGATGTAGGACAATTTGCATGACGCAGTAGTAGAGGTCTGCCTTCTGTTTTTGTAAAGACATCAGAGAAAGATCCAGAAAATAGCAGAGATTAACCAGGACTCAAGACATAACAGGCCTTGTATTCTTTGATCTGCCATAGTGGATTTGTAATCTGTCAACTTGATAGACTGAACTACATTTCCCAGAATTCTTTTTGGATGTTTCCTGTTAGAGACATCCAAAAGATATTCTTTGGGGAATACATGCCGAAGCTGGATGCTTAGGCTTAGCAAAAACAGTAAGATCCTTTAAGTGGCTTCAAATCTCTGCAGCATATGAAATTCCATTCTCCAAATGCCATAAGAAGAAAAACGCAAAACTGGAAAGACAAAATGAGGGGTTGTGGACTAAAGACTAATAAAATCAGATAGAAAACTAACTAAAATGGAAAGAGAATGTGGATAAATGAAAACAGAGGGTGGACACCCTGCTTCCAGCCCAGTTTTCAATAAAAGCCACAAATGCTAGCGGTCAGGGTTACTGCATTGGATCCCACACACAAACTCCAGGGAAAGACTGAAGAGTCCTTCCAAGGCAAAACTGTGTGTATCATCAAAAATACAGCAGCTTCATCTGCCAAATCTGAAGGGCTGGCATTTGGAATTTTGGTCCTTGGTTCTTCATTACAAATTGATATGTAGACCTCAAGACTATAAAGAAAACTTTCATAATATAGAGAGAGTGAAAATAATGTTTACTTGAGTATGACAGAAGAATGTAACCCTGTTGTGTATAAGAGGGAAGGGATTTGCCTCCCCCATGAGACTCAGAATTAAAGCTGTCAACTGTCCAGCAACATCCCCGAGGTGAGGAAGGATCCTTGCCCTCATACTCTGCCCTCCTTGGGGCCTGCCCTCATCCCCTTTATACAGCCTGGATCCCTGCCTCTTCTTCTTCTTCCTTTCAGAGAGAAGCAGGGGAAAACAGGGCAATTTGGGCTTCTTTGAGAGAAAATCCCAGGAAGGGCCCATGTGACCTCTGATCCCCACTCAGTGTCAACCATCGCTTAGCCACACATTGTAAAGGCCTGATGTCCTACTATCATTTCTAAATTTGGAGGCCCCAAATTAGAGATAACTGGAAACTGTTACTTTGTTCGCTGACTATGTACAACCTCTTGGAGAGATGAAATACCAAATTTAGTCCTGTTGATACCATAGGATTTCTGTGTAATATACAGACCTATTATCTCTGTCTTTTTACCTTTAGGAGCTAATGGCACGTAAAGACAAGTTTCCTTCCAGTTGCTGTGTCTATTGTAGAGAGTTCAATAGGGTAAAAAATAAAATAAAATAAATGTTGACATATATTTTTCTCCTTGGAAAACATAAGAATAAGGTGTGGTGCTG
Source organism: Cricetiscus sungorus (assembly GCA_030556225.1). Taxonomy (NCBI): domain Eukaryota; kingdom Metazoa; phylum Chordata; class Mammalia; order Rodentia; family Cricetidae; genus Cricetiscus; species Cricetiscus sungorus. The sequence continues at coordinate 3,127,415 of JANBXA010000114.1, forward strand.
TGTAGCATGTAAGTTTCCGCCAGCCTGCCAGTCTGGGCCCACAGCCGCGCCAGCCCCAAATAACACTCAGAGACTCTGTATTTGATACAATCCTGTTGGCCAGTTACCATTATTGTTAATGGGCTAGCTTTGCCTTAATTATTAACCCATTTCTACTTATCTAAGTATTTCCACGTGGTCGTCTTATGGGGGAGCTGCGCGGCAGGCGTCCTGCATCTTCCCTGGGCTACATCTTGACCCCACCTACTACTTCCTCTTCCTCCTCCTAGTCTCCTAGCCCCACCTATCTAGTTTTCTATTGGCCACAGGGCTTTATTAACAGTATGAGAAACATATATACAGAATCACATCTCCCATCATCTCCTCTTTTCTGTCTAAAGTAAAAGAAGGGTTTTAACCTTAACATAGCAAAATATACCATACAACAGTTATCAAATAAGAATCACAGTTAACAATATTAAGTCTATTAACATTTTGTAAGACTTAAAGAAAATATCATCTATCCTATCTTTGTCAGTCTAAAGACCTATATGTAACTTATTTTTAATCCTAACTAAGAAAAACTATAATCATAACTATCTGTCTTCAACTCCTTCAAAGACCACAGAAGGATAATATATAAACTCTAGAAATGACAGAGACAACTCATTGCCTGGTCAGTCACCCGAAGCTCTTCTGTAATGTTCCATCTTCAGCCCATAGGCCATGGTATGTCTGGCAGACTCTTCAGCAAAGCAGGAAACTTTAAACTGTCCACCTGTATTGCTAGTTTGTCAGTCACTTTTCTCTGTGTCCTGTAGGCTGTCTGGCTGTCAGGCAGCCTCTTCCATGAAGCAGGAATCTGTAGCAATGTCCATCTTGCATCAGCAGTCACCTTTTTGTGGGTCCTGCATGTCCAGTTTCTACAACATAAAGTCAAACAGTCTAGACAAGAGAAGTACCTTGCTCAAATGGCTAGTCTTGCCATATTAGAAGCAAACTCCATAATGTGTTTCTTCGATGTCCATCTTCCTTTTTGATGCAGGTGGTGTTACCAGGAGCAGTTGTGCCTCATTGTCAAGAAAAACCCTAAACCATTTTAAATGCCATATTCTGTAAGTCTTTGAAAGGTTTGAAGAATGCTTATTCATCTCAAATACATCTCTATATATCTAGAAATCCTAACTAACTTAACTCAAAGTTTTGACTATTATAGGTAATTTTCTAATCTGTACTAAATTATACATTACATTTTCCAATGAGCTATATAAACACAATAGCTAAACAAGAGGAGAAATATACATATCACAAAATTGACCTTAAATTGTATCAATAAAAGAAAATCCATTCCAAAGCAAAATATTCATTTCCATACCATAATTCCCCTTTTCCCTTTAAAATGATTGCTTGTGGTCATTAACCATTTATAACCAAGCCAATTTAAATGAAAACAAACATTTATAAATAATATTTGGGAATTTGGGCGTCGTTCTTTCCAAACTACTTCCTGCTGGTAGAGGGCGCTGTCATGGGGTTCCAAAGAAGACGCAGAAATCTTGGCAGTAGTCTGCAAGGCTTTGTCTCAACTGCTTTGAATGTTGGATCACCTGGGGAGTTGTTTCAGGGGGTCTGGCTTGATCAAACCACATAAGTCTGGGAAGAATCCATAGCTTTTCATTTTCTGTGGAAATAAAAATAGAAATCCTTTTCCCCAGTAACTTGTCCTTAGGCTTGAATTTTTGAGTCAAAGCATTTTTAAAATATATAAATTGAATTAATCTAGCAGCATTTCTTTTATTTGTAGTTGTTTTCTCAGCAATCAAATAATTTAAAGACAACAGAAGCACGTATAGTATCCAAAATTTCTCTGTGTTTTCCATCTTTACGTGGCTTTTTTATCACTCTATTTCTTCTAATTCTATTTTTACATATTTTGAGACAGGGTTTCTCTGTGTAACTTATATCTGTCCTGGAATTCACTGCATACCAGGTTTACTTTGAAATCACAGAGATCTGCTTGCCTCTGTCTGCCGAGTGCTGGGATTAATGGCGTGTGCCATTACATCCATCCATTTAATTCCTTTTTTCTTTTTAAACCATTGTATCCCGTTTCTTTTTCTCTCCCAAGCCAGCGTATTTTTTAAAACACAGTGTAAACCTTCATTGCAGCTCTTGTACACACCAATGAATTGTTAGCAGAGCTCTTTAAAAGCCAGGTGGCTTTTTGCCGCTTATGCTAATTTTGGAAACTTCCCTTAAAGGAGCCGCGAAAATCTCTGTCTACAACAAAACAAATCCAACGGAGAAAATGCTGCTACTAAGAAGTCTTGCTAGTCTCTGTTCCTTTGTTTCTAAAACATTTCTTAAGTTCTTATTAGTTTTAAGTGAAAGTTCTTATAGCCATGTTGGGCGCCATTTGTAGCATGTAAGTTTCCGCCAGCCTGCCAGTCTGGGCCCACAGCCGCGCCAGCCCCAAATAACACTCAGAGACTCTGTATTTGATACAATCCTGTTGGCCAGTTACCATTACTGTTTATGGGCTAGCTTTGCCTTAATTATTAACCCATTTCTACTTATCTAATTATTTCCACGTGGTCGTCTTATGGGGGAGCTGCGCGGCAGGCGTCCTGCGTCTTCCCTGGGCTACATCTTGACCCCACCTACTACTTCCTCTTCCTCCTCCTAGTCTCCTAGCCCCACCTATCTAGTTTTCTATTGGCCACAGGGCTTTATTAACAGTATGAGAAACATATATACAGAATCACATCTCCCATCAGTGCTATGTTTCTTAAATTCTGCTAGACAAGAACCACAAAAGCCCCATTTCTCCCCAACTGTAGAAGCTCCTGCTGGCTCTTGGCACCTGGGCTCCATAGCACTGCTCCCTAGCATGCTCTGTTTTTGCAGTTTGGAAGTCCTTGAGAGGTGATCTGCTCACCCGTGGCTTCCCTACTAATCTAACTGCTTCACACAAACAATGAGAATTCAGTGAGTTTGGAGCTCATCAATTCCTGGTTGGCATAAACAAAAACCTTAACTGCTTTTTGCAAAGCTCATAAACCTGGAAATTCAGATCTTTCAAATCCTGGTTTGTAATCTCTGCCTATGTCGCCATTGGTGAAGCAACAGGCTGGGCCAGAAACTCAACCCACTCAACTATCATTGGCTGAGGATTCAGTTCATTCCAGTCAGTGAAACAAAATCAGTTGTTTGGTTTGTTCCTTACATTTGGGAACTCAAGCGATATAGCTCCCTGCCAACTTAGTATAAGCAGCAAGCAGAAATACCTTTACAAAGAGACTAATCTCTAATCTTCCGCATGTGCGTGCTCGCATGCTTACCTGTGTGTGTGTGTGTGTGTGTGTGTGTGTGTGTGTGTGTGTGTGTGTGTCTAAAGCAATTACAACAGTATCAATATTTTCTATATATCAAGCAATGTAAACTTAAGTGTTTAACAAGTATAAACTTTGCCCAGACACAAAACATTAAGTGAAGTAATGACAGAAGATGCTGATGTCCCTGTCAGTACTTTTAAACAGGAAAGATGTTGCCTTTGTTCTATTTGTAGAAATCATTTTGTGAAGTCTGTGGATGATTTTGGTGGTCATAACTGGGATGAGAAAATGTTGTTGGTACGCACTGGTAAAAGACAAGGATTCTGTATTAGATATTCCAAAATGCTGAGGAGAGCCCACAACAAAGGAGCATGCCTTCCAAATCATCACAGTGCTGAGGCTAAAAAACTCTAGGCCATAGAATACAGAGATTGAACTAGACATTTACAGTTTAAAACCATAGACCTGTTGCCTCTAACCCTCACATTAGCTAGGTAGGCAGTTCAGCATTAAAACAGAAGATGTTCTACTAACAGACTTCTTAATACATGGATAAAGAGAAATGGTAACAATATATTTTAAAGCAATTAAATTTGCTGGTTACATAGAAAACTGAGTCCTTGACAGCTGATACCTGTCCCAGAATCAACCAAAGTGTTCTGCAATATCAATATATTAATTGGTTTGACTAGGTAATGAGCTCCAAATTAGCATAAAATCCCCTAGGTTTGTGGTAGGAAAATGAAACACTCCAGGCATACATGTTGCTAAGGGTGGGTCAGTTGCTTATGAGAGAATGATTAGGAAAGTAATAAAGAGGAAGAAAAACAATTATTTTGATAGATAGATGAACTCCAGAGTGTGTATACTAATTTAGTTATTTAATTTTCATTACACATATGAAAAACTAGAATTTAATACTATGTAGATTTCTTTGGGGAGTTTCATTTTTAATTAGATGTGACTTAGGCTCACTCTTTTCCCACTACTGAAACAATATGCATTACATTACATTACATTACATTACAGTGTCTATGTGTAAGTGTATGTACACATACACATCCAAGCTGGCTATTGCAACGTTGTATTTCTTTACACATAGACCCAGATGGGCATTCAGTGGAGCACAAATAAGTCAAAGAGACCTTGGACTTAGTGCAATTGAGTTCATTTATTATGCTATATACTGACCCCTGACTTTTACAACTTGTTTTCAAGACTTTAAATACTTATTTAAATGAAAAATAAACCTCTTCTTCAACTTAGAATTTAAGAAACAATATATAGGCAATCAATTGCTCAAGTCTTTTCAAAGATCAATTTGTTTATACTGATAGAACCTTACCACAATCTGTAAGTGGACAGCTATACTCTTGCTGCTAAAGTGATAATAAGCATTCTGGAAGTAAACAAAGTCTCTCATGTTTCTAATTTTTTTTTTCAAAAAAATGTATATAGTCGCAAAAATGGCTCACCAGTTATGGGCCTTCGCCACCAAGATTAAGGAGGGGATTTTGATTCTTGAAACTCAAATTGAGGAGAGAGAGAACTGGCTCACTCCAGTTACTCTCTGATCACCACATTCACCTTATTTAGTCCATGGGCATCCACATGCACAAAGACTGACTCACTCCAGTTACCCTCAAATCACCACATTCTCCTTATTTAGTCCATGGGCATCCACATGCACAAAGACTGACTCACTCCAGTTACCCTCAAATCACCACATTCTCCTTATTTAGTCCATGGGCATCCACATGCACAAAGGCGTGCACACACACACACACCAACACCAAAACAACAAAAGTCAAAACATTAAAAAGAATCAAAACATGAAAATTGAAGAAATAAGGTATACTCCATACATCTCAAAATCATTAATTTGAGTAACTATACAACATTAAGAATTTTTATTCAATTAGATTTCATTTGTATAATTTAAAAGAAAGCAAACCAATACTCAAGGGTCCTGTATCAGCTACACAAATATGTATTTACAAATCATGATCAAACACACATGTCAACAAGGAGAGAAATTACAAGGACGGAAAGAGAACTGGGAGGTGACTGGGAGTTAAACAACATTGTCTCCATTTTTTCTGGTTTGTATCATGTATTAAAATAATTTTAAACAAATTATGATAAAATATGGACAATAGATATTTCCCATTGATGAATTAAAATATGTCTGCATATATATGGGTCTTAATATTTCCATTAATTTAAACTATTGTATCAAGAAAGCAAGATAGTTATGTTTGGTTCTTAATTACTCAGAGACAAACAAGAGCTTATATATAAAATAGGTCATAGAATAATGGTGAGTTAAGTGTACAGGAAATCAAGAATCAATGTCAAAGAGATAAAAGATATAGGTAAAAGCTACATTCTGTAGACTAAGAGAGGTGAAATATAGAGGTGGGATCTAGGGAATATATGGATGTTTCTGAGAAGGGAAAATAGAATAGATTGTACCTGTGGGCTGGAGTGGGTAGAGATGGTAGTGGAGGGGGATCAGGTTGGGAAAGTAGAGGGAGAGAGTGCATGAAGAGCCAGCTGGAATTGGGCCACAAACAGTCTGAACAATATCAGAAAACATAGAAGAAAGGATAGCAGTGGGAATGGCCATACTAGTGTGCTATCACAGAGTATACACAGGGAAGAACACGCAGAAGAACTGTGGAAAAAATAAGAGCTAAGGCTAGTACTCATGTTCAGTGGCTACTGCAACAATTGTGTAAAACAAGAAATGAGCTGCTAAACTAATATAATCACAGTGAACAAAAACAAAATGTTTGCTATAGCTCCTCAGTTAGTGGTGGAGACACATGAGCCTCTCACCCTGCATGCTAGACCATTGATAGGCCTGATCCTATACAGGCCTTGTGCAGGCAACCATAGCTGCTGATAGATCACAATCAGGAATGCAGTAATTGTGTTCAGAAAGCACTGTTTTTCTCTAACTGACCCTTCCACTGCCTCTTTTCTGATGGTCCCTGACCCTTAGAGGGCTGGGAGATGGAAGTCTTATTTGAAGATGAGTACCCCAGTGATGCTCATAATCTGTAATTTGAGCAGTTGTGATTTCCTGTATAAACTACCAACCACTGTAAGGAGAACCTCTTTAATGGAGTGTGAAACACACATTAATATATGAATAGAGGGGCACAAATTGAGAGATTTGAACTAAGCACTTTCTTTTTCTTATCGAAGTGAAGAACAGAACAGAGACTGTCATATGCCAAGACATTTCCTGGGGAGACACAATACAGAGGTCTACTCACCACAGATAGGAAACTCACAACAGATCAAAGTACAGATATTATCCAAGTCCAACTTGGTGAACCATGGGTTTTATTGGTTTACTGGAATATAGGTGAGTGCTTACTTACAGGAACAGAAATTATTTAAAGACAACTGTATCACCAAATCGCAGCTCAGCATGGGTTCTTTGAGACTTAGCATGTTTGAGAGTGACTCTTAGCAGCCCGGTTCGTTTACTTTCGAAGGGAGGACCCTAGTGAATCTGGTTAGTTTTAGGGACTTCCTGAAGTTATTTTGAGTAGTCTGTCTTTCTGCTTAAGGAGCTAACTTGCAGGATAGAACATTTTAATCTCTAAGGAAACTGTTAAATAATAATGACTCAGGTAGGCATTGAGATGATAATATGAAAGGTTCATATACAGGAGAAAATTGTCATCTCCTGTCTCCAAGGGCCACTTAGGGGCTGCCACTGTCAGAGAAGCATTCTGAGAGAAAGTTTGGGCAAAGAAAGCAAGGTACTGTTATCCTTCTCTAAACATCTTACAGAAACATATTTCTCTAAGGCATTTCCATACATGCTTCTTTTAGATTGATTCATCTCTGCCAGCTACTCCCCTAAATGCCTCCCCCACTCTTTGCAGCTGTGACTTTCATGCCCAGTATCCCTCTTCCTCTTTAATATGTCATATGTTCTGCCTTTCCCATTCTCCTCTAATGCCCTACCTTTTCCAGTCTTGTGGATCCACTTTATTCGTGTGCACTTCTTCTGGAGAAGTAGGTTCTCACACCACTTTGTAGCTGCTTACTGTGTGACGCTGTTATACACACAGTTAATGAGCTTTAGTCATTTTCATGCTCCTTTCCATCTCATGCCCACTCTTCTTGCACTGCAACCTTCTCAAGATGCTTATGCCTATTTTCATATGTTCTTTGTGCACATAACCCACTGAGTTTAGCTGGAATTCCTTGCCTACCTATGGGGGAGGCGGTTATTTATTGGAGGAAAGGTAATTTATAGTTGCTACACCACTGAAGGTAATGATAGCCTTCTAACACATGAATACCAGCAGTTCCGCAGGGAGGGATGGGACCTCATGGGTCTCTCCCAGTCCCCATTGATGAAGATTCAGCACATTTTGGTCACAGTACCAATGAAGCTACATCATGTTTTTAACTGAAGAAATATAAAGACAAGCATTTCTGATGTCATAATTTGTTGCCAATTAAAGTGATTGCTTTTGACACTGTGTTGTGGAATATTACTTTAACTATGTAAAGGTGTTACATATGTTTCCGTTGCAAAATATTTAACTATGTAAAGGTATGTTGCATTTGTTTAACTAGGCAAAGATGTACTACATTTGTTTAATTATGTAAAGATGTGGTTTTGTTTCACTTTGCCTGCCTAAGGCACCTGATTGGCCTAATAAGAAGCTTAATAGCCAAGTTTTAGGTAGTAGAGGGATAAGTGAGGCTGGTGGGTAGAGAGAATAAGTAGGAAGAGAAACTGTGAGAGAGAGCGAGAATGAGAGAGAGACAATGAGAGAGAGAATAAGAGAGAGAAAGAGAGAGAGAATGAGAGAGGGGGGAGAGGGAGGAGAAGAGAACAAGAACAAGAACAAGAACAAGAACAAGAACAAGAACAAGAACAAGAACAAGAACAAGAACAAGAACAAGAACAAGAACAAGAACAAGAACAAGAACAAGAACAAGAACAAGAACTAGAACAAGATGAGAGAACAGGGATTGAGAAGACAAATCGGGGAGACCCCCAGGGCCATCTAGTCAGGCAGCCACCAGACCGACAGACAGACATGGAATAGGACATACAGAATGAATGAAAAAGTAAAAAGCCCCAAAGCAAAATGTTCTAGAAGGGAAACAGGTTAATTTAAGTTAAAAGAACTAGCAGGACAAGCATAAGCTAAGGCCAAGTATTTATAACTAATAATAAGTCTCTGTGTCATGGTTTAAGAGCTGGTTGGTCGCCCAAAAGAAAGCCTGCTACACACTGTTGGTGGTCACTTAGATATTAGGCATGTATATAGCCTAATCACTTCTAATGGGTTCCAACTGATATTAACAATATTACGATATTACAATATGAAAGTTGATTAAACTAACTTTTGAAGTTGTTTTAATTGATAGTTGAATTCACTGAAAAGAGATTCAAAAGTTTTTTTCTATACTACGTACACTGTATTCTTTTGATTCCAAAAGTGTATTTGCTAAAAATTACACATAAGTGTGTATAACAAAAAATGTAAATGCATGGAATCCTCTGTAGAGAGTGCGAAGTGCTGCGCCTTAAAGATGGCACTGGCTTCCGCCTTCCACCTCCCTGAGGTGAGCACTCTCTGGCATAAACAAGCCCTTATTTGGTTAAGTCTGTTCAGCCTGTCTGCTTGTGCCTTAGAGTAAGTAGCCTATCTGCAGGGTCCACGTAGCTCACTGGGGTTGGTTAGCTCAAGGGTATTTAAGCCTGTGCAGGGGTCCCCCGGTCTCTCGCGGGTCAGAAGAACATGTTACAAGGATCCTGATTAAAACTGCATGAAGAAGATCTTCCTGGAGTCGTGTCTTCCTTGCTGGTGAGGGTAGGCGCGTACAATCCTCTACAGAAAATGAGACTAGCGGTTGCAGAACTGCAGTGTACCATTACTGTAAAAATTATTACAGAAATCAATAATGCTTACATTTTCAAAACTAATCTACTGGTTAAGATCTTGTTCATATAGATATAAAAAATGAATTATTTACATTTTGGAATGATTTGTAGTAAAATACAGATATTTTTAAATTATCATATGCAAGTGATAAAATCAATGAGTATAATTTTATCAGCAGAAAAGTAGTTTTTCTAAAACAAATGCTAAGAGTTATTAAACATGATAATCTGTATAAACCTATTCCTGCTTGTCATATTTTGTGACTTTTCGCAACATCAGAATTATGCATTAAATTCAATTTATAATATGACAATGTACAGATATGTGTGTCATATAATATATAATTTAAACGTTATTGCTATATATTTCACTCATTATTTCATGATTTTACTAGTTTTCTCAGGCATCCAGGTACTATGATTAAAATCCCAGTTTGCCAGATAAGAATGCTTGCTTGAACTAATGGATATTTCCATAAAAATTACTCCAACTATGAATGCTTAAGAGTCCTTGTCACAACATTCACCAGGCTTACACATGACAGCTAGCATGTGTTACTGCATTTTCATGTTAAATATTTGATGATCGCCTCTTTAAATCCAAGATTCATAACCCAGAGGCTTTCATTTCCTTACACCATGTGTAATTCAAGAGACATTTATTAGTGCAGCCTTCTTTTATGCATCAACAAAATATATCTGAAGAAAGCAATATATGAATTCCCTCAAATTTTGGACATATTTTAAGGTATTAATTATTTATAAGAATACTTTATTACCTGTATGCACTGCCTGTTTTTCTCTTCTTCTCAGTAGAATAACAAGATTTACAGTAAGAAATAACTCTTCAAATTAAAACTATACTACAGCTTGAATCTTCTTTAAGTTATGTGTACACACTTCCTCACCTGCCTACTACACTTTCTGGAAATGATTGTAGCTCCCAGCCAGGACTTGGGTCCTAAGAAACATCATTGTCTTTCCAGTAGCTTCTTAACAGTGATGTCAAATTTGGAATTACACGTTTAATTACAACATAAATATTTTAAAATTAAATGATTAGAACAGGAATAGGGGGAATATAGTTTTTTCCTATATAATAATGAAGACAACATAGAATACATTTAGTAGGTAAAAACAAAGTTTAACCATTGACAAGTCCTCCAGCCTTGTTCTTGGCTGTACAGACTACCACAGAAACCTTTCTCTTGATGCTTTCCATAAAACAAATCATTTCAGTCATCCCATATAATTACCTGTTGGCTTCACAATCAGAATCCTGGATCAGGATTCTTAGTTAGTATTTAATGGCTGATCAACTTAACTTTCTAATATAGGAAAATGGACACTGTAGTTTATTATAATCTTTATATTTTCAAAAGCATTCCAATTATCACGTTTTACTCAATTTTTTTTGTTTTTTTTTTTTGTTTTTTTTTTTTTTTTGACAATAGGGAGTTTCTCTGTAGCTAAATCCTCCAACTTTTAATCCTCATGCCTCAGCTTTTGAGGCCCTGGGATTAAAGTTGTCTAGACACTAATATGCTTCTTTCATTTTTAACTAGTCATAGGTTTCCTTGTGCTATCAAATATCAAATATCTGATATGGATTGATGTTATATGATGCTTTTCTTACCTGCAGAAAATACATGTATGCATTTATACATAAAACAAAGCTCTTTCTGTAATACTGAAATTTCCAAAGGCAGGCAAGTTTTAAAAGGACATTTTAGGCCTTAAGCCAAAACTGACATTCCACCTTCAATTATGTGAAAATCAAAAGAATGTATTTTAATGACAAATTATGAGAAAATCATGAAAACCATACTTTCGTTTAAAGCAAGAATTACAAAATTGCTTTTCCTTTATGAACTGTTCCTGTCAATATCTGCAGACAATCATTCCCTTATGCTCTTATAATGAAACTCTGCTTTCATGAAGCCTGACTCTGACTGTCACAGTCACATCTGTCAAGAGCCGAGCTCCCCAGCTGTTACATTTGTTGAAAATCTTGGCATTTAGATCACAATTTTTCTCCTCAGAACAATTTCTGCAGTCACCCTAGGAGATTGTTAATAGCCACAGGTATTGTGTACCCTGAACCATAGTCTCACAGCCTCTCTTGGCACCCTGCTCCCCACCCTGCTCCTTGGCCTTACACTTTCCCAAACACAGAACTTGTTATCCCCAAACTGTTCAGGCTGGACCTTTGTTACTGCATGGATTCTGCTTTCTTCTCACCTTCGTTGTGTTTTCCTATTTTTCAATTTTTCAACTACACTGATAATACCTTAATATGATCACAATTGAAAACACAAGTGTGTTGAGCCTTTCACTTTCTGTTATTAGTAACTTTACTACTGCACTCCTATCTCTAGCCAGACAAATTTTTATGTGACAGAATTGCTAGTGTTGGATTAATATTGTATAAATAATTTTCCTCTCACCTCTCTGACTCTGCATTTAAAAAAAATCACAGTTTGAATGACCGCTATTATCTTTCTCCTCCCAATCTGGTTCTATGCATCAGGACCCTGATAAATGTTAGTATATCACAGTAAAGGGCTGCAGTGATTCCTCTGTTGCTAAAGTATTTGTCATGTAAACAGGAGTAGTACCCTAGTCCCCAGATGCCTGTAATCCCAAAACTGAGGAAACAAAAAAAGGAGGAGGAGGAGGAGGAAGAAGAGGAGGAAGAGGAGGAGGAAGAGGAGGAAGAGAAGGAGAAAGAGAAGGAGAAAGAGAAAGAGAAAGAAAGAGAAAGAGAAAGAGAAAGAGAAAGAGAAAGAGAAAGAGAAAGAGAAAGAGAAAGAGAAAGAGAAAGAGAAAGAGGAAGATCAGAATCATTACCAGGGTTTGCTGATCAGGCCTAATAAAATCAGTGAACTCCAGCCTTAATGAGAAAATATGTCTCAAAAAGTAAAGTGGAGAGTAAGGGGAACTAAAACAGATGTTGACTGTTAGTGTCCACACCTATACACACAACTAGACACCACACAGACACACACAGAGACATACAGACACACACACACACCATATACACATACATACATTGACTCATTTTTCCAATATAGATGATAAGCTTATTCATTTTGCAAATTATATTGCATTCATTGACTAGGCAACTTTGCTGTTCTCCAAATAGTGATTTCAAACCTTTTGTATTATCATTGAACCAGAGAAAATCCAGCCATTGCTTCAAATCCCACTATAGGGCAAAAGAGTATAGTAAGAGAAAGATACCCTTCAGTGAAAGAAAGATTTAAGCCAATATATTGAACCAACTATTGTTCCAGTCTTTTATTATTTTCTGGTTTAAATGCATGTTTTCCTTTCGAAGGTCAGATCCATTTCTATCCTTTTTTAAAAGAGACCTAAATATTCTTCACTTTTGGCCCTCTTCACTCCTAAGATGACTAATTTATGATCCTTTCCATATCTAATCAAAGTTTCTTCCTCTCTAAATGTGAAGAATTGACTCCAAAACCAACCAGATGCCCAACTTCAGGCTTATTTTTTCGTTCTGTGTTTTAATCAGTATCATAATATAAAATTGCATATATATTTGTATTGATTTTCAAATGGTGTCTTACAAAATAGCCCAGGCTAACTCTGAAGTAGCAATCTTCTTACCTCTCTTTCCACTGCTTCCTGACTATAGGATTACAAAGTGCATCATTATCATGCCTGGCTCAAGAATTATACTTATTTAAGTGACTGTTGAATTAATAATGTCTTTCTCTACCAAATCTCTTAAAATCCAGAGCTCAGCGTATCTTTGACAATGACTATGCAGTAGTAACACAAAACTACTGTGTGCCCTACACTAAACACAACAGAGACCAACCCCTTTAAGACAAAAGCCTTGTCTTCATTTTACAGGTGACCGATCTTAGGGACAGGGAGGCCACACTGAAGCTGACAGACATACTCTTAAGATTTTGTTTTAAATTTATAATCTAAAAATAATAACTACATTAGATTGATTTGAGAAGATAGAGGAGTTTTATCAAACATGACCCTGATGACAAAAGTATTAGGATGCAGTTATACCACAATTTGTCCATAGTTTTACAATGGACATTGCATTCTAAAGTAGGAAGCTAGAAGTTAAGTCCAAGTACTGCAACCCTTAATATTCTGGCAGAAAGGGTGGATATATAATGGTTTCATATCCGTATTATATGCTTCAGCTTAAAAGAGGAGAAGCATACCAAGGGCAGATTAATTTTAATGATGACTAAACAAAGAAAGAAGGGTCCTAAAATTTACACTATAAGACATGGATCTGATTGGGAATTGTAGCAAATTGCTTTTGGTCTACATGAATCCAGTAGGCTGAAACTCTCTGTTCTCAAAGAAGACATGGAGATTATGAGATTACACCTATTGAGATACAATGTCCATGTCGAAAGAAGAAAATTAAAGTGGTGATGAACTTATAGGGAAAGAGAAAAGTCAGTTTACTAATATCTGCCTTCCAACACTGGCTCACCTACACTGGATTTGGTATAGCCTTCAAAAATATGGAAAAAGCATACTCATTATATTTTATTTTTACAAACACTTTATAAAGTATTGAAGAACTGAAAATAATATCTGACTCAATAATCAAGAGTAGAGGAAGCAATTTTCAACAAAGCCATCCTCCATGTGGAAAGAAACACACTTGAGCGACCATAAGGCTTTCAACTCAGTGGGAAGGAAATGCAAAAGCCCTCCAATTGTAGCTCATTGTAGCCTGTGCACTGTGCACAGTTTGCCTGCCAAGAAATGCTCATTCGGCACAGAAAAATAAATTCCCTTTCACTAATAAACATGGGCAATCCTAAAGTTCCTTTACAAAGTCAAAGTCTATAAATGTCTCCCAAGTGGCTACCTATTAATACAGTGCCTCTAAATTATATCTTATCACAAGGCTTTTGAGTTATTTCTTTTCTTTGACTCCAATTGTTCATGGAACAATCACATGCCCCTTAAATTATTCAGATTTCTATGAAAGATCATAACTCTCCATCCACAAATATCCTTTAGTGCAGGATGTTTAATTTTGCAAGATATGTACTTATAAACAGGAAATAAGAAGATCAATTACCAGCAGTGTCAGCCATCAGCACCCAATTCCACTGTCAGCCAAGGCTTAAGTGTTGTCTCTTGAGTTGAACATTGACCTGAGAGTCAGGAAAATAGCCCAGGGGTTATATTTTTCCAATAATCTACTAGAGACCTATGACAAGTTCACAGCCAAGTAGGAAAGCACTTCTTAACTCACAGGACCATCAAACCGGATTAAGTGCTTTGAAATCTATGGATAACAGGTGCTCCAAGGATTGAAGAGCTCACCGGGTTGCCTCTTCCCCTCAGGGTCACTCATCTCCTTGTCCCCCACACTAAGAGAATATTGATGAGAGGAGTCACAGAAGATGCCCATGGCAACAGAAAATGATGTGAGGGGAAGCTATTAGTTTCCTAAAGCATAGTACAACTCTGAGGGCAAAACTCAGACTGATCTTTTCGAATATTAATTCATTTTATCATTTTTTAAAGTTTTCAAAAGTATAACAAAGATTCTCATTAAGGAAGAAAATTTGGTTTTATAGACAATTGTATTTTCTTGTACAGAGTCTCTTTTATATGAAAATTGCCCCTAATAACATGTTATTAGCCAATTTTAGGAAGTTATTTTTTCATGATTTGATAAAATAGGAATATCACCTAGAAAGGTAGCAGAATATCCAAATAAGGACTCAAATGCTGAAGATGATTTAAAAATAACATTCAATGATGGAAAATCAACTTGGAACTTATCAAATGGTCTTTTAGTTAATAGAAGTTGCCTGATTGATACAACTCAATTATTTGAAAATTCATAAAAAGTTATTTTGAAAGTAATCTAAATTTTTAATTTAAATAATATGTAAAGTTTGCTTTGAAATACAGTCATGTGGTAAAGTATGATTAAAACAGGAAAAAAATACTTATTTTAGAAATGCACCTTTATTTGTCATTACATCAGATGGTACATAAATTATATACTGATTATTTACCTGTTTTTGAAAGTATAATATAATTACATATCTCCCTTTTCTTTTTTCCCTTCAAACAGTTCCA
Source organism: Cricetiscus sungorus (assembly GCA_030556225.1). NCBI lineage: Eukaryota > Metazoa > Chordata > Mammalia > Rodentia > Cricetidae > Cricetiscus > Cricetiscus sungorus. The sequence continues at coordinate 3,142,769 of JANBXA010000114.1, forward strand.
TATACCCACCCCTAGAATGCTCTCCTAAACCAATGGTTTTCTAAATGTATTTTTTAAACCTTATAATGTTAGATCTGTTTCTTCCCTATTACAACAGTCCTGGGAGGCCATCTCCCAAGGCCTCCCAGCGCTTGTCAATCCTGAGTCCTATGCCTAGGCCACAGGATTCACTAAAGCTTGCTTTCAAACAACTGTATTACAAAGTCCTTGGGGCTGACTTCCATTCTGTTGTCTTTCTCCAATTGCTTAGGTTGAGTGAAAGAATGGGCTTCTTTACACATATTTTTTTTCTTTACAGGCACAGTAATAAAGAGGGAGAAAATGAAAATGTTGTACACATTTTATAGTATTATAGTGCTCATGTGATATAGTAATATATTTCTCACAGTGTTAACTGATTTTTCTTAAAAATATTGAAAGTTTTTATATATAAAGTAATCTTAATTTTTTAAAAATTAATTTTAGGCATATTAACACACACAATGAAATTTTGAAATGCACATATTAGCCTTTTCATCTCATTATAACAGTAATTTTTATTGTTTGTAAGAAGAAAAATACCAACACAAATAATTTGAGAAAAATATGTAAGTATGGAAGCAAATGTCTTCACATGTTAATTCAACTAATTAACATGTTTCCCTCTAAAATGATCTCAAAAATAAGTATGTGATTCCAACTTGGCCTTGAAGCATACACAGATTAAGTAATGGAACTCTTCATTTAAAAACTGATTTCAAAGAAACAGGAAGACTACACAATACATTGGGCAATGCTGTGAACTACACTGAAGGCTTGAATCATGTGCTCCTAACCTTGAGTCCCTGTGGGAACCTCCTGAATTATAACAACCCCAGGACAGCCAGTTAGTCACCCTCTTCACTGCTACAGTCATAGAAAGCAGACAAAAACCTCATGCCTATTTGCAGCTCTAACATATTCCCACTTCCTGAGATGACCATTGCATACAGTAGAGACAAATAACATGTTTGTAAAATAGAAAGTTAGCTTAACCATAGTACATTTTTTTTCTTTGATGGTACCTAAACATATGCATCCATTCAATGTGATTATAAAACTCAGGAATGGGCAGTCAAAGCAAATTAAGAAATCAATGTCAAATAATAAAACTGATTTAAAAACCGAAGTTGAAGGACCGGGAGGTAGCTTAGCAGCTAAGAACATACATGTTATCCTTGCTGAGGGCTGGCATCTAGTTCTGAGTACAGACATCAGATAGTACACAACTGCCTGTATTTACAGTTTTGGTGCCTACTTCTGGCCTCTGTAGTCACAGGCACTCACGTTCACAAACACAACACATATGCAATCACAGATGTTCACACAGGCTCATGTGTGCACATACCCACAAACACACCCACAAAATTAAAAGTAAAATAGAAATTTTAATTGCCTACAAAAGTACCAAATATTTAGAAATATATAGACAAAATTGAAGATAATATTGCCTTGTTGAACGTAATCATTAGCATTGTGCTCAGATATCTTCTTTATAATTTTCTTAGATCCTTTATAATTGCTTTCCATTTAATTATTGTATACTCTTGTTGGTTTCACTGATGTAATATGAATAAATAAACCTTGTATATGACCAAAAAATAAATAAAAACCACTCATTTTTATCAACTTCTATTAAGAATGTCCTAGTGGTTCCTGGAATAGTGCACCCACCACTATCTTTTCTTGCTCCCTCCCTCCCTTCCTTCCTGCTTTCTCTTACTTTTAGGAAATTAAGCCCTCCTGGAAAATGTCATTAGGTTATAAATTCCCATTCCAGTGCTTCCAGGCCCTCTTCCAATCAAAATGCTTCGAACTGAACTAGTCAATGTACATTACCAGTCATGGGTATCCCGTTCTCAATGTTATTTAATGGTTTCCTGCTACATATGAAGCAATGCTGCCTACTACTATGAATATACATATTCTGTTACTATTTATAGCAACATGTTCCAGTCCTTCAGTCCATCATGCTTGGGTTCCACCAATCATGGAGAAGAAATTGACTTGAAGAAAACTAGCAATGCTGCAAAAATATATAAAAATAATCCATGTAATAGTTATTTATATAGTGTCCATTCTGCTTAGGTTTTATAAATTTCAAGAACTTAGGTAAATTATTTAAAATGACATCTGCACTTGTATTCAAAGAGTAAGTCACTTGTGGAATAAATTTGAGGGTCTTGGTATTTTAGCACCCATATGAGTGCATACTGAGAGATACAGTATTACATTCACATTTTAAAATGAATATAGTTTCAAGATCTTATAACCAGCAAGTGGCAGAAAAGAATTCTGCAGTCTATCCAACGCAGAAGTCTGTGTTTATAACTATCACTCAAAGCCTTGTGAGTGTGCCAGAACCCACTTCCCTATTTCAACTTCCAAGACACCTATTCATAGCAACTAGTCCTTGTTAGGCACTGCCTGCATTGGTGTCCTATCCTTGTATCTTAGAGTAGATGTTGGTTGCCTACATAGCAGGTGGACTTACACTTGGCTCTTATTAATCTTACCTCCAATCTACTGGACCTCGCTATAGTGAGTTTGTTTCCAGTTTGTTGGTCTTGTTTCCAAGGGTTAAGGTTTGCTATTTAATGCTTACATTTGTTTAATGCTTACATCGGTTTAAGTCCTAAGTTTGATTTGTTAAGGTATTATTACCAAATTGCATATTTGAAACTTCATTTAATATTGTTAAATTTGATTTCAATTTTCTTCTGCTACAACATGTTACTACATGCTACCCACAGCAATTTCATAATATTCCCATACATGTCTATACAGCACTTGCTCATACTGCCTCGCTCAATTTCACTTCCGCCACTCCATCTCTGTGGCTAATACACTTTCTTTTATAAGTGGTCAATCTTTTTCTTGCTCAGATTCACAGGAGAAAACATGTCATATTTCTGTTTGTTTTACATGATATCATCTCTTGGTCTAGCAACTCTTTGCACTGCAGAACAGCTCAGTGGCCACGTGAATATGGACTGTTGCCCACAATCTGAATATATGCAACACTACTGTTCAGGTTTTTTTTAAGTAAATTATCTTCTGAATTTTTCTTATATTTCTATGGCCTTACACCATTGGGTTATTGTTTCTGATATCTCACATTTCAAGAGAGAAAAATCATAGCTATAGACTTCCATCCTAAAGCTATATTATTTTTTCCTTGCACTATTTGTCTCTGAAATTTCGCACAAAATACAATAGGTGAGATTGTGCTAAACATCACAGCCAGCCCCAGGGAAGAAGACATCCCTGAAAAAGATTTCAGAATCTTAACATCTTTAGGTTATGGTGCATTCCAGGAGGTGATGCTCACCTACCACTTTCCCACACATGCACAGGTGGCTGTCAAGATGCTAGAGAAACACTACAAGGCACAGGCTCACACCAGCTCTAAAGTAAACATCCTTTAATCTTTGGAACATAGTAACACCGTTCAACTTTTTCACACAACTGACACACCAACGACAACCTATGCAGCTACGGAGTATGTTGCAGGAAAGATCTGGAGATGCTCCTCAGGGAGATAGGCTATCTAAGGGAGGAGGAGGCTAGACCAATATTTCAACAACTAGTTTCAGGGGGTGCACTTTCTCCTATATCGTGATATCAAATTAGGTAAATTCTGTTGATGGGATGGGCAAAGTCAAGCTTTGTGACTTTGCTATGGCCATTCAGCTTGAAGAGGGCCAGATGTTGAAGATCTGTGTTTCCTTGAACTATTGGGCTCCAGAGATCTTGGCAGGGAAACTCTGATGGACTTTCATGTCTCATGTGGAGATTGGACATCATCCTACATGTCCTGGTCACTGGGCACTTTCTATATGTAGAAACCACCCTTGATGGCTCATCACCACCACAATGTGTCCCATTCCCTAGTGTTTGTCAAAGCCCTGTCATATCATCATTGCACCATTACTCATGGTCCCCATCTGGTGCAGGCTAACAATATACCTGCTTGTAGAATGACCTCGGCTGCCCCCCACTCAAGACCCCACACTGCTGGCCACTGAGGAAATCCTTCACAGGGTGGTAGATACTATGTGAAGCATTGGTTACACATGGGAAGAGATTGTGCCATCCCTAACACACAAACAAAACAAAGTAACAGCAAGAGTTAAAATTCTTAAGTACCAGCACAGATATCAAGATGAGAAGGCCTGGGTAAATAAGATCCCTGCAGTTCTGCTTAGTCTCCCACACCCCTTGAAGAGGAGAGCTGGTAAACCAGCAAGGGAAGTAGAAGCCACAAACCACATTCAACAGATACTCCAGCCAGGAGGCGATGCCCTGTTTAGGTAACATTCCCAGAACGAGGTTCCCTGGTAGCTGACATCTACACCACTACTGGGAACATTGCTCTCAACACAAATTCAGTGGCTAGCCTGCCTGGTGATCTCTTCTGCCCTGAGCCAGCCTTGGATAGAACACCACCTGGGTTTGTGAACATGCACATCTCCAAAGAAGAGTCATCCAAAGGGCCAGACATTCCCAGTGTCCGGCCCCGGGCTTTACCCTTAACTTGTGGATCCAGGCCATACAGAGGCTGGAAGCTGATGAGAAGGCGAATGTCCAATGCACTGAGAGAACGCTATGCTACTGCTGCCTCCACACCCGATGTGGGCAAATTAAATTGGCCCAGTAGAATCCCAGCCCTTGGTAAAGAGTGTCTGCCACAGGAAGGAGCCAGGACAGAGCCTCTGATTGTAGTGCCCCTGCAACCCAGATCAACAAGTTCCTATTCATGATCCAGCTATTGGTTCTGGGGTACCAGTTTGCCTCTCTTTAGCTTACTCCTGCCCAGCACTACTTGCCAGATCCAGAGCTGGACAAAAGACACATCTCCCCAGTGTCCCTCTATCTCCCCAGTTTCAGCTGTGCTTTCAGGATCTGTGCCTACAGTGTCTGAAACACGGGCCTCTGCAACCAGGGATGTATGACTTGTATGTGTATGTCCTGCTGAACATAATCTTGGCCACTTCATCCTCTCCATCTTATTTTGTGACTGTCTCTTGGGAAAAAAAACCTGCAAGAAATGTGTTTCTTCCTCCAGAGTTCCCGTGTTCCCATTATCTACAATCCAACCTCCTTGAATCATTTTTCTCATCACACAAAGGGATTCTTAAGTTTCATTTGACTGTGTTTCGCTTTCTTTTGCTACAATATGTTGAGGGCACATTTCACATAGGATGCAGCTCTCTTGTCTGCCTACCTGATAGGAAATCCAGGGGCTTCTTCTGTGGACATTATGTACCTGAAAAATGTTCAAAATTGCCTTTTCCTGAGCCTTGCAACGTGGTGTGAAAATAACTGACTTTCCTTGTCCAAAGGACATTTTTTTTGTCATGCTTTTGCAGATGACCTAAATTAAGATGGTAACATGCAAAAGAGCAGTATCTGAGGCCACTAAGAAACAATGTCAAACATTCTCATGCACAATGCAAAAATTCCTTCTGAGCCTATGGAAAGGAATTCATTGGCCTTGAATCTGATTGATGGGGGTGGGGAGTTTATGCTGCAGCCTAACCTCACAGTGTTCTACTGGCTCTGGTTTAGGTTTTTGAGTTTTGATTATATATATATTAGTGTGTGTGTGTAATGTTATTTGTATGCCTCATAAATACTTACTATGATTAATTTAAATATAGAAAGTACCATATGTATGACATTACCCACTGTTAATATTTCATGTAAGTATTTGTATACCCAGATGCAACTATGAAATCTTTACATGGAAAATAAATGCTAAATGAATAGCCAAAAAAGAAGAAGAAAGAAGTTAATTTGACAGATGATTGCATTTTCAAATAAAATTATAGATTGTTTGTTGTTAAACTAAGTGTGGGTCACCATGTTTATAAGGAGCTTACAGCCCAGCTAGGAAAGGTGATTAAACAGAATAAAAGAACTCTGTGCCCCCTTTTCTCAATACAGACACAATATTGAAATATTTTGTGACTTTGTTCTCTAAGACCATGTGTCTCATAAGTTTTGAATTTTTCTCATTACTTCTGTAGAGAAGGAGCATGGGAAAGCAACACTGCTTACAACATATGCATATTAAAGGCATGGTTTCTGCCACAGTCTAGCACTGTAGGTGTCATAGCCACATGTCGTGGAGTGGTAGGAACAAAACAAAGGAAGAAGACAAACCACCCTCCTCATCCCATAATCAAAGGCAACTCACCTTGAGGAAAACTGTCCTTTTCACTCCTTGGTGTAAAACTGTCTAAAGATGAAATATAATATGTACAAACCACTTTTCTTCTGTTCTTTCTCAAAATCTATTTCTTCAATATGTGACATTAAAATGTATGATTCAAGAAGATAAAACTCTAATATTTAAAAATTTTAAAATATTTTAAATAGTTGAAAATAGTTGAAACATATTGCCAAATAGTAAAAAGTTATCATTCATTTATTCATATATATGTATGATAGTCTTTGGTTTTCAGTAAAAAATAAAATAAAATAAAGAAGAATATTATTACCAAATTATGATGAGAACAATATGGACTTTTCTGAGACAGGAATGTTTTTGACACATGTTGCCAAAGAAAGTGAATATATAATATATTCTCTTTTGTTTGTTTTAATTTCTCAGAGTTTAAGCTGTTACAAAGCCCCCAAAGAGATTATAATACACCTAATTATAACTATTTTCCATATTTTAATTGTTTCATTCCAAAGAATGAGCATGGCTCATTCAATTGACTTCGTTTATGATTAGTACATTATGTAGAATCACTGAGGCAGAAGAAGTTGTGTGGAAGGGGATGGAAGGGGGAAGGTAGTGTCAAGTTCACAGTTCTTCACACATAGCAGTTACTATTTTATCTTTATACAATGATGGCAACATTTCACTAATATTTTTCTTTATAAGTGCAATAGGAAACCCAGAGTATTTGATATACTTCTCATCTGAACTATGCAGTAACAAAGTGTATAATTCATTTGGCTTCTCAGAATGACAACTTGAATTTCCTTAATATATAGTTACTTTCTCTGAAATTAAACAATTAATAAGCCAGCAGTTATGTGGGTCATTAATTATTCATACTTAACGTACCAATGAGCATTAGTCATTTATAAAGAGATACAGAAATTAAGACCAATAAAAAAAGCTAACCCTGGACGTTTAATATTAAAGCTCTGCTAAGTCAGTTTCCACAGACATATTTGATTTGTATAATAACATCAATATGCACAGCTGTGCTTGCTGCTTAAGTTTCTAACAAAGTGACCAGTTTGTGAGTATACACATGCTGTCAGCCAGTAACAAGCAAGACTCATTGACGCTCTGTAGTCTTTCACTTAAAGGGCTTATTTGGCTTCTTTCAAATGATTGTGCTTTATCAAATATTTAGTATTCACTCTCCTGGCTTTCCAAAGAATTTGGAAAGCACATTTGCAAGGCATCTCTAGAATTCTTTCATAGTTTGAATACCAATAACTTCATACTAAAACATAAAATTATAATGATCCCAAAAGCAAAACAACAACCTGAAAAAGAGCCCAAGTCTATCAGTTGTGACATGATGTCCCTAACAAGGGACACAGATTCACTGACAAGCTTTGAGCCTGAAACTATGGAATGAGAAGTCTATCACAAACACATAAGGTTTCTAGATTATGAAAATGCCTATTCTGATTATTTTTTAGAAATCAGAGAAAGAGCTACATTTTCGAAGTTGTACTTTTACCAAGAGAAAAGCAGGAAAATAATACGGATTTATTGGTGGCAAATACGAACATAAATGAGAGGACAGAATTAATCACAGTACAGAAATTGAAATAGCCATTTACTTATAGCTGTCAATCAAATGTTACTGTTAGGTGTCACCTGGAAACAGTTCTTCAATTGATACTCTTCAGAAATAAAGAGATTATTTCTTAACCCCCAAAGAACAGAGAAGGGTCACTGGTAAGTACCATTAAGTGTCCCATTTCATTGTTCCTAGCTGGGAGAAATGGGGAAGCTAGGTCGATAGTAAAAGAAATTAAAAACAAATGTGTTCTATTTTTCCTGGGTCTTTAGTTATTAGTGGGTTTCTTTTCTATGCCCTTGAGCATTCATAAGAGACAGGAACCTATTCCTTGAACTCATATTATATGTGGTTAGCTCAACAAGATAACCAAAAACCTATCTAAAATATCCCAGTAAGGACATGAGACATTTTTCTGTTTGAGTGTGGTGGGAGCATATGGGTACTCAAAAAAACTATAACTCAAAAGATCTTATTCAGCAGACAAGAGACTGCAAAACCCTGAAAATTCATGTTTTCTTTGGCTAGAATAAGCTACATAGCAATCCTACTTCACAAAATTAGTCCACAGTGGAATATCCAAGGTTTTGTTTGGTTTTGTTTTGTTTTCCAAGACAGGGTTTCTCTGTGTAGCTCTGGCTTTCCTAGAACTCACTCTGTAGACCAGGCTGGCCTTGAACTAATAGAGATCCTCTTGCCTCTGTCTGCCAAGTACTGGGATTAAAGGAATGTGCCACCACCACCCTGCCAGAGTTCTTATATCACAATAGTACTTTACTGAGCACAGCAGGAAATGCAGACAAATATCAAATACACTGAAATTACAAAGATCGTGCAATCAGTGGATACATTTCTATTAGAATACAAGATACTTCCTGGAATCCAGTTGCAGAGAGGGAGGAGTGATGAGCAAAGGGTTCAAGACCAGGCTGGAAAAACCCACGGAAACAGCTGACCTGAACAAGGGGGAGCTAATGGACCCCAGACTGATAGCAGGGAAACCAGCATAGTACCAACCTGAGCTAGCCTCCCTGAATGTGGGTGTAGGTAGGGATGCCTGGGCAATCTATGGGGCCTCTGGTAGTGCATCAGTATTTATTCCTAATGTATAAATGAACTTTGGGAGCCCATTTCACATACAGGGATACTCTGTCAGCCTAGACACATAGGAGAGGGCCTAGGCCCTCGTGCAACAGACTTTGAAGACTCCCCATAAAGGCATCACCCTCCCTGGGGAGCAGAAAGGAAATGGGATATGGGTTGGTGGGAGGCAGGGGAGGGGGAGGAACTGGAATTGACATGGTAAAAAAAAGCTAGTCTCTAATTTTAAAAATATATTTTTCAAACTATCTTAAAAAATACAAGATACTATAAAATGATAGGTTGAATGCAATATAAATGATACATAAAAGTCCTACTAAAATGAAGACAGATATCACCAATGACCACCAGAGTAGTCAGACCTTGTTAGGACAGCAGAATCTCAACTATATCCGATAACCCCTGAGGCTGCTGAATCTTCATTTCAGTAGATGTCCCTATCTTGCGATTTACATATACATTCAAGTTTGAGAATTCCTATCTTAGATAGTTTTGTAGGAAGGCTGGTAGTTGAATTATTTGCTTTCCTAGTGAGTAGGACAAGAACCAATGAAGACAGGGAATTTTAGGCAAGTAATCACAATTTAAAGAAAGAAAGGAAGCAAGAGAGAGAGAGAGAGAGAGAGAGAGAGAGAGAGAGAGAGAGAGAGAGAGAGAGAGAGAGAGAGAGAGAGAATGAGAGGGGAAGAGAGAGAGAGAGAGAATGAGAAAGAAAGAAAGAAAGAAAGAAAGAAAGAAAGAAAGAAAGAAAGAACCCATTAGTCTTGGATCTGAGATAAGCTCTGGGTAGATTCCAGCTTGTCAGTTGAGACAGAGGAGAAAATTCATTGGAGTGTGCAAACGTTGCAGCTTTAAATGCAGAAGAGGACCAAGAAAGAAAGAGCGTGAAAATGAGGTAGAAGGGGTGTGTAGTTGAAGGGTGTTTTTAGTTACTGCGAGTCCCTATAGGGATTGCTTTTCCCCTTTAGGATTGAAAATTCCCCTGTATCTCTGTGAGCACAGCATCAATCCCTTCATTGAATCTCTTCTGCAATTCCACTTTGGCAAAACCTTAGCTGTAGTGAAGCTGACAGCCTATGCCTGACTCTGGTAGGGATACAATCATGGAGGCTTTGACCCCACAGAACAAGCAGCCAATCAATCATAAATCACTATGACACCCTCTTTTGGGTGCTCAGATGAGCTCACTGCCACTCTTCTTAGTCTCAGCCTGTTTTTCCCAGGAAAACGTCTACTACATTTCCTACACACAAAGCTTAGTCTGTTTTCAAAAGCCCTAATCATTTTTCTGAAAAGTTTAATTTTAGTCAAAAATCTTATAATTAGTTCAACATCCAATGCCATTCTGGTATTATCAATTACTTTATTACTTGATAAATATTTTTAAGTATACAACTAATATACATGCAAGCAAATGCATATATATGTATATATTTTCAAGAGGCTGGGTTTATGTTTAAGTTTCTCAAAACATTTCCTGAGTTTCATACAGGACTGAATGTGTGTATTATAAGAATTTAAATCCTAATTTTTAATGTCACAAAATCATTTTTTCCTGAAATTCATTTATATTTAAATTCCCCTGAAATTCATTTATATTTAAATACCCAGTGAGGTTGGACCTGGGCATCATTCTCATTAACTCTTTCTGATTTCCCTGTCTCAACAAATGAAAAATAGTAGGAACTCACTAAATGACAGCTGGCTTGGTAAACAAGGAAATCATAGCAATGAAGTGGTAATACAGCTCGTTAAGCAATTAGTATATCTCCCCATGCCACTAGCTTCCAGACAACCACATCAGGTATAAAATCAGGTGAAGCATACACAGAAACCCACATTTTAGACAGCAGATTTAGAGGTACATTTCAGACTTATAATAACAAAACTAGAAACCATATAGTCTTTTACTTCTTCTCAATCTTAAATGTATCTAAGATGGTACTGTATATATCTCTTCAAGTTCCCAAGAAGCACTAATAGGCAATACCCTAATTGCACCGAGTGTGGTGGAAGGATGCTATAGTCTTGCAAACTCCCCAGGAAGTATGTCTATTCAGACTATTTCATTCAAGGTTTTCTCTGGTTTTATGTAACCTTGTGATTCTGATTTAGCAAGGCCAGGACAGATTCAGAACACTAGCTTTTATTTAATATGTAAGCAGAATTAACACCCAGCATCATGACTGGGCTCACAAATCAACACCAATGGCATGGCAGAAGCTCCAGCACACCGATGCCTCAATCTAGTGCCCATCTCTTTTTGGAAATCCTATTCTACCACCCCAGGGACCAAACAGGATCCCTAGACAGCCCTGTCATCAACATTAATGCCAAGTATGCTAACCACATGAAATATATAACACTATTTCTGAAGTTTATGAAAAATATGTAGGAAAGATATTTGTATCACAAAATGAAACACAAAAACAAAGTAGAAAACACAACTCAAGTGCTATCAGGATTCATTCATGATGTTTCCCAGTCTTTAAAAAAATATTTGCCCTCATGAGTCCAGAAAATTCTTCCATACAGTCTCTATGCAACCAATTTATCTTGTGTTGAGACTACCTTTTTAACTTCCTTCTAAAATTTACAGAACATGCCATTCTTTTATTGTTTTCCATTACCCTCTGAAATTCTAACATGGCTAATAAAATTATTTTCTTGTACGTACAATTTTATCATTCTTTTGAACTGAAACCTACAACACTTCTATCGAAAAAAAAATGATAACCACTTACCAATATGAAGGGGAAATTTAGTACCTTTTAGCCCCTTGTGCATTGGTATCATTTTCAACATCAGGTACCAGGCGGTAAAGCGCACGAATTTCAGCTGAGGTCTCAGCCACTAGATGCCGCTGATGTGTCTAGAGGCCTAGGAAGTGAATTCTACAGAACTATAAAGGCTTACATCTTGGAAAATAAAATGCTGTTACTATGGTGACCAGCTGAGATTATGGATAATGAGAGTACCATGTTTTCCACTCTCTGAGGAGCTATTGTTCTCCACATATTGTTCTATGCTGAACATTACTGACCTTCAAAATGTATCAAAATCATTGGTTCTTTTCTTTCTGAAATAAAGGATATTTCATTCAGTACCTTTGTGTGAGTGAGCAGCTGTGCACATCAGTTAATCACATACTCAAACAAATACTCACACAGTATGGAAAGAAACTATTATTCAATATATTTTTTCATATGTAGATACAGAAAATTGATCAATGTTCTCAACAATACACGATATCATAGTTTCTACAACTCTATGTGATCTTGTATTCTTTAAATTTTTCCCCTACCAAAATAAGAGAAAGCAAGAAATTAACTCAAAACCTACCCTCTCTATAATAGCATTAAATGTCTGTTTAGGACTAGCTGTAGACAAGCATGTGTTTTCATTGAAAATGGAATACAAGGGTCTGCCATTCTAGTTAGATAAAACTTACAAAATACATACCAGTATGTTGTTTCTAAAACTAGTCATATAGACAAAAAAAAATAAATCTTTTATATAAAGCACATTAGAATACATTATAAGGTGTTAAAGGAACAAATTTTATTGTTTAGTAATTAGCTGTTGATTTTTACTGAACATTATGTTCATAAGAAATCTGGAAATTTAAGATTCATATTCATGTGGTTTATAAAATCCAATGTAAAGGAAATATTCAGTGGATGTTGTGATGTTTTATAGGATCATCTCACATAAATTATCCCCCCAAAATAATTGATTGAACTAACATAGCCTAAGGAACTAAAACTTAATTAATGCATCTCAAAATTCAAGCAAGGAAAGAATTAATGACCAGATTTCTCATGTCAAAAGAATTTGTATAATAACTAATGAGTTAAAAGAGTAATAAATATGTCAGTTCTCATAATGCATGATGGGTTTTCATTATTCTGTAACACTCTATCCATTTATTCCTTTAAAAATCTGTCATGATCTTCTTAAGCCTACAGTGAATTTGATATTTCATCTCCTTGGGCATCATCTCCAGTGGCATTAGTGGGCCACAAAAATCACAAAACTGTGCATAGTTTGTTTTTAAACTGTGGTTACACATTTTAAGAACAAATGAAAGGTAGAGATGACAAAAATATCTGGAAATAAATGTTAAAGACATTGTTAGAATACTAGACTTTAAAATGTATCAATATTGTGCATGCATGCATATGTGTATAAGATATATGTGTAGGTGTGTGTGTAATGGCACGACTGTGGAGGTCAGAAGGCAACTGTGAAGAGATGAGTGTCCCCTTCCATGTTGAGGTGGGTTCCAGAAATCAAAAGCCATAGAGCAGCTTGCCTGCTGACTCATCTTGCCAACCAAGGATATAGACTTTTCTTCCTTACTATTTCTTGAATAACAAAAAATTCTTAAAGTGCATATTGGTGGACACCCCTACCAAGCTGGCATGCTGCTGAGTATGAAGTGGAAACCTTCAGAGATTGTTTTAATTCATGGTATGCTGTGCCTTCTAATACCTGGGATTGGAGTAACAAAAATAGGCTGCCCACAGCAGTCAAATGTATGGGTCCAAATGGCTTGAGTATAGAAGGCTGAGAGAAAATCTCAAGAAGACCATTTCTTCTCTGAATCCTACCTTGGGATCTTAGCTCTCTTGCTCATTGCTGAAACATTTCTGGTAATCTTTGACTCTCCTTGTCTTGCATCTGAAAAACCCAACTCTCCAATTTCATCAGACATGGTATCCTTCTTACATGATTTCATCTTCACATGGAGATCTTCTTGTAAAGATAGTAGTAAGAATGTATTGGGGATCTTTATATTCTCTTAGCTAATTGCATAAGCCAAGAGAAAATTTTCCAGTAAGATCATACTTGGAGATACTTATAGTTAAAACATCAACACATCCTGGTAGCGAGAAGCCAATTTACAGCATATCCAGCAATGCCCAGAAGTGCTTGTAAAAAGCATCAAACCTTTTGAGCTGTTCCAGTTTCCTTCTCTTTTGATTTACAGGAGTGTGTGGAATTAAAGCAGATATTAAGCATGAAATGGAACCCATTGAATGAGAAGTAGGATAAACTAGTGACCCAAAAAATATACAAGGTTCTCATGGTCTCATGACAATCACTTATCTTTGGGCACAGATAAACCTAGCTCATACAATGACAAGGATCATAATAACATTTTCCACAGTGTCCATTGGAAACTACACAAATACTGTTTATACATTGTCATGGGAACTATGAAAATTGCTTTTAAAATTTTTCTTATTTTAATAATCCCTGGTTCATATCTTACTAAGGAAAAATGTTAAAATCTTGTACTGTTTTCTTATGCTTTGTAGAGTTGTATAAATGAGGAAATGAAAAGGATTTTGTGGCTTCATAAATTTTTAGATCAAATATAAACATCTCCAGTGCATTAAACTACACCGATGGTTTAAATGAATTTAACCACAGAAACTATTTCAAACTCTTGACACATATTCTCATTAGATTCTTTTCCAATACTATGCCAAAGAGAGGACACCAAAATGGAGAGTTGACAAATTCTAGGTATCATGATTGCTCCAATAATTACAGAGTCCTTTGGAATCAAAATTAAAGAAGGCTACAGTAACAGTCAGATTGAATCTAAAGGACTATTTATCAAGCTTGCTCAAATAATGCTTGAATATAAAAAGTCCATTACATTATAATTTAAAACAGAATTAAAATGACATTGGGAAATGAAATTTTATAAGTTACATATCGATTAGTTCTTTCCATATGGATGCAAACATAACTATTTTTTTTTTTTTTTTTTTTTTGGTTTTCAAAGAAAACACTGGACTGGCATTGTGTTGTTGTGACGTGAGAAGTTTGAAGCCAACAGCCTCTTGGCAATAGCCCAATATCTGAGTTACAAATTAAATGTGTTCAACATGAGAGCTATCACCTTCACTTTCTCCTTTTATTTATCTTATGGTATTGCTTTAACTTGATTCTATCATAGTTTCTTTCAAACAGGCTCCCAATCAGCCTTGCTCCTTTTCTCACAGAATTACTATTATACGGCTACTAATTCTGTACGTTGATGTTCTGGAAGTGGAGCCCTGCACCAATTTGTTCAAGGGTACCTCCCACTTTCTTTTCTAAGAGGTTCAATGTGGCTGGATTTATGTTGATGTCTTTCCATTTGGACTTGAGTTTTGTGCACAGAGATAGATGTAGATCTATCTGCAGTCTTCTACATGCCAGCATGCAATTATGCCAGCACCATTTGCTGAAGATGCTTTCTTTTTCCCATTGTGTAATTTTAGCTTCATTGTCAAAAATAAGGTGTTCATAGTTGTGTGGATTAACTGGAGGGTCTTCAATGTGATTCCATTGGTCTATCTGTCTGTTTCTCTGCCAGTACCAAACTGTCTGCATTACTATAGCTCGATAGTAGAGCTTGAAGGCATGGATGGTGATGCCCCCAGAAGTTCCTTTATTGTACAAGATTGTTTTTGCTATCTTGGGATTTTTTCAACGTGAAGTTGGGTATTGTTCTTTCAAGGTCCGTGAAGAATTGTGATGGGATTTTGACGGGGATTGCATTGAATCTGTACATTGCTTTTTGTAAGACTGACATTTTTACTATGTTGATCCTACCTATCTAAGAGCAGGGGAGATCTTCCATCTTCTGGTATCTTTAATTTTTTTAAAGGTTTAAAGTTCTTGTCATACAAGTCTTTCACTTGTTTAATTAGAGTTACCCTAAGATAGTTTATGTTGTTTGTGACTATTTTGAATGGTGATGTTTCTGATTTCTTTCTCAGTGCATTTATTGATATATATATATATATATATATATATATATATATATATATGAGAGGTACTGATATTTTTTGCAGGAGGGGTGGTGACTTAATCTTGTATATGCTACTTGGCTAAAGGTGAACTATCCTTGCTTCTCTGAGATGAAACCTACTTGATCATGGTGGATGATTTTTCTGATGTGTTCTTTGATTTGATTTGCCAGTATTTTATTGAGTATTTTTGAATCAATGTTCATGAGGGAGATTGCTCTGTAGTTCTCTTTCTTAGTTGTGCCTTGGTATGGTTTGGGATACCAATATCCCTTGCATAAACTGGGAATATGGGGGGGGGGAGATGGAGGTAGAAGAAAGAGAAGGGAGAAGGGGAGGGTTGAGGAGAACATGAAGGATTAGAAAGGTTGAGTTGGGGGGTGAACAGAGAAAGGAGAGCAAGGAAAAAGATACCCTAATAGAGGGAGCCATCATAGGCTTAACAACAAACCTGGCACTAGGGAAATTTCCAGGAATCCTCAAAGATGACCCCAACTAAGGATCTAAGCAATAGTGAAGAGGCTACCTTAAATGCCCTTCCCTTATAATGAGATTGATGACTACCTCAAATGCCAAGCTAAAGCTTTCATGCAGTAATTGATGGAAACAGTAGAGATTCACAGCTAAACTTTGTGCCAGACTCCTGCAATCCAGGTGTAGAGAGGGAGGTGTGATGAGTAAAAGGGTCAAGACAATGCTGAGGAAACTCACAAAAACAGCTGACCTGAGCAAGTGGGACCTCACTGACTCCAGACTGAGAGCTGGGGAACCTGCATAAGACCGAACCAGGTCCTCTGAACATGGGTGTAAGTTGGGGACCTTGGACAATCTATGGGATCTCTGGAAGTGGAACCAGTATTTATCCCTAGTGCCTGAATGGGCTTTGGGAGCCCAGTCTCTATGGAGAGATACTCTCTCAGCCTAGATATAGGGGGCAGGGTCTAGGTTCTGCCCCAAATGATGTAACAGACTTTGATAATTTTCAGTGAGAGGTTTCACCCTCCCTGGGGAGTGGATGAGGGGTGGGATGGGGAGATGCTGGGGGAGTAGAAGGAGGGGAGGTAGAGGAAACTGGGATTGTATGTAAAATAAGATTGTTTTAATTTAAATAAAAATTAATTCAAAAAGCTTTTCATTCACCTTTTCAATTTAACTGCATGATAATTTCTATCTACTCCTATTCTTTAATTGAAAATCATTGTAATAAAATAAATTCTGACTAAGTGAGCAGATTCTTAACGTCTCCTAGATCCCCCACTTCTCCACCCACTCAAATCCACACCCTTGCTTGGTCTCTTTCTCATTAGGATACAACAGACATCTAAAAAACAATTGCAATAAATTACATAACATAAAAACAAACAAACCTGAGTAGTACAAAAAGTAGAAGAAAAAGAGCCAAAGGAAAAGCTCAAAGAATACATATAGTGGTAGAGACACATATTCACACACGGGGAAATACCATCAGAGCAGGAAACAAGAAACCAATACATACATACATACATACATACATACATACATATGCAAATGACCTGTAAGGGAAAAAAAAGCCCCTAAAATGCATTATATACAATGAAACTCAAAATTTTTCATTAAGTTCATTTTGCATTGGCTATCTACTGTTGGGCCTAACCTTAAAAGTGATTTGCAAACAGTTGGATTCTGGTGGACAAGACATATTTTCATTTGAGAGTAGTTATCAATTGGAGATAGCATCTGGGTTAGGGATGAGGGCTTGTGTCCACTTTCCCTCTCAGAGCTGGAATCTCATCATGCCCAGACCTGTGTAACTGCTATGCATGCTGCTGCAGTGTTTGTGAGTTCATATGCAATCCAGCCCTGTTCTGTTTAGAAGAGCTGTTTCCTTAGCATCCACCATCCACTCTGGTTCTTAAACTATTTCTACCACCCTTTATGCTGATAGAACTGACAGAAACATCCCATTGAGGACTGAGTTTTCCAATAACTATCACTCTTTGCACATCATCCAGTTGTAATCCCTGCATTAATCCCCACCTATCACAGGATGAAGCTTCTCCAAGTATGGCTCAGTGAGATAAATGACCTATGGACACAGAAGAATGCCTTTATTCTTGTGTTACTTTTGCAGAAGAGTAGTATTTGTTTTTTCCCTAGGTTCCTGGCCAGACTAATCTCAGGTTCTTGACCAGCTGAGCAGTGTTGGGGATGGATTCCAATCAAATGGTGTGGCCGTAAATCCAACCAGATATTGGTTGTGTAGTCCCACATGTTTGTGCCACTATTACAATAGCACATCTTGCATGCAGGACACCAATATAGATTGAAGAGCTTGTAGCTGGGTTGATCTTTATGTCACTCTTTCAGTAGCATGCAGAGTGACTTCCAGTAGCAATGAACACTAGTCTGTAGGAGTGAAGGCTCTAGTCAGTCACCAGCTCAACTTCTCCATGTTTAATGTATTGTGTTATATTTGCCAATGGGGCCATACCATCATATCTGGAGTGTAGCCAAAACCCTTGGCAATACTATAAGTTTTTTAGAGGTTCCCATGGGAACCCTTAAATGAACAACTTGATTAGATGAAATCCATTCCTAGAACAGGAGTCTTCATTTCATGATGAAAGGTATACAGGGAATGGATCATCCGTCCATTATTTGTCAAATCTATTTAGATCACCTTCATATGTTTACGTATTTTAGGAAGCTTCTACTCTATTAGGTTTTCATACAACCCCTTTTTTTAAAACTGTTCCTATTTCACAGATGTCATCTTAAAACATTGGCCTTCTAAATCATCATCCCAATTAAATGTCCACCACAGTTACAAATTTTCTTTTGCATTAGCCCAGATGATTAAGCCCTTAATGATGTCTTGTGTTCAAGATTCTGAATACAAGTGCTCCACCTTTGAGTCATAACCTCTGTCCATTCCCTTATTTCTCTGTTAAGCGTCTGTCTGGGAGACCTGTCCAGTGGTGAGAGTAGACTGTTGAAGTCTCCCATTATTAGTGTGTGGGGCTAGATGTGTGATTTAAGCTGTAGTAATGTTTCTTTTATGAATGAGGGTGTCCTTTTATTTGGGGTACAAATGTTCAGAATTGTGACTTCCTCTTGATAGATTTTTCCTATGATGAATATGAGAAATAATCTTTATCACTTTTGACTAATTTTAGTTTGAAGTCTACTTTGTTAGATTTTAGGATAGCTATGCCAGCTTTTTCTTAGGTCCATTTGACTGGAAAATATTTTACCAATGCTTACTCTGGGTAATGTCTGTCTTTGTAGTTGAGGCCTGCTTCCTGTGTACAGAAGAGTAATGGTGGATTATGTTTTCATAATGAATCTGTTAGTCTGGGTCTTTTTATAGTTGAATTGAGTCCATTGATATTAAGGATGAATAATGACTATTGCTTGCTAGTTATCTGCTATTTGTGTTTTAGTTGGTGGTGGTGGTATTGTGTGTGTATTTCTCTACTTAGGAATTTGCTGGTGTGGGATTACCTATTGCCTGTGTTTTTTTTTTTTTTTTTTTTTTTTTGGATGTGGCTAACTTCCGTGGGTTGGAATTTTCATTCTGTAGGGCTAGATTTGTGGATAGTATTGATTAAATTTGGTTTTGTCATGGAATATCTTGTTTTCTCCATCTATGGTGAGACAGAATGTAGAGACATTACATTCCCCTGAAACTAGATGGAGATGAGACTACATCTCAAAGTAGATGGTTCCTCTCTCAGCTGCTCTCTCCAGAAAGACGTTTCAACCAAAATTACCATCAAGCTTATATGAGTACATCTTGCCATGCAATAGCCCTTCTAGTAATGCTCTGTAGACAATAGAGGAGGGTAAATTTGTTCCAACTCCCTGACCATTTAAAAGAAGAAGCACTCACTGAGTATTCCCTGAGAATTCCAAGTGCACCATTCTAGATCTAGAGCAGAAGAGAAGTCAAGAGACGCACCAGATGACCTTTACTGTGCTGACATTGACCACACTGAACATGTGACAATGCGAGGACTCTGAGACTGTAGTGAGTGCTACTTTTAGGTCCTGAGGAGATATAATGTCATCCAATGACTGTCATAAAAGAGCTATGTACTACTAAATGGCATGGATTCATGTTTCTGCATTTTCCCTGTATTATTTGTGATGATTGATAATGACTGTCAATAGGCTCTAGAATCATGTAGGAGACAAGCTTTTGGCCTTGCCTGCTTGTGGTCTGAATGAGAATGGCCTCCACAGGCTCATTATTTAAACACTTAGTCCCAGTCCATAGCATGGTTTGGGAAGGATTAGGGGGCATGGCCTTGTTGGAGGAGGTAAGTCACAGGGAGTAAGCTTTGAGGTTTCAAAAAACTTAGGCAATTTTGTCTCCCTCTGACTTGTGGTTGGGAAGTAAGATGTGAGCTCTCAGCTCTGCCATCATGGACTCTAACCCTCTGAAACTTAAATTAAAAAGTTTCCTTAATTATAAGCAACACAACAACAAACACTGCTCCATCTTCATTGTCTTCCTAATGCTTTCACATCCAGAACAAGTTTTCCAATCCTAAGGGATTGCAGTCAACCTGGGATTTCTCCAACATGACATTATGTGCTCCAATACCACAGCAAGAACATCTTTATCTCACAGTCATCCTAATTTTTCATTTTAATAATCACTTCTTATATTAATTATATGAGATGAAACCAATGGAATTGATTTATTGCAATTAAATTATATACTTTCAAATTCTTCAAAACCCGAACTCATAATATATCACCGATATATTAAAAGACACATAATCTTTTCAAAATCGAAGAAATGGAGTGATTATTTGCATATTTAATGCTTTCATTGTTAATAGACAAAATGAATGAATGCCAATTTTAATATTTTAAAAACTAATATGTTCTTCTATGGATGATATAAATTACAAAAATTTCATAATACATTTCTCCAAGTCTTCTAGATCAGATTTCAAGCACTATAGAAGATTACACAATGTGTTAGCATTATACTTTTAAATTATTAGTTTTCTCATTGGATTCTTTGTCTGTGACCTCACATTATACTTTTGTACTTAATATGATCATAAAATTAATGTTTGATGTGAAGCAAAACAAATCTTTACTTATACACAATTAATAAATTTTACAGATTATACTTCAAACAACCAAGATTATTGCTATTCTAAAATATTTTTACAATGAAATTTAAATATATAAATCAAATAGCCTGTCACATTTATTTCTCTCTTATTATTGTTTTGAGTTAATAATATTGCTAAATTTTGGGTTTTATAATGTTAGATTCTCTAAAGAAGTCTGCCCATTAAAATGACTGATCACTTGGTAAGTAATTTTGCCTCATTAAATTATACTAATATACAAAGATTGTTCTTTGCTAATTTTAATATGACATAAAAATATCTGTGAAAAATCTGCAAGAATTGTAATGAAGGCATTTTATAAATATACTTAAGCACACTATGCACTAACAAAAAGTAGTGATTTTTATTGTTTAAAAATTAAATGCATGTATAAAATGTGTTTTTAACATACCCACCCCCCATTCCCTTGCATTCAATTCCTGTCCTGTTGCCCCCATGTACTATTCTTTCTACTCCTCAAATGTAGTATATAAGTAAAGGTTCCAGTTCCCTCTCCCTCCCATTATCCCATGCCCCACACACTCCCCCAATTTCATCCCCCATCTACTTCCCAGGGAGAGTGAGTCCTTCCAAGAGGGAATCATCAAAATTTGTCAAGTCATTTGGGGTAAGGCCTAGGCGCTCCCTTGTGTCTCTAGGCTAACTGAGTATCTCACCATGGAGAATAGGCTCATGAAGTCCTTTCGTGCACCAGGGATACATTGGTTCCACTGTCAGAGGTCCCATAGACTATCCAGGTCTTCTAACTGAGACCCACATTCAGGGGGTCTGGATCAATCCTATGCTGGATTTCTGACTATCAGTCTAGGGTGCTTGAGCTCCCCCTTGTTCAGGTCAGCAGTTTCTATGGGTTTCCCTACCCTGGTCTTGACCCCTTTGCTCATCACTCTTCCCTCTCTGCAACTGGATTCCAGGAATTCCACTCAGTGGTTAGCTGTGGATGTCTGCTTTTGCTTCCATTAGCTATTGGCTGAAGGCTTTAGGATGGCATATAAAGTAACCATCAATCTCATTATGGGGGAAGGGCATTTAAGGTAGATTGTTAGTTGGGTTATCCTTGTAGCTCTCTGGACATTTCCCTAGTTCCAGATTTCTCTTCAAACCTATAATGGCTCCCTCTATTATGTTATCTCTTTTCTTGCTCTCCTCGATTCCTCCTAACTCAATCTTCTTGCTCCCTCATGTTCTCCTCTCCCCTCCTCTTCTCCTAACTTCTCCCCTTCTCTTTCTCCTAACTCCCTCTCCACTCACTGCCACCAAGTGTAGTTGCCTGATCCCAATATGCTCAGGAGATCTTGTCCCTTTCCTCTTCTGTGGGTGACCATGTATGTCTTTCTTAGGGTCTTCCTTGTTTCCTAGCTTCTCTGGGAGGTATGAATTGTAGGATGGTATAATCCAAGCAGACCTTGACTTGCAATTCTCCTGTCTCATCTTAAGTAACTGGGATTATATGCCATCTCAAAGACGCCTAAACTATCTTAATGAATTCTAAATTATCTTAAAGAATACAAGTCTCTAGCAGGTAAGAACACCAAAATCAATGGATCGCCATTCAGTGAGGGGCACTTTGCAGACAAAAAGTCAGCAAAACCCAGCCTTATGATGCCATTAACTGTCATCAGTGGAAGCCCAGCCATCTTAAAGGTGTCACTTTCCATCACCACTTCCCAGAGTTTCGAGGGAAGAACATTCAAATACTAATATTAACTATGGTAAAATTTTCTACCAATTTACCAAATATAAACGAATGGACTATACAATAGTGTGAATATTTTGCTTTTTTAAAAAAGAAAGTAAATTTTATTGTGTTTACTTTTGAAACTTTTTTTGAGAATATACTACAATTATATCATTTCCCACATACCTCTCCTCCCATCAAACTACTACTCCACCTTGCTTCCATGCAAATTTGTGGCCACCATTTCTTTATTTGCTATAGAATTTCTTGTTTTTAATGGTAATTAAGTGGTCCAAACTTATGGAAAAGTTGGTAGCAGGGAGATATACATCCATATAAAAATCTCCTGCATGTATAAATTACTTAATGAAAACATCATAAAGAAACATGACTATGAAGCCTGTGCAGCTTGATGAAATAAGATACATTAAATATTTAACTATTACGAGACACTGTTAGTAAAATCAGCTCATTATAAAAATATTGGTAGAATTCAAAAAATATTAGGAAATAAAAAGCATAGAGTATAGCTTCTCAGTTTAAGAAAGCACAAAATCCTTTTAATTGCACGGGCTTATACTTTCATAACAAATAAAATGAGCTATTGGGTTAAATGTAGTTTCTGACAAAACTAAAATTATTTTACTAAAACCTCAGGAAATATTTTTATATAGTTTTTTGTTCTAAGGTATCTTTGTTGAAATTAAAATATTAGAACAAAGAAAAGAAAATTAAAAACACAATGAAGCTTTTTTAAGCCAGGTCTTATTACAGATTGATACATGCAATTACATTTTATTTCTGACTTTTCTGTCTTTTGCATGCTTTTTATATTAGTGGGTCCTTGTTGTCCAGAGTCTTTCATTTCCAAATAAGGCTTTGTATGAGTTCAAGTAGGGCCCCTGAAAGTCAGTGTTGAAGTAACACTTCCATGCTGATTCAAGTTGAAGGTAGAGCAGAAAAGACAAGGCAGTTCTATTGGAAAATAGCACATAGTGTTTTGTGTCCTAATACTTTTTTAAACTTTAGATCATTTTGTCTAAAAGAGGCTATTATTTCACACATTAAGATATTACTTGCAAGAGATAATTCTACGTAGACTTAACTAGTATACTCTCAAAGTGAAATAAGGGAATGCTCTTTATAGACATGATGATCTCTCAAGAAAAGGACAGAATGGATTTTCATCTCAAAACCTTCATTCTTCACCAAGACTGCTCTTCCAAGTACAGTATCATCATTGGCAGTGCCTTGTCAAATAATCTGTCCATCATATTGTTCATGATTTATGCTTTCCTATGTAAAAATATTTTTACATTGGACTAGATAGCTATCCCTGTAACAATCATTGATTTAAAATTTGTACATTAAAAAAAAAACCTCAGCATAGTGTACACATTTTTAAGAAGAAAACAAAGGTGTGGATTCTGATAGACCTGCATATACTTCAGTATAAAATGGAACACAGGCTAGGGAATCCTGTTTAATCATTTCCTGCTCAGCCTTGTTATTTATAAAATCAGGAAATGATCAAGTGTCATATAAAGTTATGACAGAAGTTCAAACAATCCATGCATGAAAAGGTTGTGCCCAACCCTAGACTCACAGGAAACAAAAGTTCATCATGTTACTTCTGTCTCTTTACTTAGGTTTTGTTTTAACCACATAGTGCTGGTCAAAGCATGATTTTCAAAATTATATTCATTATTTAGTTCAACTAATAAATGATCATGTGCCTCTACCCTCTGATATCTGAACCAACAATATGCTAGTGAGATAATATGTATATTAAGAGGGTATTGTACCTGTTTTTCTGAATCTACTTTATTTCTTTTAATAATAAATGTAAGAATTGGTAAAGCTTTCTTGATAAAAAAATAATATATACAAACACCATATATATATATATACATATATATATATGTATATATATATATATATATATACATATATATATATATATATACACCCCAGAGATCTCATCTGATTTTCCTTCTCAGGGTAATCCACGTGTCCCTCTTAGGGTCCTCCTGGATACCTAACTTCCCTGAAGCTGTGGATTTTAGTCTGGTTATCCTTTGCTTTAAATCTAATGACCACTTATGAGTGGATACATACCATGTTTGTCTTCCTGAGTCTGAGTTACTTCACTCAGGATTGTTCTTTCTACTTTCATCCATTTTCATGCAAATTTAATGATGTCATAGTTTCTTACAGCTGAGTAATATACCATCATGTAAATGTACCACATTTTCTGTATCCACTCTTTTGTTGAAAGGCTTCTAAGTTGTTTTCAGGTTCTGGTTATTATGAATAATGCTACTATGAACATGTTGAACAAGTAACCTTGTGGCATGATTGAGTGTTCTTGGTACTGGTATTTCTGGATCTTGAGCTAGATTGATTTCCATTTTTTTTTTTTTTTAAGAAACCACCATACTGATTTCTAAAGTGGCTGTACAAGTTTGCACTCCCACCAGCAGTGTTGGAGTGTTACCCTGACTCCACATCCTTTCCAACATAAGCTGTCCTCACTATCTTTTATCTTACACCTGCCATTAAGACAGGTGTTAAGATGGTATCTCAGAGTCGTTTTTATTTAAATTTCCCTGATGATGAAGCATGTTGAGCAATTCCTTAAATGCCTTTTGGCCATTTGATATTCTTTCTATGAGAATCTCTGTTTGGCTCTGTAGCACATTTTTCAGTTGTGTTATTTTGTATCTTTGTGTTCTTTGTATATTTTGGAGTCAGCTCTCTGTCAGATGTGGGATTGGTGATAATTTTTTGCCATTCTGTAGGCTGCCATTATGTCCTATTGATGGTGTCTTTTGCCTTACAGAAGATTTTCAGTTCTTGGAGGTCCCATTTATTGTCAGTCTATGTGCCTGTGCTATCAGTGTTCTCTGTTCAGGCAATTAAGCCCAAGTGTTCAAATCTATACCTACTCTCTCTTCGGTCAGGTTCAGTGTGTCTGGTTTTATGAGGTCTTTGATCTACTTGGACTTAAGTTTGATGCAGGGTGACAGGTATGGAACTATTTCTACTCTTCCACATGCAGATATTCAATTAGACCAACACCATTTATTAAAGGTGCTAGCTTTCTTCCGTTGTATATTTCTGGCTTTATCAAAAATCAGGTATCCATAGATGTGTGGATTTACATGTTCTTTTTGATTTGATCCCATTGATCAACATGTCAATGCCATGTAGTTTTTCTTATATTGCTCTGTAGTACAACTTGAAATCAGGAAGTTTTTATTGTATAGGATAGTTTTAGCTATCCTGGGATTTTGTTTTTCCATATGAATTGAGTATTTCACGCTCTGTAAAGAATTGTGTTTGAATTTTGATGGGGCTTGTGTTGAGCGTGTAGACTGAAACGCATAAAACTTTTTAAAGATTCATTCTGAATGTTAAAACCTAAATATAATTGTCAGGGCGATGACACACATATACAACTAAGTCTTCTGCTTGTTGTGTAGTTCAGAAATGTTTAAATATAGAATACACTTCATATGGGGAACTAAGTATCTATACTCAAAACCATGAAATTATCAACCAATAGCAAACACTTTAGCCTTTCAAATTAACTGAGTCATATCATAATGTGTTTATAGTCCTGAAATGTTTTACTCCATAATTATTCTGCAAATGTGTAGGCTTTATATGATATCATAATTTGATATTTAAACCCAGATTAGGAAAGATTTTATGCTACATGTTATTTAACCAACTCCATTCTATTTTGGAAAAGAGGTAGGCTTTAAGTGGAAAAAAAACACAAAGTATATTAAGATGAAAACTCTCTTAACTTGGACCACACTAAGCACAACAAATGAAAATCACAAAAAGAAATTTATACTTAAACATTTAGATGTAACCAGAAAAGCTACTGAAACTCTTTCCAACCCATTGCTTTAATCTATATTTGGAGCTCTTGGAGCACACACTATAAAATGAGTTGACTCATGACTTGAAATGAATGCCTGAACACGTTCTAAAGTAGGACACCTTCTTCCAGTTACAACTATGGTCTTACAAGTTAAAAAGAAAGAAAATTCCAATGAAGGGCTATCTTGTAATCTTTAAATGTCAACTTCTAAGGCAACTTTTTTGGAATTCCTTGTCTTGTCTGGGCTTCCATATAAAGCTTTCCAAATGCATTGTGGGCCAACATGAAAAGAAGTATACCGCTGGGCTTTAAATTTCTTAAGAATCTTAGCTTCATAGAGAGCAGAGTCCCACACTCACTCCCATGAATCTTCACACAGTCACTTTTTAAAAGACTACTGTCCCATGCCACCTGAATATTTCTTCACCTAAGCCACACCTAAGTAGGCCTTTATGTACTGGGAATGATGATGACACATTAACTATATAGCAACGTGAATGAGCACGGCTATTATAGATATTACAAGAATTTCTCATCAACTCTTGGTTTACATTGAATTAACATAAAAAATCCATTTAAACATTAAAATTAATACATCATAAAACAATAGTAATGCTTCATACAAAATATAGTTTTATTTGAATCCCAACTACTCACAATAGCTATGAATATCCCCATTCAAATTGCTATCATGAATATTGTATAAAATGAGAAGAATAAACTAAAAATAAAATTAGAATACTGCTTTATAAATTATAATATGTCAAGCTAACAAATGGTAGACTTGTCATATTGAGCAACTAAATGTCTAAATGATCATTCAGCACTCATGGTGTAGGAAGAAAAAAACTGTGGCTTTGTTGCCGCTAAAGCAGTTGCTCGATTTTTCATACTGTCATTCTGCTCTATTAGCAAAGCCTAACACAATTAGGTATGAATATGCAGTA
Source organism: Cricetiscus sungorus (assembly GCA_030556225.1). Classification (NCBI taxonomy): domain Eukaryota; kingdom Metazoa; phylum Chordata; class Mammalia; order Rodentia; family Cricetidae; genus Cricetiscus; species Cricetiscus sungorus. Next base: position 3,170,136 of record JANBXA010000114.1, read on the forward strand.
ATAACATGCAAATTGTTCCCTCACAATTGCCCCGAGGCAGCAGTCTCAGACTTTCTAAGCTTGATTCCTTCTACATCATTACAGGCTTGGCATAATTCATCAGAATAAAAAGTACCTCGTCCTTATTGCAAGTGGCCAGCTAGTAAAATCATCAGTAGCTGTTAACCACTCTCCCTCAATGGGTTTGTTAGCAATGCTGTCCCCAACTCCCTGCCACTCCTGTACTTGTACATGTCTCCCTTGGGTAATGTTAGACACTACATTTGAGCCTGCCAGAACAATTAACCCTACTGTTAATTAGAATGAAATGTCAGGCGCACAGATGGTACAAGCTGGCATCCTGCCATCCCTCCAACTGCTGCTGAACGCAGCTACCCTACTGCTGACAGCTGCTCAGCCATGTCCCAAGCCAGCAGATGTCAAAACTGTCCAGCTGAGGGAGGTTACAGAAAGCAAAGGGGAGGGGTTTCTCACCCCAGTGGTGATGATGGCTATTTTAGTGCTGTTGTATCTATTGCCTGTTGTCATACTGTACCAATCAACGGGAAGTCTTCGAGCAGAGAGACACAAATTTAAAATAACGATGCTAATAATCATAACACAAATAAACACAACATGGCTGTAATTCCAGACAAGCATACAGGCAGCTTGCAGCAAACAAAACCACTGAGCTTTTCCATGGGGCTCTCTATAACTTGAGCAGCATATTTTAATATGTGGTTTCAAAGAGAAAAGAAATCTCTTTGCAGTCCCAAACCAGATCATTAAAAAGCCAGAAAACACCATCTATCTCATCTTTAGACAAATTATTCACTTTGTTTTCAGAAACCATAACTACCTAGAGATGAAATGACTACTTCTCGCAATGTCTTTCATTGTCCATAATTTATGAATATAATTTATGAGATGATAATTTGTTTCCCCTCTTCTTATACACATATGCACAGTCATTAAAACAACATAACAGGGCATCGTTCATGAAAAATGTCAAAAACTAAAACCTGATTGGAAAAGAAGCCTCACTGAACACTATGTGGTTTAGAAAGTAGCTCCAAAATTCTGACCTGAATGCATGTGAATCTTGTGGCCAAACAAACAAAAATAATGATCTCATTTGAATTAGTTAGAAAAGAAAGCTATTTCTAAACCCAAATTACTGAATTACAAACCTCTACTATTTATCCTTTAATGGTGAAAACAATTTTGCATGATTATGATTAAACATGGAAAAGTGTGGAAGTGTGAAAGTAATCCCTTCCCAATTATGCCTTTTTGAATAATCACTTAAGAGTGTGAACACAGGAGGGTATTATAGCCTAAATGCCACAGGAAATATACCATAAAATTTAAAGTTCAAACATCTGCTATTTCTGTTCCTTTCAGATATCGTGTTTTGATAAATCATTTATTTGGTGATATATGACAATGCATACATGGAAAAGTACAATCTAAAAGTCTTTTGAGTACTCAAAATGAGTTTAAAATCATATACATACTAACCATTGGCTAGACCAAATGATATAATACTAACTAATATAAGGATGATATAACAGTGGTTTCTATAATACAAAACAAAAATTAACCAAAAGATGAGGAGAGTTCTCTGGCAAGCCATGGAATGATTTGCAGTGAGTTTCCCTAAAAGCTGAAGGACTAGCTTGGAAAAGATGGGGCAACTGAAGAAACTGGGAGCCTAGTAAGATCCTGAGGTGAGTCAGTTCACATCACTTGTGGAAATGAAATCCAGTTGCCCTAGCTTAGGCTGCTATGCTCAAGCTTATATATGTGGGTACATATATACGATCCCCACAGGATTGAGACAAATATGTAGATCACTATTATCAGAAGAAGCAAGAATGGGGTCTGTGTCAGATACAAGGGAGCGATGGCCACCATACTTTGAAGACAGTACTAAAGATTCCATGAGTGACTAGACCTGAGGCTGGTTATAATTACAGAGACACATACAAGTCAGGAGATGAGTGGATGTTGTGGAAACGAGATTTCAAATAATCAGGTGTTACATAAAGTGGTAATTGGCTTCTCTGAGTATTGAAAACCTCACCAGGATAAACCAATATCATTAATGATGATTACTACTACTACTCTCTGTAGCATTTTAGTTTGTTACAAGTGTAGTCTTTCTTGAGTCTTACAATTATTAATTGCCTTGGAAAACACATTATGATTCACATTTTCAGTGACTTTGGTCAGCGTCTAGCCTAACTGACAAGCTTTGGGTCAGTGAGAGATACTTTCTCAGAAAAATAAAAAAGGAAATTCACTAAATAAAGTCATCTGGACATCAACCCCGTGCATCCAGATGCCCACATAAATGCTTGTGTACTGGCACACACACAGCCACATGTACATGCATAGCTTTCATGCACAATACCACTCACACCCACGTACTCATATGTTACAGTTACATTAAAACTCAGATTTTGTTAAAGAAAAAAAAACCTTGATATTTGTTACAAAGAGATATTAACTTGGAAAGTTAGTGATTTTTCCTTCATCTGATAGTTGTTTTTCTTTTCCCTAATGGCAATGCAAATAAAATTGTTATTTGTTTGTTGTTTGTTGGTTGGATTTATTTTGTTTTTCAAGACAGGGTTTCTCCATGCAGCATTGGCTGTCCTGGAACTCACTCTGTAGACAAGGCTGACCTTGAACTCCATCTGCCTGCCTCTCCCTCCCATGTTCTGAAATTAATATGAACTACCACTGCCTGGCACAAATAGAATCTTTTAAGCAATCTTTCGTATTCTATCATTTGACTCCAAAACTAGTACTTAACAAGCAACTACTGAATAACAGACCCAGATAAAGACACCAAAATTAGTGATGCAAAGAATGAGTTAGATGCCTGTGATCAACAAGATCATAATCTGGAAAGACAAACATGGTAATATAACAGTATCTCATGCTTGTAAGAACAGAGTCATGATAAAGTATCTATGTGGAGTAAAACAGGTGGGACGGGAGGATTTAGTTTATGTGTATTGGAAGCATCGGGTAAAGGTACTGGATGATTAATATACTTAAAGACAATGCTTTATAAACTCACAAAGTAACTGTAGGGGAAAAAAAGAAGAAAATTTGTGAATTAAAATAAATACAATATTTTTAAAAATAAAACTATTTCTTCCAATGCATTCACATTATACAAAATAAAATATTCAAGATTTTAGACCTTCTTTTTTTACAAAGGGCCTCCATTATTGTCACCTAGAAAGTTTACGTGGGTCAGTGAATGCCAAGCACAGGATAAGTAGAACATGTCTCCATTACAACTACATTTTACTTTTAGGGGGCCCTTAAAATGTGCAGGACAGTGTAAGAAGTTCACAATGCTGGAAATAGGATAGAATTAAATCAAAATTAGTAATAAATACAAAATGAACTTGTTCATTTTTGTTAGATGAAAAACAAAAATAGTACCAAGCTACTGAAAATTAAAATATCTGCATTATTTTTATGCAAAACTATATGATTTTGTCAGAGATTAATTTTGGCATGAAACATCATGAGATATTAGTGGAATATACAGTTTTAAAATCACAAAAAATATAGCAAATCCAAATCATGTCATTCAATCTCAATCAGATGTCAGATAAAACACATTTCTCCTGAGGTTCCTGCTTTGGTTACTTCTCTATCGTGCAGCTTTCTCACAAACAAGGATGTGCTCTTTCTTATCTTTACATGTATTGCTACAGAGATATCAATTCTTAGTTTCACTGTCTATGTTCTGCACATAGGTAAATTTTATTTTATCAAACCCATTCAAATATGCAAATGAACAATAACACCTTCACAAATTGATTAATTTAGTGGGCAGATCATATTTTCCAACTTTCATGATACTACCTCAAAGAAGGCATCAGCCTCATGTCTTGGGGAATTGCCCTCAAACAAACAGGAAGGAGAAGAGCTAGAACCTACTTAAGGATGCAACCCATGTCCATGTCTTTTTAGGTAAACCCCATGTACCTAGGGTATCAATGTAGAAGTATGTCAGCACAGTCCAATCAATGGGTTCCTGTAATCTCTTCAACTAGGCTCTGTCCTCCATTATAGAATTCAAATGGTGGAGACTGTCTTCAGAAAAACTAAAGTATCTAGTTACCTATTTTGTGTCATCTACCATAAAAAAAGTAAAAGACAAATCAGGAATTTATTTTTTTAAGAGTGTGAGTTACCCTGTTGGACATTAAGTACTTAGGCAGAGATAATGGGGCTTGTTTCTTGAAGACATCCAAGTGAAAACACATGGCAAGCTCCCTATAAGAATAAACACGCTTAGGGGGCTGGAGAGATGGCCCAGTGGCTAAGAACACTACACCGACTCCTCTTCCAGAGGACCTGGGGTTCAATTCCCAGCACCGACATGACAGCTCACAACTGACTGCAACTCCAGTTCCAGGAGATTCAACACCTTCATGCAGCAAAACACCAATGCACATAAAACAAAAATAGTTTACAAATTATAATAAAAAAGATGATACATGTTTAGATTAAAAGATCTGCCTCAGCAGAAAAAAAAAAGTGAGCAATATTAACACATTAAATGTAAACCTTGCTTACTCTTTGTCCCTGTTAGGGTTACTACTGCTGTGATAAAAGGCTAATCAAAAGCAAGTTGGAAAGGAATGGGCTTATTTAGCTTTCTCTTCCATGTCACTGTTTCTCACCAAAGGAATTCAGGATAAGAACTCAACCAAGGAAGAAACCTGGAGGCTGGAGATGATAGAGACGTCATGGAATAGTGCTGCCTGCTGGTTTGCTCCCCATGGCTTCCTCAGCCTGCCTTCTTTTACAACCCAGAACCAACTGTCCAGAAATGGTCGCATCCTCCATGTCCTGGACCCTAACACATCAATCACTAATTCAGGAAATACTTACAGACTTTCATGCAGCCCAATCTTATGTTGGAATTTTCTCCATGGAGGCCTCCTCTCCAGTGATTCTAGCTTAGAGTTGACATAAAACTACCCAGGATTCCCTCCACCCTGTACCTAAGAATCTAGTGAATCAGAGGAAGACAGAAGCATCATGAAGAAAATGTATGCTGACAGGCTTAAAAAGGGGACATTTGAGGATAATTAAAGCAAATAAAAAAAAATGTAGAACACAGAGTCTAAGAAATTCTATACCAAGCTAGTGTGCACTAAATCCAAATATGTTTATATTGCCCTACTCTGCTAGAGTGTTAATTTTAATAGTGATAGGTGTGAGGAATTAGTGAGACGGGGGAGTAGTGGTGGAGATATAAATTATGTTTTCAATAATTAGAATTTCACTGCGAGGGTATGGTGGTTTGGATAAGAATGGCCCCCATAAGCGCATATATTTGAATGCTTAGTCATCAGGGAGTATTACTACTGAGAAGAATTAAAAGGTATAGCCTTGCTGGAGGCAGTATGTTACTGAGGGTGGAATTTAAGGTTTCAAAAGCCCATACCAAGCCCACATCTTTCTCTTCTTGTTGTCTGAAGCTCTGGATGTAGAACTCTGAGTTCCTTCTACTGCATGACATCTGCCTGCACACTACCTTGCTCACCATCATGGTGATAACAAACTAAATGTCTGAAACTGTAAGTAAGCAAGCACCAGTTAGATCCTTTTCTTTACATGAATATCTGTGGTCCTAGTGTCTCTTTGCAGCAAAAGAACACCAACTAAGACAATGGGATAATGCATTAGTATCAATGGTATAGAGAATAGTGTGGATTGACTGGGTAAAATGCATTAGCTTAAGACATTATATTTTAAAACATAAGTAGTTTGCTGAAGATTACAACGTCTAACAATATAAAGCAGTAGGCTGCAGTCTCCTGATGTTCTCAAGAGTATCGTATCCATTACCATGGATAGTGAATTGAGGAGTAGCACTGGGACAGCTAGTGCTCTACGACAAAAGCGCACATTCTGATTATGTGGGGCCCACACAAGATGCTTCACCTTGGACTGCAAGGTAGGGAATACGAAGCCTTCTGGCTGTGTTTCAAGAAATGGAGTAAAGAACTGAAGGAGAAGTCCATGCTTAATTAACCACATTACACACTAGAATTTTCCCCAGGACATAAGAGTTTCTTGCAGCTTTCTTTTCAATGGATGTGTGGATTCCATTTGCCCCTGTTTTCCTTTGACAAGGAAATGCAGTCAAAGGTCCTTTTATTCCATGATCATTATTATAGGAATCTATGGTTTGAAGTTAGTGTTCCATCAGTTTCCCATTATACATTAGACGTTCTTTTTAATTAATTAAATTTATTCCTTTATTTTACATGCCAAAAGCAATTTCCCCTCCCCTTTTCTCCCATTCCATCTCCCATCTGTCCCCTCCCATCCACTCCTCCTCTGTTTCTTTTCAGAATGGCAGTCCTTCGGTGGGTGGCAACAAAGTATGACATATCAACTTGACAGGGCACTAAGCTCATCCCTTCCTATTAAGGTTGGGTAAGGCAATCCAGCATGAGAAATAGGTCCTCAAAAGCCAGCCATAGCATCAGGGACAGGTTCTGCTCCCACCACTAGGAATCCCACTAATAGAATATGCTACACAACTTCACATATATGTAGAAGTTCTAGGTCATTCTCATGTGGGCTTCCTAGATCTTGGTCTAGTGTCTGTGAGCTCGTATGAGCCCAGGCTAGTTGTCTCTGTGGGTTTCCTTGTGAAGACCCACCTGGCTCATACAATCCTTCCTCCCTCCTTCTCTTCAACAAGATGCCCAGAGCTTGGACCAGTGCTTGGCTATGGATCTCTGCATCTGCTTCCACCAGTTACTGGATAAAGGCTCTCTGATGACAAGGAGGGTAGTCACCAATTTTATTACAGGAGATGGCAAATTCAGGGCATCTATCCTACCTATTTTTAGGAGTCACAGCTGGGGTCATTCTTGTACATTTGTGGGACTTTCTCTTATATCAGGTTTCTACCTAACCATCAAGATATCTCTTTAATTACTCTCTCCTTCCTTCCCACCCAACTGAACCCTCATGTTCCTATCCCCACCTGCCCTATTTTAACCCAGAGGTCTATTTCTCCTTTCCCAGGGAAATCAATGCATCCCAATTTGATCACTCCTTATCACCTAGCCTCTCTGGAGCTGTGGACTGTAGCATGGTTATCCTTTACAGAGATTTTTTAGCTCATTTAAAAAATTACTTAAACTCTATATTAAGTACCAATTTGTTCATAAAATTCACAAGCAATCATTGCAAGCATTCATAACTAATGGAGCAATAATCTACAATTAATAATTGAGAGTGTTGTCTCCACGCTTCCTTTTGGCCTACAATGTAACTGTTGAACTTATTAATGGATCAGAAACTCTTTATCCTTTATCCTTTATTTTGTAATGCTAAGGAGCAAACCCAGGTGTTGCATCTGCTGGGCAATTATACTACTTCTGAGCTACACTCCTAGTTTAAAGTTGTATTAGTTCTTTGAGAATTTCATACAATAACATTTATCACATTCACTCTATCTGCCCACTCCTCCCAGATCACCTTCCTTTGCCTCATACCTGAGCACCACATTTATCATGTATATTAGCACTGCCCCTCCCTTCCCCTGCAAGTCTTCTTGTGTTCCCATTCTCAAATGCATGACTCTTATTTACCACTGTCACACACACACATACAACCCCCCCACACACACACCATATGATATATGTGCATACACACACACACACCATATGATATATGTGCATACACACATCATATGATATATGTGCATACACACACATCATATGATATATGTGCATACATACACATATACATATGCTTCTACATGTATAATGTGTTTGTTCACAAGTCTATATAACCTATTGATGCATTTAACTTTGTTTGTGTGTACATGTGTCCAGGAATACTCAAGTCATGAAGTACAGTAACTGTTTTCCATATATTCTTGAATATATGGCCGTCCTGAAGTGTGGTCTAGCCACCAGGGACCCTGCCCTTAAAGAAAATTGATACTATCTCTCACAGAAGTTGCCAATTGTCATTATCTCCTTTCCTTGAGGGAGGGGGTTTCATGCCTGTCTCCCTTCTCTGGGCTGGAGTCTTGTCTGGTTTGAACTTGCATAGGTTTTGTGCATGCTTTCTCAACACTGCTACCTCTGGAAGAAAATACTAAGTTCACTAAACAAGTGTACAAAAATGTCTTCTGAATTCATCATTTTGCATGGTAAATATATGTTAGTATAGAATTGTGGGAGAGGTGGCCCTGAGTTCATAAGAGCAGGAGAGCTGTCCATGACCCACCCTCCCCCATCAGCTGCAATATTCAGACCAATAGAGCCAACAGGGCAAAGGTGTGGATGAGCCAGCCCCAAGGTAGTGAGCTTGGGAGGGCTGTCCCCCTTTCTTATCTGTCTGATGGCTGCATGGGCAGAGAGAGACACCACCAGCCCCTATCCCAGCTGCTGCCCATAAATACCTGAAGCAAGGGTCATGTGTTCGCTCTGAGGCCATAGAAGTAGAAGATCTGTCCCTGTCCCCTACCAGCTATAGCACTCAGGAAAGTGGACCCACTAAGTCACCTAGCAACCCAGTGAAGCTGACCCTGTAGGCAGAGGTTGAGTAAGCAAGCCCAGACGCTGTGAGCATGGGGCAGCTGTACCTATGACTCTTCTGCCAGGTGGTGGTGTGGATGGAGAAGAGATGCCCCCCTTTCTCACTCATCATGGCCTGAGGCAGGAGGGAGGACTAGCCCTGAGATTTTAAAAATAGGAGAGCTGGTCTTACCTACCCCTCATCAGTTACAGCATCTTAGAAAGTGGTCCCTCTGCCACACCTGGGCAAGCCAGTAGAGCTGGCTCTGAAGGTGTAGGTGTGGGACTACCAACCCTGAGGACTTAAAGCTGGGGAAATGGCCCCACTGCTTGCTCACTTTTGTATAGCCAGGGTAATAATGGAGAGCTCACCCTGGTGGTGAAGACTGGGAGAGCTGGTAGAGTACAGACCAGGGGTTCTCAATAATTCTTTGGGATGAACACCTACATGTAAGAATCTATGGATATAAGGTTTACCTGTGTGACTCACTGTACACATTGCAGCTTCCATGATGGGATTCTCCCTGTCCTCACACCCCTTTGTTTTCTTTCCAATTTTACTTCATTTTGGGTGAAAGGGTCATGGGTGACATCAGGAGACGTGAGGTGAAGACAAAGATTTAGGAAAAGAAAAGAAAAGAACAATGTTGACCTCTGTGTTCAGGAACTATCAGATCTCCATAGGATCACATGTATAATTCTATGGAGTGTATCTGCTAGAAAATCCATCATCATTTTAAAAACATTTACCGCACAATCCAAGTTGTGATAAAAGCAGCATCTTACAGAGCATTTAAGTTGGGATCTGATTCATTCTTAGAGACCAGACAAGGCATCTTAAAACAGGGACAAAGCAAACTAATTTTAAAGAACTTAACAGTTTTCTAAAATTATCATTCATAATTTCTGTAGAACTCAAGAAGAATAATAGACAAATTAAAGTATAGAACTACGCATTAAATGACTTTCATTTAAGGTTTGCTTTAGAATGTGTTTCCTTTACTCTTAAAGAGAAATAATCAATTATAAGTGACTTTAAAGACAGTGGCAGACTGATCACTTCAATGGGATGATTCTATTTTTGTGGCGTTACTTATGGAACAAGTGCAGAGGGCTTGGGCTGGCATTTAAGCCAAATAAAATTGCTAGAATGTTCTGATATATTAAGAGGAGGTTTAAGGTGCCGTATAACTACATGTGTAAGTACACTCTTACTGTTGACCTTACAATGCACTTAGTATCTTATACTTCACTAATGCTGTCTCTACTACCACAAGCAATTTATTCTGCCTCATGTCCCTCAAATGCTCATAAATCAGCATTAGATCCTTTTTACGGAGTCACTGATTTTAAGCCAGCACAGTGAGAGGGAGCATTTGGATTCAAACTATAATATTGGCACACATATTGATTTTAATTAGTCTAATTAGTTCATTACACTAAGAATCACCCAGACCATTTATTACATCAAGCCTAATGGCATATGATCAAGGATTTAATATGATAATGAAGTAGATCAATTATCACTCATAAAGGAAGTCATTAACAAGTGTAAACATTGTCAAGCTGAATACCATTACAAATTATGTAGTCATACCAAAGACAATTTGCATATACACATTAATTTTATTGTCAATCTTCTCTTGAATACATTTTTATCTTAAATTCTCTACTGCATCCATTAAGACTATTTAATGCTGTGCCCTAGCTGGTTAGAATATGTTTCAGTACTTAGGAGTCAATTGTAGGGATCCTACAGTAAGTAATTTGATTATGAAAGGACATTAACACTCTTGGCTGAAACTTAGCAATACTTAGACCCAGTCTCTACTTTAAACTTAAGAATTAGTTAACTTTGGCAGTGTGATATAGCCCTGGCTTCTATAACAATAAACAACCAGTGAGGGTCATTGAGACATGCCTGACATTTGGATACTCTGCAGGCTAACTGGGGTGATTATTTTTATCTTTCATTAAATAATAACAACATACAATTACATTCATTAGGGGCCAAGATATCTGCAAAAAAGACTTCAGATTGCAACCCTACATGCTTACTCATTAATGCTTCTTGCAGCTTTCAAATTACCAAGACATCTGAAATAAAAGCAGCCAAGTGCACATGCTGCTCCTAACTCAAAGCTTTGCCATTCATCATTATTATTGCTATCATTACCCTTTGCTTAGGGTCCCCTCACTCTGTTCTAAATCCATTTGACAGTGGTGCACATTGAAGTCACTGGGAATTTATTTTTCTGGGAGAACTTGGGGGGTAGTATATAAAATATTTCCTCTTTATCCAGATGTAGTATGGTCTAATGGTCATTGCTTAAATGGTGAGTTTCCACCCACAAACACAGTTCCAGGAATTCTCTCACATCTATCAAGGTTTGTTGTAAAGAGGGCAAAGCCAGAGGGAGCAAAGTGGATTTGTCATTTGATGCTTCCATTTTGTTGTGTATGCCTCATTGTCATGTTGTGAGGCTCAAATGAGTTTATTCAAGTAACATTTAAAACCGTGTGGTTGATTTACACCATTCCTTCACATAGCAACTACAGCCTATGTCTTATAGAGGTAATTGCAGTATATTCAGTTGACAGAAACTTCTTACTCTAGCAGCTTCTCAGAGCAGAGTGTGGTTCTAGGAGTATATTCTGACTGCCCTTGTCTTTCCTGTACTTGCTGCGGGTTGTACCTCCATGATATGATTCCCTTCTTTAATTTCTTTCTGAGTATATGTGTGGAGACCAAAAGATACAGAAGAACAGAAGACAACTTGTTCTCTTTATATCATGAGGTCCTGAGGATCGAACTCACATCATCTAGGTTGGCTGCAAGTTCCTTGCCTACTGAGTCCTCAAGAGTTCTCAATAACACTATTTCTTAATAATGCTCTTGTAGCAAATCTCAACTTGCATATCATTTTTTGACATTATTTTTCAAAACCTAAATGTTTATTTTTCCTTATGAGATTAAGGCCAAGTACAAGGTTCTCCTGTGACACTGACCTTACATCTTGGCTTCAGATAAGTGTATGGCAGCCACACCATGTTCTCCTTTTTGCCTGTCGAGTATTGAAACTGTTAGTTCCTCTGTGCTTTACTTCACAGGTTACGTCTTGCTGGCTTCTCCCTCCTCTGCCCTGATACTCCTCTAATGACCTATCCCTCCATCTCCATCTTCTCCAAATGCATCGCATTCCCTGCAATTATCTACAGGTATGTGGGCAAGTTATTGAACTCCTTTGAAATCTGGCTTCTGAAATATAAGAATAATTGTCTGCATGAACTCACACACAAGATTCTGCACATACTAAGTTAGTGCCCAGCACACAGCAGACAATGAAGGAAGTTATTCTAATGACTGTAGTCCACATTTTTTATATTCTTTCTTAGCAATCTAAGTCTCCATTTGTTTTTTACAACCAATATGCAATACACTGGACCCAAGGCAGTTAAACACAAAGATAATCATTCCAGAACTCTTAAAGAAAAGTATTGCTGGGTGAGATGCTATTAGCGGGTCACATAGAGGCAGCTGTTCAAAACTCATTAGCCAAAAGAAGGCAAACACAAGCCCTTGAACGAGAAAGTAACCAGCAATTACTAATATAGAAGAGACAATTCCAGTGTCCACTGTTTTATCAAAGGTCATACTACTGAATTTTTTCCCAAATTAAGTGGCACTTAAATATTTAAAATAAAAACATTATTTTATGAGTTAATTGTAGCAGAGCATTGCCACTGTTTTACAAAGCAAAAGCACTGTACCTGCAGACTTGTCTACTTGGCAAAGGGAGAGACAAGAATACCTCTGCCACCTCCTGTCAAATACAAGCTGTGCTTTCTCTGTCAAGATCACAAGCTTTAGCATGTTAGTCATGGGCCTCTTTGTTTTTAATTCAAATTAGCAGATTGTTTGCTTTTGAACTAGAGTACACAAACCTGTTGGCAAGTGGGGAGGTGGCCTCCAGGGAGCACATAAGGACTGTAGCCGAAGCCCGGCCAAAAGCAGTACACCCACAGCTCTTCACATCCCATTGCTAGCAAGCACAGAGCGCTCCCACACTCTCACAGCCTTAATTAATCCGTAATTAGCAGCAGAGTGAGCCTACCACACCTGGTTTGACAGCTGGATTGAAAGCAAGGTTGACAGCTGGTGCTTGAAGTGTGGGGGCTGATGATGGGCTTGTCTAGGGAGCTCAGGCCCTGTTGCAAGGTTACATGTTTGATGAAGGTAATGGCAGTTAATGAGAATATTTTTTGCAAGAGTTTGAGTCCTGGTGTAACAACATTACAATAAGACACACTTAGTTGCCAATCTAAGACCTAACTCTGCTAAACACTGCATACCCACATAAATGTTTCAACAAATGCCTGGTGTGTTGAAAAAAAAAAGCTTGACAGAGCAAAATTTTAAACATTATATGACTGCCATAAAAATCAGTGCAGGTACTGTTCAGAGTCAGTAGCGGTGGGCACCATCTGTATGAGCACCCCCTTTATACCCTGGCCACACTAAATTTACCACCATGATCCTTGTGGCGGGGGGGGGGTGAATACTTAAGTTCAGCCACAAGTGTTAATCTTTCTCTTAAGTCTTTCATTCTTATTCACATTGCAGGGACTTATTCAAACAATTAAGGATGGATAGGGAACTTGGAGTGTAGGAATGGGTTCCATCTGTAGCTTAATACACATTTAGAGCCTTTCTTCCAATTGTAAATAACTCTGCTGTGTCTCCAGGTTCAGCAGGCAGAAGTTTTCTGTTATGTCTTCTGCTATGGCTTCAGCTTTATTCATAGTATGAATAAAGTTGCATAGTATGACCACCCATGGCTTCATGCACTTACAGAATTTAGGTTATAATATTGACTTCTGTATCCTGTTTCCTTGCCCATCTATTCAGACTCTTAGGTAACACACTATAAATGTTGCACCCTGTAAATTTTTTTCCTGTTTTCTTCCTTTTATTAAAACTATTTACAAAATATTACAAAATTATTTACAAAATAATTTCCTAACTTACTATGCAAGTCAAAAGGATTACACTTGCATTTTGGGGACTTTGATGAAGAGTGTTAATGGCATAATCCAATGATTAAAAATTTTTAAACATAAGACAATAATAACTAACCACTCTCAACTTCTTCTTCTTGTGGATATCTGATACGTGACCCTCCCCCCCCAAAAGGGGCCCATATACACAAGTTAAAAAACACTGCTCCAGGGGAAGAGGAGACAATATCTAAATTATCCACTATAACCTTTCCCCATTTCCTAAACTCAGAATTTTTCTTCCGTATCACCCTTTTGCTTATGTTAACACTCATTTGGACCCTGGGTAAAACTTAGGAACAAGTAGAACTCTCACACATAAATTCTCCAGACTAGATAATGGTTAACAATGAACTTTGTATCTAACCTTGGATTCTTCATTGTTCTGCAAGAATGCTAACTATTGTGACAAGTTAGCTGGTTAATTTACAAGTAAGATAAAATCTTAGATCTTCCATAGTTCTTATCTTAAAATAAGGGGAGAGAACATGAGGTAGCAGCAGGAAGATTGAGTCGGGGGAAGAATAGAGGAGAGCAAGAAAAGAGATACCACAATAGAGGAAGCCATTATAGGTTTAAAGAGAAATCTGGCACTAGGGATATGTCCAGGGATCCACAAGGATGACCCCAGCTAAGAATCTAAGCAACAGTGGAGAGGCTACCTTATATGCCCTTCCCTGATAATGAGATTGATGACTACCTTATATGCCACCCTAGAGCCTTCATCTAGTAGCTGTTGGAAACAGAAGCAGATACCCACAGCTAAGCATTGAGCTAAACTTCTGGAATACAGTTGCAGAGAGGAGGAATGATAAGCAAAGGTATCAAGACCAGGATGGAGAAACCCAAAGAAACTGCTGACCTGAGCAAGGGGGAGCTCATGCACCCAAGTCTGATAGCTGGGAAACCAGCATCGGACCAACTCAGACCCCCTAAATATGGTGTTAGTTACAAGGACTGGGAAGTGGATCAGTATTTATCCCAAGTATATGAATGGATTTGGAAACCCATTTCACATAGAAGGATACTTCCTCAGTCTAGACACATGGGGGAGGGCCTAAACCCTGCTCCAAATGATGTGACAGACTTTGAAGATCCCTCATGGAAGGCCTAACCCTTCCTGGAGAGTAGAAAGGGAATGAGATAGAGTGTTGGGGGGGGCAGAGATAGAGTGTTGGGGGGGCAGGAGAAGAGGAAAGTAGGGGGAACTGGGATTGTCCTGTAAAAAAAGATTATTTCTGATTTAAATATATATAAGTACATATATGTGTACGCACACACACACACACACACACACACCATTTTCCATGGAGCTCTATCAATAACCAAGTTATTTTTGCAGAAGAAGTTATAAATGTAATATGCCTTGAAATTATTGTTTTTGCATATGTAGATGACCCTTCATCTTCACTGGTTCCGCATTTTGGAGTTCAATTAACCATTAGCTAAAAGATTTTTTTGCTTGTATCTATGCTGAACACCGACATTTTCCATTCATTATTTTTCAAACAGTTAAGTCTATCAACTGCTTCAGGTGATGTAAAGAATTAAAGAGGAGGTGTGTAGTTATATGACATGCATTACATTTCATGTGAGGGAATTAAGACTTTAGTATCTTCAGTAGCCCTGGGACCATCTCTAATGTCATCAGTGGATGACCTACCTATAAAGCAGAAAAAGTAATTTTAATAAGGCCTAAACAGTATTTATTTAAGAGATGTTAGGGCACTTCTAGGTTGTTAAGTTATATAGGCTGTTAATTATAATGAACTCAAAAAATAGAAAATTAATTTCATTTATCATTGTGCAACTATAGTCCTGGTTAAGTAATCTGTTAAAATATGTCAGAGTATCTTGAAAGTTTTAGTATTGTTACAGATATCTATTGTCTTTTTGTGTGTGTGTCCAGAACTGTGACATTCTTTCAAAAGACCTATGTCTGTATTTGAAATATCCCTCCATATTAACCAATTATTTACTTGATTAAATAAATCTAGCTGAGGACCAAACACTACAAAAGGTCCAGGGATCCCCAAAACAGAGACTGAGTTCCATAGTGATGTGGTTACCTATTCCTGAAAACAACTCTGTACAGTGTCTATGTAGCAAATGAAGAAGCTGAGGTGCAAGGAGGTTAGGACCAGTGTGTGATGGAGTTAGCTCATCTTGAGCCATTTCATTTGGTGTCACGCCCTCATTATTCAGCAGGGTGACAGCCTATAAATAGGATCATGATCAAGAGACTTCCAGAACTGCACAGAATTATCTATCTGCCTGTCAAATTTTAGATTTTGCATTTCTGATCTTTAATGATAATGAAGGGAGAAAGGGATTGTGAAGTTTGAGATTTGTGTCTGATGTGTGATACAATAATAATTGTGATAATTTGTAAAAGTAAAAAAAAATTAAACAATTTGAAAAATAACAAACATCCTTAAGGATGTTGTTTGTACTTTGTCTTAATAGAGACTCTTTTTCAGAATGCAATTAACCTGCCATCAATACTTTCAAATTATCATGATGGGATCACTGTATACTATGCAGAGGACAGACACAAGATTTTTTTAAAACAACAATATGGATAATTTATTTGAAAAAATTTATGAAGCAAAAATGTATTTATCAAATTAAATAGAACCTATTCGAAAAGATTCAATGCAATGCCTCACCTCCCTTATAATTTAAAAGGTTTTCATCAGGATACTGAAATATCTTTATATTTAATAAATAATGAATTAATATTTAAATACATCCTAAATCAAAATGTTTATTAGGAAGTATCTCAAAATACATATAATAACCACAATGCATTTCTGCATTTTATGAAATTTAATGTCTATTTTTTAGTGTTTAGTATTTTTTTTTCTAGACAGGGTTTCTCTGTGAAACAGCCCTGGTTGTCCTGGAACCAGGTTGAGCTTGAACTCATAGAGATCCACCTGCTTCTGTCTCCTGAGTGCTGGGATTAAAGGTGTGTGCCACCATTTCCTGATCTATTTTTCAGTTGTTATTACTTTTTAAAGTTACTTCCTAGCATACAATGTATTGTGGTCATATTATAGCCCTCAAATTGTAGTCTATATCCCCTCCAAGTCTTGCTGATGTGTTTGCTCTTCCCAGCTAGGCGCCCATCCTAGTCATATATCTTTCCTCACTTGTGCGGGAGAAGGAGGATCCTGCAGCTGAGGGCAACTGCTTTGAGCTCTTGATTGCAAGGCCAAATCGCATCCTGCACATAGCCCTTTATAGCAATCCTCCACATCTTGAAGCAAGGATAGGGAGGGAAGAAGGAATGGAGCAGTGTTACTTCACAGACCCACTCGCTGTCAAAGGACAGTGGGAAAATGGAGCAGGCAAAGTGCAAAGAAACACCTGCATTAAGCATTTCTTAGGGCTGCAGTCTCTTTGTGAGGGCACCTGTAAAGCTTTTGGCAAAGAGAAGAAATTAAAGTCACCATGTATTTCCACATACAGCACTCAAACAAGAGCTAAGATGGAATAGAGTCAAAATCCCTGCTCTTGGAGGATCATTTAGGACGTTCCTTGTTTCTGTGAGAAAACAGATGACTAGGACTAAAGCCAACAGAGTCACCTCCAAAGTGGAGATGGTCTTCGACAGGCATTATGAAAGACTTGTGAGGTGTGGTCTGAGAAACTGATAGGGACAAAAGATAAACCCAAGGTTTGAATTTAGATGAGTATGAATGTCACAAGTAAGAGAACAATGAGTCCAATCTGAAGGATGCTGAGTTTATGATGCATGGAGTGTGTACCAAGAAGGCATGGAGGAAGAGGGTCCCAACTTTATACAAGAGACTTGATTTGGAGCTTCCCAACTCTAAGGGGTATCTGTGAATGAACTCAGTGTAACTCAGTGTAACAGACCATCCAGGGTAAAACTGCAGAAGGATGGTCATGAGCAAAGAAGAGTTACTGTTTCTGAAGTATACAGAAAAGTAGCTACTGGAAAAAACAAGAACAAAAGAACAACAAGAATAAAACAGACTCCAAAGACAGCATGAAGATCAAGAATGCCTAAAGCAGGCAGTGAAGACTTCTAATTAATTAAAATATATACCATGGATAATAGTCCAGGTATTTAAAACATTTTTCCTTATTGAAATATTCAAAGCTGCCAAACAAACTAGGTTTCTCAGTTTATTGTTAGGCAAAATAAGGTTCTGAGAGTCATGAGATATGCAGTTGTGGAACACAACATACCCCAGGAAACAGACAAGACATGGGTATGTGGTACTCAAAGAATTCTTCCAGTCTCTTCTTTCCTTCTAGAGACTCTGCCTTTCATCACACGAAGGCAGAGTTTCCCACTGAACCTGAAACTGGACAGTCCCTGCTAGTCTAGCCATGAGTTTGTCCTGAGGCCCCCTGTCTCTGCTTCCTGAGGGCAGCTGCCATGCCTGCCTGGCTTTTACCTAGGTTGTAAGGATCCAAACACCAGTCCTCACATTTGTGTGCAAGGGTGTCATCTGCTGAGTACTGAGCCACCTCCGCACTCCAGGAACCTTAACTGTAATGTCCAAGTGATTTGTATAATTCTCATGCTGACAAACATTTTGTTTGTTTTTGAAAATTTGCCTCATAGTTATCCTTTGTTTTAATTTAAAATATATTTGTTCACACAGTTTATTCTGATCATTTTGCCTCTTTCATATCCCCCCACATCTTCTCCACCCAGGCCTCCTTTTTCTCTGTCTTTAGAAAACACACATGAAAATACTAAAATAAATAAATAAATAAATAAATAAGAAGAAGCACAAACACACACACACACACACACACACACTCACAAATGAAACCCATAAAAACAAATAATCCATAATTGAAACCAAGTAATATTTAGCCCAGCAAATAAAGTTACTGGGCAAATTTTAAAAACAAGATTTTTCATTGTAAAATATTTAGAGTTTAAATTCTTAAAATGAACTTAGATAAGTATATTGAACTACATTTGATATAATATTAAGGGTATAAAAATACAAAAATAAATGTTTCATTTTATTTTTTTTTTGTTTTTTGTTTTTTCTTTTCTTTTTTTTTTTTTTTTTTAAGACAAGTTCTGATGTATCTCTGGCTAACCGCAAACTCACTATGTGTCACAGATGACCTTAAACTTCTGAAACATTTTCCAACAAGCTATATCCCCTTTGTCTTAAATGCTAAGATTACAGGAATGCCCTGCAACATTCATAAAGACTTCTTGTGTAAGAAAATTCAATTTATTATGACAGACCATATGGCGGAGGTATTAGGAGCTTAGACTCTGGAGACACCTAACGAGGTTCAAATCCAAGTTCTGGTACTTGATTTCTGCACAAGGTTTAGTCACATCACGTGAACTTTCTTTACCTCTATTTCATAATTTGTCTTGGGAGTTTTGGAAAGGTTGGTTTTATTCTGAGATTGTTTTTTGATGCTGAATATCAAACCCAAGACACAGGGCCTTGAACATGGCAGACAAGTGCAGTGGCACTGAGCACCATCCCCAGCCCTAGTTATTACAAGATATAATTAATTGACAGTTAAAATAATTCACACTTTACAAATTAGTTGTATAAGATATTATAGCTATTATTTGTGTCAGCATATACCATTGCTGTTTTATAATCAAAGTCTCCTACAGAAATATATTGTCAGAGAATTTCTTTCTCTGTCACTTGGTTTCTTTTTGCCTCTTGAAGATGTTTTTAATGATAGGATTGTAAGCATATACGGAGCAGACATAAGAACAGGTCAAGATAGCATCTGTTTACTAATGTTAACACAAAATGTGAAAGATTTGACAATACCTCCAGATAAGTTAAAGACACAAACATACATGTCAGGTCCCTTGTTTAACTCTGTTCTTACAAACGACATACTTCTGTTTTAAAAGCAGACATACCACTCCTAAATGAACAAAGTATATTAATTATAAGCACATAGATGAATAAAATAAAAAGCATGTACTTAATTAGTAATACCATACCTCAATTACAATTCAGAAAAAGTTCTTGAGATCTACAACAATAAGTACTCAGAAAAATTGAAGTAAACAATTATCAACAAAGAAATGATAAATTGGTTATACTACTACACTGAGATAGCTACTGTTAATATTTTAAACTACATGCTCTGTCACAAAGCTATACTCCCAGTTATTGAAAGCAAACCACCAATTTAATGAGTAAAGGGAAAATATGTGAAAATAAAATTGGGGGGGAGAAATGGAAATAAATACTAGTAGGCTTATAGTTCTGGTAGGAGGACCCTATACATATTTATTGATTGAAAGTTGTTTTTTCATACAGTTGACACCATTGACAAAAGTATCCATAACCATGCTGCTCCTTTCAATATCACAAAAGTTGGAAAATCCCTAATGTCTGACAGTGTCAGCAAGTAAACAATAAAAGTGAAGCAACATAAGGCAGCCTGTTAGAGGAACTCACAAATACTGTTTGCTAAGACATACTGGGTAATTCTCATTGGAAGAAACATAATGGGGGAAGGCTAATTATATGCCATTTTCCAATAGAAGTTATTATAACTAATTACACAAAAAGAATATTCTTTCTGATTTCATTTTCATCTCTCCAGACTTAGCCCTGCTACAGGTAGCTATTTAGAGCTCATTCCCCCAATTCAAGTTCATTCCTTTGAGATATGACGCCTAATTCTTCCCACCACCCATTTCAGACTCTCCCTCCAGCCTATGCCCAGTTCTCTGTGACTCTCCTCTAGCCAGCAGTATAGTTCTCTTCCAGAGACCTCACAGTTACCACAATGACTAGGACACAGATTAGGCAGTAGCAACCAAAAAATATAACACCCACCTAGAAAAGATGAGACTGGATAGCTCCAACAAGAAACACCCCAAGTATCATAATTCCAGATACCTGGATAGCAAGCAATGCAAAAGCCCAAACACAACAATTAAATGTGTCTTCTACAAAAGCCAGCAATGCTGCTGTTAGGCCAAGAGAACAGCAAATCAGCCTAAGCATAAGACAAGGTACTCAAAATAGCAATAAGGAATGCTCAAAAACTCAGAATGTCAGACAAAAACCTCAGAGATAAGCCTGACCAACAGGCTAAAACCCATGAAAAAAAATATTCCAAACACAAAACAGCCAGGAAATTTGTGTAACCATAAAATGATAAAATATATGAATAATAATGGGTATGAAGGAAGCAGAAAAAAAATCCAGTTCAAATGCACAGAAAATATCTTAACAAAGTCATAAAAATTCTAAATGTACAGAACAAGAAATGCTACTAAAAGTTTCAAAGGAAAAGAAACAAGTAACATACAAAGCCAGGCTCATTCTAGTAATACTGACTTTTGTACTGGAGACTGGGAAAGACAGAAGAACCTCCTGGCAGAGACCATAGATGCAGGCCAGACTACCATACCCTGCAAAACTATCGGTCACAATCCATAGAAAAAGAAAACCATTTTCAACAACAACAACAACAAAAAACCTAAACAACTATGTCCACCAATCCACGACCACATGAGGCATGACAAAACAAAATAACACGAAACAAAATAAAACCCTACAGACTGAAGAGGGCAAATAATTCCACAGGACAACAAAATAATGGGAATTAACACAAATGAATCATTCTCAACATTGTCTCATTTCCCTGTTGATGAATGTTTTTATTATGTAAAGATGTGCTTCATTTAATTACTTAAAGATGTGTTGCTGCCTTTATCTGGCCCACCTAAGGTAGAGGACTCACCTAGTAAAAAGCTCCTCAGCCAATACTTAGGGAAGGGAAGGGGTATAGGCACAACTTCCGGGCAGAGAGAGTTAGAAGGGAAAATTCAGGCTTGTGGTGAGGGAGGAGTAAAAGAGAGGACAAGGAGACACCAGAATCCAGGCAAGGAACGTGGAAGAAGCAGGAAACCAGGACATATAGAGTGAAAGAAAGGTAAAAGGCTCTTAGGGAAAGTGTAGAGGAATAAAAACAAGTTAAATGAAGTTACAAGAGCTAGTGGGACAAGACTAAGCTAAGACCAGGATTTCATAGTAAGTCTCCTTGTCTGTATTCCAGAGCTGATTGATGGCCCATAGAAAATTCCAACTACAGTTCTCCAATAAAAGATATAGTCTAAAAGGCTCCCAGATTTTTTCTTCTTTTTCTTTTAGACAGAGTTTCACTATGTACTCCTAGCTCACCAAGAACTCACCATTCAACAAGGCTAGCCTGGAATAATGTAGAACAGGCTGGCCTCAATCACAGAGAGATCCACCTGCCACTGCTTTCCTACAATAAATGGTGTGAACCAACACATCCAACTGATGTAATTTTAAACAATTGCCATGATGTTAATACAACTAAAAGCATGCCCAGATAATATATATCCTTTGAGAACAGGATAAAACTGGAAAATGACCATCTCATGTGATCACAATACAGATATACCAGATTGTCAGTACAGATGGTAAGCTCTGACAACTACACCTGCTCTTCAAAGTGCTCCTTATTAAATAGAAGTAGAAAATACAACTTATACTAAGGTCAGCACAACAGAGACAATTATCTTCGAGATTTTATCACTGAAGTTCCAAGAGTAAGAGAATAGTACACCAGAGGAAGTCACCGAGGAGAGAAATGGATTTGGTCATAAACCAGAGAGAAGAACTATAGGCATGAGCTTTTGCTGTACTTTCATGCAAATGAACTGAGAATACTTAGGGTGGGCTAGATTGAGTAATTTCAGAAGACT
>JANBXA010000114.1:3197500-3387500 GCA_030556225.1 Cricetiscus sungorus
AATAGTTTTTAAGTTGCAAGAGCATTTATTTCTTTTAAAATACAGAGTAAAGAATTAATTTTGTCATGGAGTTTCTAACAGCCTAGATAGGATATACAAAGCATACACTTGAACAATGTAAGATGCTTTAGCTTAGAAAATAATCTCAAACCACATTATATTATAGGCTTGAAAGATCCAGTTCATACATCACTGAAATGCCACCATGTAATAGGATGACCATACATCCTGGCTTCTCAGGACAGTTGTAGTTTATGTCTGTTGTCCAGGTATAGTTATTAATAGTACTCCCTTCCAGTTTCAAAAGTGTCTCAGTTTGAACAATAAATTTTATAGTCACCGTACCATGCAGTGATGCAGTCCTATTGCTTGCTAGGGTAGGATTCGCAGACATTGTCTACAGAAAGATTTGTGAGGACACCCAGGCTATCTATGATCCTCTTTACCACTCTACTCCCTGTTTCCTGGGAGAGTACATCAGTGGAATTAAGTATTAATGAACAAACAAATGAAAACACCAGAATAAGAATTTATGACCATGACACAGTTAAAAAAATATATCTACTGAAACAGGTCCCAAAGATAAATCCAGTGTTACTGTATAGGATTATACCAAAGAACATAATAATACTACATGAAGAAGTATAATTATTGAAGTATGCAAAGCAAGTTTTTCTAAATAAATAAATCTCAACCAAGAGTAAAATGTAGTTCATTACAACATGACAAAAAGAATTAATATAAATTCAGTCAAAATTTAATATCAAGTCAGTCACATTGTGTACTATAAATAACACTACAAAATTAAGGAAGTTATTAAAAACATTCAGAATTATTGAACTTTCTGTATTGTATTTTATACTACTCTGGCCACTGCTATTTGGCACAAATCATACTTTTTACAATTTAATGGTTAAGTGTCAATTACTATTTACATTATAATCATCTCTTTACACTTGTATGTATTTTAAGATTAAATTTATCCTTTATTCCATCCTTAATGCTCAGTCAAGTGTGGTATATAGGCTGCATATTACTTTTTCCTGAACTATGGATGGGCACATTCTGTTCTCTTGCTAACCTTAAAAATTCTCTACAGTTCACTTTCACAATGCATTCTCCTAGCAATTCATGGCTTTGTCTAATCATTTTAATTCTGCAGTACAATGTCTCCTTCATAAGAGATTAATGAGTTATTTTTCCTTTTTATTATTGTGTTTTATAATTGATGTTGGATCACTATGAAGCCAAGATTATTGATGTTGTAGTTGACAGATTTCTGATAATTACATAATTTTTACAAGGAGTGTGTTGCTTGAATTATCTTAGAAACATGTTAGGTAGATGAATTTGTCTTTAATGGCTATAAATTAAATGTTTTGTTTCAGATCTCTGTTTTTTTTTCCACAGAAATGTATAGCACTTTACTCAAACATTCACTTAGGTTCTGTCATAGGATTCTTATTTAATACTGGACTTGAGCTCTATTGTTGTTCCTGTCTGCTAGTGAAAAATTGAACTTCAAAGTCAGGAAGAAAATAGAACAAAATTGATTCTCTTCAGAGATATTGTTAAGTATATTTTAAATACTCTAATTTTAAAAAAATGCTTTTTTCTACTTTTGGGAGATATGTTTTCTATAGATACACATATAATTTGAGAAAAATAAAATATACAATTTTAGAAAAATCAAGTTATGAATTTAGTGATCTTAAAACTAATGTGACAAATAAACTTGAAAAATTATTGGAATTCTGATGAGGTAATATAAAGGTCAAGATTCTAAATGAAAAATAAAACCCATACACATAAACAGTTAATGTATATGTAGAAAAATAAGTAAATGCTTTTTGTTTGCAATCCTGCCTGAATATTCCAAATACTAAATGATACACTAATTAGAACAGCTACTTGATAAGAGATCATATTTCATAGTTAACCATAGTGGAAAGAAAAAGTATTTCTTCTTTACTTTTATATTTATTTTTGTTGAGGAAAATATTCTCAGTTCTGTTTGTTTTAACAACCAAAGTGGGTAAAAACTCACACAGTAAATCAGTAATATTAATATATCATAACAAAGATATTTGCCATAAAAATTAAAACTTAACATCCTGGGTTTGGCACAATGTCAAATTGTAGCTCCTAAAATAAGCAGTGAAGACAGAAGAAATTTTGTATACCCTTTGTTTGGACTAAGTTGACATGGTTTTAAGTGAACTCAAATGCTTAACAAGCATCACTAATGATGAAGATGTTGTTCATGACTAAGCAAAAGTTAAGTAAGATAGCAGCTTACAGGGACAATGACCAAGCCATTAAGAGTATAAGGAAAGCATGTTTTTGAGACTCTCACTAGGATATGAGTACTTAATTTCATAGGGACTTTTGTAGAAAAAAAATATTTTAGAAGTACCTTGAAGTGAAATTCTGTTCTTATATGTCAAAGTGCTATTAATTGATGAATGAGTTAGTGTAGAGAGCCGAGTAGTGCCACGCCTTAAAGTGGCGCTGGCTTCTGCCTTACACCTTCCCACTGGTGAAGGCTCTCTGGGTAAACAAGCCCTTAATTGGTTAAGTCTGTTAAGCCTGTCTGCTTCCACATTAGAGTAGCCTCGGCTCTCTACAGGTTAGGATGCCTACTATATGCATTTTGAGTGAATACTTATTTATAACAATTTTCCATATTATATGGCTAAATTCTGAATCCATGGGAAGGCAACTGTAGTCTGAAGATGCATTTATACCGTAGCATTCAGAGGACTGAGGCAAACAACCTTAAATAATTCTACAATGTGAGACTTTTAATTATGCTTAGTCCATAGGCTTTTAAGACTCAGCTCTTGTTTGTTATGAGTAGGTTTTTCCCGCCAGCAGCCTGGTCCCACTCTTTGTTCCTCCCCGTCCCACCGCCACACCAGCCCCAAATAGCATGCTGAGACTCTGTATTTGATACAATGTTGTTGGCCAGTTACTATCATTGTTTATCGGCTAGCTCTGCCTTAATGATTAACCCATTTCTACTTATCTAAGTATTTCCACATGGTCATCTTATGGGAGAGTGGCAGGCTGGCATCTTGTTCTCTCCAGGCTCTGCATGCTGACTCCTCCTAACCACTTCCTGGAATCCTCCTTGTCTCCTAGTCCCGCCTATCTTGCTCCTATTGGCCAACAGTGCTTTATTCATTAACCAGTATGAGAAACATATTTACAGAATAACATCTCCCATCACTTGTTTTCTCAATGATACCAACAAGAGAACATGTTCGTCTAATAAATGTGTGGTAAAATCCACAGAAGCATTTTGCAATTCAGAGTAATGAACCAGAATCATTTTGTGGATTATGACTTCAAAATCTAAAGCTATGAATCTTATGTTCAATTTATTAGCACTGATATGTGTTTTAAACTTTGGCTAATTTTCAGATTTTTTTTCTTGTATCCAGACTGGCTTGCTCTCTGACTTCAGGCAAAGGCTGATTTCAGCGCCCACCCATCCACAGTTGAGCTGTATTGGGGGAAAAGGGAGAGTTTCCTCCAGAACTAGTAGGATGACGTCTTGGTAAATAGGGGAGGCTACTGCCAGGCCTGATTACCTGGTTATATCCCCAAATGGGTGGAGATAATGGACTCCTCCAAGTTGTCCATACTTCAGAGGCATATCTTAGTATGCACATACACAAATGAACAAATGTACCTTTAAAAATTACAGGGAGGATCATCCCCGCTAACATAGTCATAGTACTGATAGTGAATCTTAGTGAAGCCTCAGACAGTATTTTTTCTGATTGTAATGTGAATAGAAATCTGTTGCGCACCTACTTCGACCGGCAAGGAAACATGTAACCATGACTCTTCTTCATGCAGTTTATTCAGGATCCTGTACATCATCTTCTTCTGCTCCCATCAGCTTCTGTTTCTCCCATCAGCTTCCACTGCTTCTCTCATCAGCTTACACCTCTCCCAGTTCCAGCAAGCCCTTAAATGTGCTCACAGCCCAATCAGCTCATGCCACCTGGGGATCCCAGATAGGCCACAGGAGGAGGAAGCGCACCAGATCCATCAAGCACTTCCAAATAAGGCTTGTTTACAGCTAAGTGCAAACTACCTGGCATCCAGCCAGGCACCATCTTGGGGGTGTGGCTTCCCACAGAAATCACCTGAGTATCTTGTTCAGGGCAAATCTCCTATCATTTGAGTGGGAGCAGAGAGTGTGTCACTCCCAACCATTTCCAGGTGATGCCAAAGCTGCTGGCCTAAGACCATAATGCAGGAGCTGATTCTTAGAAGTCAAACATCCCAATGCAGGGTAAGCTTCTGGCTCCAGAATCTAGGTCTTCCAGGAACAGAAATCTGTAGTGATTTCTGCATTTTTTAATGACTGATAGAATCAAGTTACCACTTTTATAGCTTAACAGGAAAATATAAAGGAAAGGCATAAAAGGTAGTACACATTCCACACACAAGTTATACTAAAGACAAAATTGAAGTAATGACTATATGACCCTGAATTATTGATTAAAACTTCAAGAGGAGCACATCTTACTGTGTAATTAATATTACAAAGTAAAAAGGAATAGAGATACAGAACAAAAAGTAATGCAGGAAAATGAAAATAATGGATAAAACAAGAATACATAGCATTTATAGCTATAATTCTGATCCAAAGGATGGAGAGGCAGGATAACATGCTATCCATCAAGATGAAGAAAGACAATGCAACTCTGTAAATACTGTATACTGGGGAAAGGATAACTGGAAAAATAGGCTCAATCTCCACGAGCAATACTGAATTCATGAGTGGAAAATGGATAACATTCTGTAGCACATTGTACCAGACTTTACAGTGAAAGGTTGAAGAGCTCAAATCTGGAAGTCCAGAAAAAAGACATGAAATCAAATCTATGGAGCCTAAGCAATGCATTAAAAACCTGAAAACAAGTAAATCATCTAATAGCAAGCAAAGCAAGGAGGTTGACGTGTCTTCCAAGGAAGAGAAAACATAGTAGTGTTAGCATATAAATAAATGACTTTGTCGTAACGTGCCAATACATCTGAGCACTGACAGTCTTTTAAGTTTGAGCTTAAGGTAGAAATAATAGCTTTTGCATGAATTTATGGTTCAAACCGAAAGGCTGTTTTTTTGAACGTGAAAAGAATAAAAATGAATAAAATGCATTTGGACAAAATTCTGCCAAATAATTTCCATTTAAAAAATGACAGAACATACCACACAAGTGTATTACTGTTATGTGAGTCTTTTGAAATGAGCAAGGAAACAGAGGCTGTGGTTGTGGGAAATTTGAGTTGAGACTGTACCAAAGAAGTGTAACTCCTGTCTCCCTCAATCTACACCTGAGTAAGTGTTTCCTTACTCCGTTGTAACCAGGAGTGGCATCACATGTAGAAATCATCTGTTATTCACACAATGGAGGCAATGAAGCACTTTGAGAGAACCATCTCTCAGACCACCAAGCTCCACTGACTTAATTGAGTCCCATTGTACTAAGTGGCCCTTTAATAGCAGGGAGGATGCCATGCAACTGCAAGGCACTTGACACCACAGGGAACATTTTACTCATCTAGAAGGTACTTACAGGGGCTGAACCGACGGTAGTCTAGTGCCACTCCACACAAATGCCTCTCCATGTTTCTACGTTGTTAATTTACTTTTAAATTTGTCACTGGAAGAATGGGTGATATTTGCACACTTCACAATTTTTTTTCAGAAAGCAAAAGGTATTTTAACTAAAATTAAACTTTAAACTTAAAGAGCTCTTAAAACTGCTTGAAGCAACAAGTACATCTTGTGTATGTACAGTGTGAAATGCACAAGGGGGGGAGGACAAAGGAAATAAGAAGAGAGGGGAGGGAGAGAAGAGACGGGGGAGGAAGAGAGAGAAAGAGAGAGAGGCAGACAGAGAGAGAGAGAGAGAGAGAGAGAGAGAGAGAGAGAGAGAGAGAGAGAGAGAGAGGGAGGGAGAGAGAGAGAGAGAGAAGCACATTTTGTAACAGACAGACTGGGAATATTTGTCTTTGAGGATTTATGTGCAGGGTGAGGAAGAAGAAAGCTTGAGAAAAAGCCTTGTCCTTGTCCCCAGGTCATCAAAAACCAGTATTCACTTTGAGGTCCTAACATCTTTTTACCACAGTAAATAGTTGTGTTTTAGATGCTCTTTGTCAGAGATATTTTGGGGTCCCCAGTCTGCTTAGTGGATGTGGCCCCATTAAACATAGATGGGTTCTCTTTCTCTGGGTACCTGAAAACACTATAGCAACAGCATTCATATGCACCAACCTCATATTTGGGAGTTTATTGCAAGAGTCATAGTGTCAATGTATATGGAACACATTAGAGGATGTATTTGAAAGTGTCTACTATATTAGCAAAAATTTGGAATCAAAAACTGTATAGTGATACTAAGGATGAAAAATGATGTTTATTCTTAATATCAAGTAATTGTAAGTCAAAAAGTAAAAAAAATATTTTGAGACAATGTTCAAACTTTTCAGAGTGTTTTTGTTTTTCTTACCTTTAGAGTTTTGTTGTTTTTGTGCTTTGGTGGTTTGTGCTTTTTGTTTGTTTTTGCATAATTTTATTGAATAAATTTTTATACAACATGTTCTATCATGTCTTCCCCTTCTTCAATTTCCAGATTCTTTCACCCTCACCCAAGCTCCTTACCCTTTCTCTCTTTTTCACTTAAAAAGCAAGCAAACAAACAAACAAATAAATAAATAGCAAACAACCAGGCAAACATAAAAGAATATCAGTCCATAAAAATAAGAAACACACATACGAGAGAAACATAAATATAGGCAAAGAAAACCCACAAAAAAACACAAAATAGGAAATTTTATATATAAGCAGGCCAATACGGCAATAAAATACAAAGTTTGTTTATATAGGCATATACTGTTGGCATGGAGGCTAGCATTAACTATATTCAATATTACTAGTGAGACTGCTCGAGAAACTAATTATTCCTTTGCAAATAATGTCAATGGTACTTTCTTGGTTAGAAATTATTCCAGAGCTGAGAGGCAGAAGTGAACACAGGCCCCTACCACCAAAACATTGTTTGTTATTAAGAAAATATCCCACTATGGTAATGCATGTTGGGAATCTGAAATAGCTCATTGTCCTTTTAGATATTAAGCAATATCCCTAGCCATTGGGTACAGGACATTTTATTCAGTATTTTTACGGGCTTTATACAGGAATGTGTTTATTAAGATGCTTCTAAGATCCTTCAGTAAATTTCAAGCTGGTTGTGAACATTGTGTGTGAGGATGGTTTGTTTAGGCCACCTTCAAGAATGATGAGCTTTTAGAGGAATGGTCTGTACAGAGCACTAGGGCACCCAGAAGGTGACTCTGGGAAGGGAGGGCACAGCACCTTAGACTAGAAATTTATAAATATTTTTGGAAAGGGCTCTACACTTCCACAAGACAAAGGACTCGAGTAAAATTAACGATGAAAATAAAATTACTGCTTGCTATGGGCTATTTTGTCATAGGGTCCTGAGATAAAGGATTAGTAACTTTCTTTTATTCTTTGAAGCTTTTACACCAACACAATGAATTTTGATCATACTCCACCGCAATTCTCCACTTCTACCCCTTATAGCCACCATCATTTTGTATGTCCTCCTCTACTATTTTTTTATTGGACACTCTAATTTATCCCATTGGTGGTGCACATGGGTTCATGGCTGACCTCAGGAACATGGACTGCCTATGAGGCAACATATCCTTGAAGAAAACTGACTTCCTCCAGAAACCATTACTTGAGAGTAGTTTTTCAGCTACACAGGCCTTGTGAGCCCTTCCTCCATCTGCACTGGAATACAGTCCAGATTAATATTTGCTGATCTTGTGAAGACAACTAAAGCTGTTGGGAGTTTAAGAGAGCAACATCTTTATCATATAAAGAGTATAAAATTTTGTGACTGGTTTTCTGACTCTATTATTCTTTCTACCTCTTCTTCTGTAATATTTCCTGATCTGTAGAAGGAGAGAGTGTGATATAGATGTCACATGTCAGGATAAACAGCCACTAATCTCTGTACTTTAGCTAAGAGGACTGAACTGATTTAATTTCTAATAAAATCTAGTAAAATAATTGACAGTAAATAATATCTGACAGGTTTTATATATTTTGGGTTTGTTGGGCAACAGTTTGTTTTGTCTATTTGTTTTGGTTTTTGTTTTTTCTAAATTGAAATATCTATTCTTTATCTTCCAGGAAGACATATCCTGTGACAATTAATCTTCCTGGGAGGATAGGCTAGTTCTATCTGGCTGTGCTCCATGTATTTTACAAACATGAAGATTGTTCTGTTTCACAGTTTCTGAGAATAATTCTACTTCATACAGGACCCTCATGTCTCATCCATATCTGGTTCAAGTAATGAGATGTTGGATTTTGACCTTGATTTGGGAAAAATTAAGATGTTGCGGGCTAATGGGATGGAATGAATGTACCTTCTTGTAAGCAAGAAGCAGATGAATTTGGGGAGGCCAGAGTCCCAAATGCTGTGAAGTAAAATAGTCCCGCTCAGCAATTCACACAGGGACAGTACATTGTAACGTGAAGCTATTCAAAGACAGAGCAGAATTCATTGCGATAAGAACTTGAAGATATGATCCCTAAAATGGGGTTGATGCCTGCATGCGATGCAGGAAGCTTGTTCTCTCATTCTCTTTCTCTCTCTCTGTTTCTCTCTCTCTCACACACTCGCTCTCTCTATCTATCTATCTCTATCTCTACCTCTACCTCTACCTCTATCTCTATCTCTATCTCTGTCTTTCTGTGCCTGTTACATGCACACACATCTTAGGACAAGTACAGGACACCTATCTACAGGCCATAAAGAAATTAGTTACCAGAGAGTCAAGATAGTCAACACCTTTACCTTAGATTTACTAACACCCAGAACCGTGTGGGGGAAATGTCTTTTTGCAGCATTTAGTCAATGATACTTTGTTAGTAGTCTGAGCAAACTAATATGCTGGCATGAAGAAACTAGAAACAAATTGCATTGACATCTGGATTGTAATTTTAAATCAAATAAAATGTTTTTGAAGTCAGACTGAATGATTATCCTGATTGGTGCTGCCTGCCATTGGAAAGAAAGTCCGGCAGCTGCTGCTGACCACAGCTCAGCACTTTACTGTCACCTTTAAGTCCTGAGCATCCCATCAACTTGTTATTTCAACTTGGCATCTCACATTTTCTTGGGTGTCTTTCTTCTGCTTTATTGCCAGCCTAATATTTGGAAATGATGTAACGTCAGCTTTTATGTCTGTTTCCATACTCAACTCCCTTTATAAACTATAAACAGACCCATGTTCCAACTTTTAGCCTTTAAGATTCTTTTAAACATTAGTCTTCAGCACCTGTAGATACACAGACAGAAAAAAACCTGGCTTCCTTCTCTGATTTTCACACCTACATGTACAAAATCCAGTTCTGGCTTCCTCCTTATATGACAGTCAAAATGAACACTCTTATTTCATACAGCAGGAAATTGTGACCCTGTTGCACCTGGACCAAAAGATGTTATGGCTTTCCTCACACCTAAATTAGTGCTATTTATAACAAGTAATGAGATTCTTGTAAATTCCAACTGGTAGAGATGTGTAAGGGACAGAGGCAAGGAATATAGGCAGTTGTCTCCCAGCAAACAGAACATGTGGAATTGGCTTCAAACAGCACAAAGCAAACAGTGCAAAACAAAGGAGAAAGGCAAAGGAAGAAAGGTGTACTGTAAAAAGAAGCCCTCCATGGCCAACTATGATTTTTCTACTGCCAAGTCCTACAACCTGTTCACGGGCCTGGTATTGTGTAAGACTCAATTAAGTACTTGTGTGGAGAATAATGGAATGCCTTTGTTTGCACACTCAGCTACTGACAGAACTTGTCTACACAGCCCACAGTATATTAGTTCTTTATTAGTAGTGGACTAGTGATTCAGGTTTTAAAACATCTCTTCAAATAATGTATACATTTGCATATTTCTAGTATTTGTTTGTTTGAGACAAGGTCTAGCTAGACAGCCCATGCAGCTTCTGAACTCTCTTGCCTCAGCCTTCCACGTTTTGGGGTTATACGCATGTGCCCTGCTCAGAGAGTTTACTTTAATTTTGATAGCACTAGTGTAGTCTCTGGCTGCCTATACATTAGCCGGAGCGATGTTCTAAAATTGAAGGTGCTAATCCTTGACTTCATGTCCTCTATGTTGCTTCTCAGCCTTCCAAAGTCCAAAGCCTTTGCTCTCTGGCCAAAATTTCCCATGATCTCTATAGTTACAAAGATCTCTCATGATTCTTTCCATTCCTTAGTTTCTCTTATCTGAGATTGCCTCCAAGACACTTTTAGAGAGATAGATCCACATCCTGGCTTGTCTGGCTTGTGAAATTCATATAGTCAACCATATTCACTTGATATTTAAAGATTCTTCCCAGTACATCATTTCTTCTGTGTTTAATATATGTATATCTTAAAGACACTGAAACCCCTTTCTTCTCTCTTTACCAACAGCTGCCACTTAGAACCTCAAATGATAGGATGAAAAGAATTGATGGTCCAGACTATTTAAAGACATCCTCAATCTTTCAAGTTGTATAATAAATCAGGGAGATGTGTCTTCAAATGTGCCACTTTTAAGTTTTATACTATTATATTACTAATTGAACTCTTGTGAATTTACCTTTATGGGGAAAAGGGAATTTAATGATTGAGTTGAAAGAGAGTTTGCTTTGTGTTTGACTCTGGTGCTTACTAAATATAATCTTCTCATTTTAATCTGCTAATGCAAAATGAAAATGTTATATATAAATTAGGTAGGTAGAAGGACAGACAGACAGTATTGCATATACCTATTCTACATGATGTTACTAAATTAAATTGATGTGGATATGAATAAAGCAGCAACTATTATGCTGGCAGAAATATACCCTCTTTGCTTAAAATGTAAAAGACCACAAAGACCCCAATTATCTCTAAATCTTGGTTTCTGGCAAAGTTAAAACTGTGTCAATAACTAAGTAATGTCCACATGCTTTACTCCTCTTTAGCTCTGTTTATCCAATTGATTTGAGATTCCAATATTTTTAATTTTAAAAGTGAGTCCTTATAAAAACACAGAGCACTGCATAATTGCATCCTCAAATGCAGGTGTGCAGCAGCAGGCATACAGTTCTACAACATGTATAGCACCTGAGAACTTGAACAAAATTGCCATTTTCGTCTCAGTTTGTCACGGTCAGGCTGAGCTTGCCCCACAGCTCTTGTTTTAGAATTAGACCCTTTACAGTCTCCTTGATTACCTTGCAACCCTAATTTTCAAGTATAGAGTTACAAGAAACCAAGAACATTTGTTGGCCCTGGTTTCTGTGTGTTGGCTTGCCAATAAGTTGAGGCAACTTTTGTAAAATGTTTATCCTTGTCAAGATTCATAAGGGAAGGTAAATCACATTTGGAAACACAACAAAAAGAAAAAAAAACTTGATTTAATGTAATCTTCACAAAAATATTAAATATGGCTGCAAGGTGAGTGAAAACACTGAGTAATATTCCTTCCCTAAACTATGGAATGTGCCCAAGTGATCAAAGGTGGCCATGTAGCTACTGGTCGACTTGACTGGTTTCTACCTTGAGTACATAACCCAGCCAGAGCTGATTTACCTGGGTGAAAATCTTCTACTCCCCTCCCTCAACATACTTTTCCTCAGCATCTCCGGTGCTTCTTACTAACACATGTTGACCATTTATTTAATAAGATTAATCTGACTGACTCCTGGTCTCAGGACATCCTTCCTCAACATTCTGTGGAAAATCACAATACAAAGACAACCACTGGTGGCCAGGGCACTCAGAGAAGATAATTACCTGTAGCGTTTACTTCTAACTAGGTCTTTAACTTGTGTGTGGCACCTTTCATTATAGGGGGGAAAGTGAAAAACTTGGACCCCAGCTCTAAATTAGGCCTGCTAAGGCATAAAGAAATAACTACCTTAAAAATGATAGGCCTTTGTGTGTACAGAACATGTTTGTAGTTTCCTATACCTCTCACTAACCAGAACTATGTTTCACAAAATTAAAATCATATTGTACCTCTTTGTATCCAGGCATTGAATTGAATTATGATTTCTGCATATTCTGACCTCTTGTTTTATAATTTATTCACATTGCCTACTTTTTTAAAGAATTATTTTATTTGTGTACATATGAGGATTTATAAAAATGTATAGCACACCTGCAGATGTATGAAAAGACCAGAAGAAAGTGTTGGAACATACCATGGAGATTAAGTTACGGGAAGTTGAGTGACCTGACATGGGTGCTAGGAACCAAATTTGGATTCTCTAAAATTGTAGCAAGTTCTTTCAACCATATTCACTTGAGACTTAAAGAAATATTCTTCCCAGTCCATCAGTATTTCCTCTATATTTAATATATGTACAACTTGAAGAAACAGTTTTAATCCCAAACTCAGTAGATTAAAAACATGTCATGTTTGTGTTAACAAAGGTCTAGCTAGAGACACTAATTTGCTAATGTGATAAAAGCCAGTATAAGTAGGAGTTACATAGCCAATATCGCCAGAAATCCTAATTTCCTATTTTAAATAAAAGAGACACTTACCTAGGTTTTATTCAGTCTGACCAGGAAATAATCAAAAGTGGAGGGTGCTTTGATTGATGCCACCTTCAGCATTACAAAATGAATAGTGGAATCCATAATCTTCGTATTAAGGAATCGGGTGGAAATCAGATGTATATGTAAAGTGGTCATTTATTTTGGTAACCGTTAATGTGTTCAAATATCAACTACCACAGATAATGATAGGTTACTCAGAAAGCAAGACATAATTCTAAAACTATCAAAGGTTTGCAAGTGAGTAGTGATAAAAATATACCAAAATTACTTTGCTGAAAACATTAAGTATGGAATAGAAATATGTACACAGGATTTATTAAAAGCCTCCTCTCATTCTGCCAGGCCCTGCCAGCAAACTCAGCAGACCAACCACTCAGGCGCAGACCGCACCAATGAGGACAGACTCCAGCTGCTCAGGTGCAGGACATACAAGTAAAAAGAACAGAGACATTCCCACCCCCTTAATGCACTAAAGGCCAAACTAAACCCAGAAAGTCAGTTCCAACTACTAACACATAGGTCAGGGAGGCCATCATAAACCCAGGCCATAAAGACTAAGAAACTGAAGGACAGAAACCAAGGAACAAAATCCATCTAGCCAAGACAAACTCAGAAATCAAGGCCTAGACTTAATCTCATTCTAATACCAGATGCCTAAATGCCAGTGTAAATATACAACAACAGAGTAATATGGGTCTACCACAGCCTTGCCATCCTACAATAGTAAGACCTGAATATTCCTGATGGGGAATGTTCTGTTCTGTATGTTGTGAATGTGTTTCTCTTATTTATTGATGAATAAATCCTGGTTGTCCAGTAGCCAGGCAGGAAATATAGGCAGGCTGACCAGACTAGGAAAATTCTAGGAAGAGGAAGACAGAGAGGAGCCATCAGGGAGATGCCATTTAGCTACCTGGAAAATAGGATACCAGACATTCTTCGGTAAGATAAGGCCATGTAGACACACATAGATTAATAGTTATGGGTTAATAATTAAGAAAGAGCTAGACAGCAAGAACCTTGAGCTATCAGCCAAACAATTTATAATTAATATAAGCCTCTGTGTATTTATTTAGTGTTATTGTTATTTAGTGTATCCCACTAAACAGCTGTGGGACCAGGTGGGAAAAAACTTCCATCTACATATTCCAACACAGCCAAAGCACTGAGAAAAGACCTTAAAACAAGTTTATGAACACGATAGAGATCCTTAAAGAGGAAATGAAAAAAATCCCTAAAAGAAATCAAGGAAAAAATAATTTTAAAAAATGGAGAAAACCAAACAACCAACCAACAAACAAAAATCCCTTAAAGAATGCTAAGAAAAAACAAACAGGTGAAGGAAACTATTTGAGACATGAAAAGTGCAGGGGGCAGGGAGTAATAAAGAAAACACAAACTGAGAGAATTCAAAACATGAAAAAATCTGGGTAAGTAAACAGGAACCACAGACACAAGAATCACCAAGAGAACACAAGAGGTGGAAGAGAGGATCTCAGACATTGAAGACCTGGTAGAAGAAATGGATTCATTGGTAAAAGAAAATGTTAGATCTAAAAACGATCTCAACACAAAACATCCAGGACATCCGAGACACCGTGTAAAGCCCAAACCTAAGAATAAAAGGAAAAGAAGAAGCCCATCTCCAATCTCAAAAAAAAAAAAAAAGAAAGAAAGAAAGAAAGGAAGGAAGGAAGGAAGGAAGAAAAAAAGAAAGAAAATGCATTTAACAAACTCACAGAAGAAAACTGCCCTAACTTAAAAAGAGCATGCCTATAAAGATATGAGACGCTTATACAACACCAAACAGATCATACCAGAAAAGACAGTCCCTCAGTATATAGTAATCAAGACATTGAACACACAGAACAAGAACATAATATTAAAGGCTGAAAGAGAAAAAGGCCAAGCAACATGTAAACGATGACCTATAAGAACTACACTTAAATTCTCAGTGGAGACTCTAAAATCCATAATGGCCTGCCTGTTCAGATGTGTTACAGACACTGAGCCTCAGCCGAGACTAATATACCCAGAAAATTTTCAATCACCATAGATGGAGAAAGCAAGATATTTCATGACAAAGTCAAATTTAAATAACATCTATCACAAATCTAGCCTTATATATGGTACAATAGGGAAAATTGCAATGCAAGAAAGTTAACTACACTCACAAAACACAGGTTAAAGATACTCTCAAACCAGCAAAACACAAAGGAGGTAAATAGACACACACACACACACACACACACACACACACACACACACACACACACCACTACCAATAACAACAGATAACAGGAATTAATATTAATAACTGGTCATCAACTCAGATCCCCTGAACATGGGAACATGGGTCTCAGAAGGCCTGGGCAGACAGTGGAACCAGGATGAATCCCTGGTGCACAAAACGACTTTGGGAGCACATTCCCCATGAAAGGGCTACTCCCTACTCCAAATGACTTGACAAATTTGGATGACCCCTCCTGGAAGGCATCACCCTACCTATGGAGTGGGGGGGTGAGTGATGGAGGGATGGGAGGGTGGTCGGGAGCCTGGGACAGTGGAAGAGAGGGAGGGAGGGAAGGAGAGGGAACTGGGACCCATATGTAAAATAAGAAAAATAAATACTAATAATAAAAAACAGTGGTAATTAATATCTCTCAATATCAATGAACTCAATTCCCCAATAAAAAAGACACAAGCTAACAGAATAAATTTGAAAACAGGATCTATACTTCTGATGGATACAAAAAACACACTACAACCTCAAAAATAGATATTACCTCAGAGTAAACAAGCTTATGTGGATATCCTAATATCTAACAAAATAAACCTCAAACCAAAATTAATCAATGGATATTTCATACTAATCAAACAGAAAAATTCATGAAGAGGAAATCTCAATTCTGAACATCTCTACCCCAAATGCAAGGATGCAAACATTGGTAAAAGGAAACATTACTAAAGTTCAAATCACATATCAAATACCACATATTGTTAGTGGAAGACTTTAACACTCCACTCTTGCCAACACATAGGTCACCATGATGGAAACTAAACAAAAAAACTAATGGAACTAACAAATGTTATAACTCTAATGGGCCTATCAGATATCTACAGAACATTTCATCCAAACCCCAAAATATATACCTTCTCAGTACCTCATGGAAAGTTCTCTAAAATTGACCATATATTCAGTCAGTCACAAAACAAATCTCAACAGATACAAGAAAACTGAAATAATACCCAGTATGTTATCAGACTACCATGTATTAAAGCTGGATTGTAACAACAACAGAAAGTCTACAAACTCATGGAAACTGAACAACTCTCTACTGAGCTACCACTATGTCAGGAAAGAAAAAAGAATGAAATTAAAGACATCTTAGAACTTTCAGTAGCCATGCAGCCTAGTCTCAGATCAGCATATGACTGCCTGCCCAATGATTTTCTTTGGGGTAAGGCATCCATAAAAAAAGATTCTTATTTGACAGGGACCATTATTCCACAGAACAGTATAAAACTGCAAAATTCATGCAGGCTCTTTTCTCTCTCATTATATTGTTGATCCTTTAGGAAGTTTTTAGTTTTACTTTTTTGGTCACTTGTGCAATAGCTATAAATTTCCCTGGAAATTCTGTTCTTTCTTGGCTATTTTTCCCCTAAGATTCATCAGGGGGCTAATGCTTCTCAAATCTCCTATCTATAGCTCCTAATCTTAGAAACCTTTCTGACTCAATAGAATCAGTTAGGTACATATGAGAAAACTACACTTTGAATATTGATCATGTCTCACAATTCTGGAAGGGAGAGTAGGGCATGCACACACAGATTAGGGAAGAGACCTTATGAATACAGATAATGCCAACTGTTGAGAGTACGTGCCCTGGACAACAAGCATATAGAGTCAATGATAAGCTCTAGTATGATTCACAGAGAGATCCATCTTTACCATACATAGGAGCTTCTATTGGTGGAAGAAGAATGTTATAGTGGGTTGGGAAGACAGTATCTTAACAAAGTCTCCCTAGAATGAGACATGGGACCCTCATGTAGAAAACAGAACTATATAAAAGCATATTTTGCAGACATAGAAGAATATTTTAGTTTTGAATATTGTGTCCATACAGCATTGTGCCCATGTTTATTACTTTATAAATAAA
Source organism: Cricetiscus sungorus (assembly GCA_030556225.1). Taxonomy (NCBI): domain Eukaryota; kingdom Metazoa; phylum Chordata; class Mammalia; order Rodentia; family Cricetidae; genus Cricetiscus; species Cricetiscus sungorus. The sequence goes on from JANBXA010000114.1 coordinate 3,214,334, forward strand.
AGTAGCTGCCAACTGACATAAGGGCTACAAGAGCGAGATGTTTCTGGCTTGATATAGTTAAGGTGGCTAAAATGCTGAATTCTATGTCTAGAATAAGATTTTGAAGGGGTCAGAAAAGTATATTTGGGGAAGAATAAAGGGGAACAATGAGGGCTCTTTTAATGATTATGATATATTTCTTAAAATATGATGTATTTATTAAAAGTCAAAAATAAAAAAGCTGTTCATGTAACCTTGGCAAGAAAATTCCTGTTTAAATATAAATAATGATGTCTTGACCTACTCAGACACTTGAGTGGAATCCACTTGGTAGTCAGAATTTTTCCTTGTGCCAAAGCCCCTTCCTAGTGACTTGGCAATATAGGGATATAAGGAACACGCACACATAAACATAGTAAAAAAACCAATATGCAGCAAGCCAACCAACAGCCAACAGCCAACATCAAATTAAATGGAGAGAAACTCTAAGAAATTTCACTAAAGTCAGGGATCAGACAATGCTATCCACCTTTTCCATATCTATTCATTATAGTCCTAATATTTTAGCTACAGCAATAAGCCAACTAAAGGAAAACAAGAGGATAAAATTGGAATGGAAGATGATGTGATAGTATATATAGAGAGAGACCCCAAAAGTTCTACCAGGGAACTTCTTCAACTGAAAATACCTCTAGTAAAGTGTCTAGATACAAAATTAACTAAAAAAAAAAAAAAAAAAAACTGTAGCCCTCCTACATACAAACTATAAAAGGTCTTAAAAAGAAATCATGGAAATAACAATCCTCACCTTGACCACAAATAATATGAAATATCTTATAGCATGCAAGACTTTCAGTAGAGTCTGAGACACCAAACATCTACAAAACCTTTGTCCTGCCTGCAAGATGAGCTGGAGTAAAGAAGTCACAGAAATTGTGGGAATGACCAGCCAATGACTTGCCCAGCTTGAAACTCTTACCAAGAGAGGGAGCTCACCCCTGAGGGGCAGAACCCAGAAGCAGGATACCCCAGAGACCTAGGCAGAACCAACACAACTGGAAAGAAAGGAAAAAAAAAAGTTAATGAAATGATTCCTAATGATAGTCTGATATACTCATAGATTGGTGTCTAGCCTGTCTGTTATCAGAGAAGCCTCATCAAGAAACTCATGGAAACAGATGAAGAGAACACCAGGCAGAGTTTATTGCATACCAGGAGGAGGAAGGATTGTAGGAGTGAGATCAAGGACACCACAAGAAAACCAACATAACCACATAACCAACTATCCTGAGAGCAAAGATGCTCGCAGACTAGGGAGCCCGTGTGGGACATCTTGTGGGGTTCCTAACAGTGAGAGCAGGGCCTCTCTCCAACTCTTCTGCCTGCTTTTGGGACTCTTTACTCCTACTGGGTTGCCTTCTCCAGACTTAATAAAAGATGAGGAGCCTAGTCTCACTGCAACTTGATATCCCATGGCTGTGTGATATCCATGGGAGGACTGCGGCTATCTGAAGAGAAACAGAGTAGGAGTGGATGCGGAAGAGGTTAAGTGATGGAGGGACTGTGGGAGAGAAGGAAGAGGAGATATTGGGGGATAATAACAAAAACAAATGAATAAGTAAAACAGACAGGAAGAGTATTTTTTGCAAGGACAAGAGATTTATCTAAATCAAACAACAATATGAGAAGACATCTTGCTCCCTTAGCTATGTTTGATGGGAACTATTGAAACATAATATGTAAAGACAGAAGGGGTTTGTCATCCACTACTCTTTTGACATTTCAAACTTCAGTTTCAAATAAGCTGCATGCTCCTTTGCACCCTAAGGTTATATTCTCTAAAAGGGATAAGAAACCCTATCTTCCATAATGGTTTTTATAAAGCAGATAACTCTGTGTGTCTGTCTGTGTGTCTGTCTGTCTGTCGTGTGTGTGTGTGTGTGTGTGTGTGTGTGTGTGTGTGTGTATACGTATGACTTAACAAAGAATTGGTACATAAGATGGGAGCTATCATTATTGATGCTTCTATCAATTTAAAATCATATCTATGAATGTTTGAATTAGGCTATAGGATTTATCATTCTATAATCTGGCTCACTCCTTTGCTGGGTAAGAATCAAGAGCCAGCATGCAGTTTTAACTGAAGTTAGTTGTTTAAAATAAATTATGTTGAGCTTTCTAGAGGTCAGTTAGACATGAGACAGGTGTTCTTTTCAGAGACTCTACATATATGAAGTCAAATTCATTCCCCCAAAGCATTTAAGAAAAACAATTGTGTTATGCTACCTTTGATTTCAGGATTAAATGAGTCACACTCATTCTTGAGCTCAGTCCCTCCCTGTGTCTCAAGAAGTGTGTGCCATCATTTACTTCCTTTCATCAAAACAGTCATTACTTAGTAAGAAGTCAAAGACAACCATGTAATAAATTATATTAAATTAGACCTCAGATATTTCATTTAGACTAATCAAAAATAATGTAATTTTGTAATTACAAATATTCAGCCTCCTTTTTGTTTTCAAGTAGTACATGCTTTGCTTGTCTGGTGTGATTCTATGCAATTTAAATACAATATTCTAATAATCTCAAATATGACAGTGAATAATAATCCAAATCAAAAAATAACCTAATTAAAGTGCTAGTGGGAAAGAAATAAAAAGAATTCAGATAAATGTAAAATGGGCATATGAACATTAGGCATGTTAGTATCAACGCAACATACCAGAATGCAAAGCACATATCACATGTATTACTCTGTATGACACAAACATGGAAACACAGGGGAGAAGAGTCAAATCCCTTTATGGAATGAAGGACAGTACCTTTAATTTCTTTCCTTTTATAATGGGATTGTTTTTCACACGAGGTTTTGGCAGGCCCTAGAAATTGATGTCATTTTTGATTAATTCTTTTTGTACTCTGATGACAGCTAATGGAATGATTTGAAAGCTATTTGCTTTGCAAAAAGAAAAAAAGATTCAATATAGTTGCCTTTTATGCCCATTCTTAAAGCTTTTACCTCTTTCTCTTGAAATAATTAGTAAAAGAGGGGAAAGATTGCTGTAATTACTAAGCATTATAAACTATATCTGGGTTCCTGACATTAACAGTAGCTGTCATTAAAATTAGATCACTTGTCTCATCTTAAGAAAATGTTACTTTTTACTATTTTAATGATATAATCTGAAAAATATCTTGACAGGATACTAATTCTGGGAATGGAATACAGACCTTTAAATATATACTTATTTTTGCCCTGTTCTAAAAGCTATAAGTTGATTAGAGTTCTGCCATCAAGGGCTTAGATTGGTTTTATGAAAATGGGTCATCAACTATTTCATAAAGCTCACCAGAATTCAAGTATTATATTTGAAAATACTTTAAAGAACAAATCAATAAAATGAATTATACTTTTAATCATATTCAAGTAATCAAATAACTTACTTTAGGGGCCACACTTTGGGTAAAGGATTTTAACATACAGAATAAGTTTTATATATGTTTGTTATTCTCTTTCTTACATTTGTGTCTGCAATATTTTCTTCCTCTATAACTTGTTTGCAGTAATTATGCTACATCTGTAATATAGAAAATACTTTTATGGCATAGTAGTTTTTGTTGTCAGTATTGCCAAGATAAAGTATGCATGTGTTAAAGGTGTTATGAGTATGGGGAGTTGAGGGAGCACAGCAATTGAAAGCTGAGTTCAGGAGTATTAGAAGTTCAAGGTCGTTCTTTCCAACATAGTGAGTTCAAGGCCAAGATTGGCTCCATAAGACCATGCCTCAAAGCATGCAAACAAATAAACAAAACTGTGAACAGGACATAGTCTCATGCAAACAATGAGAATGCTTATGATACAAGGACATAAAGCAGCATGAATAATAAACGTTTAAAATATTATGAGCTGTGATACAAACTATTTCTCCCAACATGAAAAGGCTAACTATCAACTAACAGTCTAAAAGAACCAATAACTTCAAATGAACTTAACTAAGCATTCTCACTGTGGTATTGAAACATATAATCCATACACCATAAATATTTTAAATCTGCTACATAATTAAGTGATCTTTAGCAGTAAAATTTTGTGTTATGCATCTTAAATTTTGGTTACATAGCATACTAATTTATGCTAAATATGAAAACCAACAACAAAAATACTTTAAATTAATAGTATCCTAAGTTATTCTAGGGAATTAATGACTTTCCTCACCCTGAAAAATACAGAGTTGATTCTATTATATGTGATAAGTGAAATGTAAATTAAAATTTTAATAAGGTGCTTGTTAATCCATTTGTTCACAACTAACTTGAACTCAAGTTAAATTAGCGCCTAATTATCAGCACTTGAGATATGATTTCTTCCAAATCTCAAGGGCAAATAAGTGTTGGAGGACGGCTGATCCCATGACAGCTCCATAAGTGTTATTGAAAGTATTCACTAGTCATTTCTTCTGTGATGCATTTTGTTTAGAAAATCAATTCCATGTTTTTAAAGATAGCAACAGTACTCCAGAAGAAATACCCACAGTAGATTCAAAGTCACAAATATGTTCATACATGATCTTTTATGGAAGCTTATCTTGACCATGGGCATCTTACCTAAAAAAATTGTATCAAATTGTCTTCCATAATTATAAGATATCATAACCACAAGGTAACAGGGTTTCTCTTGAATGGAAAATATTCAGAATCTTGTGTTTGCTTCAATCTACTTGACAATGTTTCTCTATTCTGAAACATATAGATTATCAAGTTAGACAATACATGTCTATAATAAATATATACACTATATTTGAATAAACTTTTAAAAATAATTCATTATAGAAATGAACAATTTTAACATAATAATTCATAGGAGGGAAAATGAAGGAAAATGTAGTAGAAACTGAAAAAAAATATCTATTCGAAGGATAAAAATGATTACTTAATAGTGTTAAAGAAGATGGTAATCAACAATTTCAGTATATTGAGGCTTAAAATACAAAAGGCTGAGGATTTTGTCAAAAATATGAAACTAGATGTTTATTCTGCCAAGTATAAACATCAGTGCAAACTCTGATGCAAACATGTGGGTCTTCTTTAGAGTTGAGCTTCTGTCAAAAGCACCATTCTTCAGAAGTTACTTGGTAACAAAAATGGCCTCCATAGTCGTGTGAGATGGTGCACACCTTTAATCCCAGAACTTGGGGGGCAGAGGCAGGTGAATCTCTGTGAGTTTGAGAACAGACTTGTCTACAAGAGCTAGTTCCAGGGCAGGCTCTAAAGCTACACATAGAAACTCTGCCTTGAAATACAAACAAATATATAATAATAATAATAATAATAATAATAATAGCAATAAAAGAGATTATCATAAAGGTCTAACAAAAGCAAAAGTGTTAAAGGAATGGAGATTCAGAAAGTCTAATGACTCACCTGAAAAGATAAGGATGTAGAAACAATATTTAAATGTGTGATGACAATATATACCAATAATTTGAATAATCTGTTATCAAGGTTTGTTAAACAGACGGCAATTGGTAGTCCTCATAGATTTCTCTATTGCAGAGACATACAAAAATTACAAGTGAGAATCACTGGTATATTCTAGACTAACCAAACTGGGGGAAAAAAAAAGATAAGCACATAAAACAATAAAGCATACTTTTACACCATTTGTTATTGGCGTGTTGTTCAATAACATTGTGTTACTAACATTTTGAATATTCATTTGCAGTTTTAGTAATGGAAGCATTTACGGAGAGCACAAAAGAGAGAAGATGAAAAACATCATCAAGGTAAGAGAACGGCATCCCTTACTTCCTTACAGAGCTGCCGAGGAAAGATGGCAGAAATACAGATGTGAAAACGTCATTTCATTCATTAGCTAGAATGCCTGTGTGTGTGAAGTAATGTGTAAAGAGCTGATAAAATCCTGAGGGGATGTATACACTATTGACACTTGCACAGGCAAGTAAAGGATCAAATGACTCAGAAACACGGGAATGACAAAGTTCAGAGAGATGACAAAGCCTTCCACTTTTCCATAGGAGAATGTTGGCAGTGTGTGTGAAACTTAGCACCCTCTGCTTCCTCCTTGAGTTTGGACCTGAGACTGCACCTACAGAGATCTCCTACGGAGAGCACCTACCTCTCCCCCACCATGCTATCCACAATATGTGCTCTGAAGTTTCAGGTTGTTGTAGAGTTGGTGCAGGTCCATCATAGCATGCAAAACTCACCCAACTCCAGATTTATAATGCCTGTCCTTTTCCTAGCTTTAAGTAGTTAGAGTTCAAGAACCAAGCCATGCAGGTCAACACGCATTTTATTCAACCCAACTTCAAATACTTGCTCCTATCAGGCAAAATAAAATGCTGCTCACATGAACATGAACATATGCACACATGCACGTACACACACACACACACACACACACACACACACACACACACACACACTTAAATTAATAGATATACAGATAAATAATATCAAAATAAGTCTGCCAATCTTTTAATTTTTAGAAGGAAGCTCTCTCTTACACACACACACATCACACTAGTGGCCATGTTTACTGTTTAATAGATCATCAACTTCTCCGAACATGAAACTGGAATTTCTTCGTATTTCCATGCTCGGTCATGAACACTGGCAAAGCTACACAGAGGCTACATCAAAAAGAGAACTAGTTTTCTTTTTTTCCCTTTCTTTAAATTCAAATTTAAAACCAGTTCCGTCTACATCTCCTCCTCCCCTGTCCCCACCTCCTTTCTGCTCCCCAGGGAAGGTAAGGCCTTCCATGGGGTAATCTTCAAAGTCTGTCACATCATTTAGAGCAGGGCCCAGGCCCTCCCCCGTGTGTCTAGGCTGGGAGAGTATCCATCTATGTGGAATGGGCTCCCAAAGTCCATTCATATACTAGGGATAAATCCTGATCCACTACCAGAGGCCCCATAGACTGCCCAGTCCTCCTAATGGACACCCACATTCAGGGAATCTGGTTCTGTCCTATGCTGATTTCCCAGCTATCAGTCTGGGGTCCATGAGTTCCCCCTTGTTCAGGTCAGCTGATTCTGTGGGTTTCTCCAGCCTGGTGGGATCTGGTCTTTAGCTCCTCCCAAGATGGCGAGGAAGGATTGCTCTGAGCCTTCCACAGCACTGTTAAAGTAATTCAACTCCTTCATCAAAATCCATCAGCCTTCTGTGGCAGATTTCACACCGACTATAGAGCTGCAGGCTCCGGGTGCTGCCCCAAGAGCATCGTGGACACAGACATCCCCTAGGGTGAGCAATGCAGATCAGAAAGCATCAGTTTGGGCTGGCTGGCTGGACTTTAACCGTGTTCTCAGAAGCAACTTATTCCTTCCCTTCTTCCTCCACATGAAAGCAGAAGTTTCTTCCAGCGGGATGACAGACCCAGCTGCTGGGTCAGCACAGGCATTCTCCACCCCTGCCCATATAATCCTTCAGGAACAGAACGAATATCCTTGCCCCCCAGAGATTTGAGTTCTGAGGCAACTGGGTCTAAGGATTACTTTTCAGGCATAGGAATATCATCAGAGTGACCCAGATGGCTCATGAGGACAGCATACTTGCCTCCATTGTCCAAGCAGATTTTGATATATAAGATCTTTTTTGGTTGTTTGTTATTAGGTTATTCTTCACAGAAACGCTGACGTCTACCTTCAGCCTTCGTCATGATCTGCTTCCCTTCACTTACAGCTGGTACAGAGTCACCTGTTAGAAAGTGGCACTTGGGCAATCCGGGGCTGAGGAAGAGGATGAAAGGTTTTTTTTTTTTTTTTTCTTATCTTTTCAAGTTGGAAAGATGAAGTATAACCATTTGGGAATATTTCATAAGTAAAATGTCTCTTTGAGAAATAGATGCACACAGGACCTGGGTCTAGATTAGAACTTTAGTTCTTTCTGTTAAAACCACTGGGATGTGCTGTTGTAATATATTCACTGCCAAGAGATACATTACTGAGCAAATGATGGAATCTATCATATACAGAAAAATTGACTTCCTATCAACTGCATAATATGAAAAGAAAAATTGTAATGAGAAGCACTGTCAAAATGCGAAACGGAGTAAAAGGTATTCAGCATTCACACATGAAAAGGGAAGAGGGGCACCTGGTGCAAACCCTGAAGGGGACGAACAACGGGAGGAAAGGGGAGGCTGCGGGCTGGATGACGACACTCGTATTTACCGCGTGCTAGACTTATTGACTTTTTTTTTAATCTTAATAAGACTTGGAGAATGGGTTCAGGGAAGGTGCAAGGAGAACCGTGACCCTTCCAGAAAACAATAATTACAATACGGTATCAGTCAAAAGACACAGACTCTCAGAGTTCCTATTCTGGCTAAATCTGTATGACAACTCAGAAAAAAAAATAGGATTTCATAAATATTTATGTATTCAATAGAGTGAGTTCAGACCATCACTTCTTCCGACTGTTTTGAAACCAAAAGGTAAACATCACTGAAACGCTCTGCATAGGAAGACAGAAATTGAGTCATTCCTCACTGAAATGTAAACATGCTATTAATTGAATAGCCTTTCAGAAGACAATAAATTAGCAGTGGGTGAAACCAGTAAACACTTCCAATGAACTTTCCTGAAACACTGTGTATATAGTAAATGTTTTTGAGGAAAAATAGATTTTTGGAAAATTACTATTGTATCTAATTTACATTGTGCTCATTTAACGGCTATAAAACAATCTAAGTTTCATTCAATGTTTCCAAAAAAGGTATATATGTCAACAGCTTGAAATATTTATCCCAGGTAGAATCTGTACCTTCATGCTGAGTTTTGCTGCCTTCAGTTCAGTTCAGATGCAAGAAATGTGTCTTTGTCCTCCAGTGCATACAAACATACTTTCCAGGCTTACTTCCTTTTCTCATTTACTTTCCTGAGACAATATCTTGCTATATTGCCTGGCTTGGTCTTGCATGTTAATTTTATTTACTTTGGGGAACTTTATTTGGAAGTGGCTATATACAGTCAGAAGTCATCATTAATCAAATCAGTGCTCAAAGTTTTGCATAATATTTGCTAAGCTAAATTTATTGCTACAGCAAAGGCAATTTTATAATTTCATTTTCATTTACCAGATTCAAATATACTTTTTAATGTCTGCTATATAGAGATATATAAGGGACAGAATAATTTGAAGAAATTAATCAGAATGGTATTAACCTGAATTCATAAGATTTCATTATTTATTTCTCCATGCTAATTAAAGTTTTACTAGTATGACAACTGTAATTTTTGCACACTTATTAGGACACTGCTGGCTAGTATATTCATTTTATACAACTGCCCTGTAGATTAGGTTTCAGGATCTGTATATTAGTTGATATGTGCAAGGAACTTGAGTAAATTACTCAATCACTTACAAGAGATTGAATTCAAAGTTCAAACCTGGGTCTGCCTGGCTCCAAAGCATATATACGATGGCATATTGGAGTCTGTCACAGGCTTTTTCAGCATCTAATTAGATGATCATGTGGATTTTTTCTTTCAGTTTGTTTATACAGCACATTGCATTTGCTGGTTTTCATATGTTGAACCATCCTTGCCTCTGTGGGATAATATTCTTTTTGATGTCTTAGATTCGGTTTGTTGAATCTTTCTGTGTTTTGAACATTAAGATGATTATGGTCTCATAAAATGAATTTGGCAATGTTTCTTTGCTTCTACTTTGTGGAATAATTTGAAAAGTATTGGTATTAGCTCTTCTTTGAAAGTCCGGTACAATTCCTCACTAAAACCATTTGGCCCTGACCTTTTTATGGGTTGGGAGCCTTTAATTACTGCTTCTATTTCCCTGGGAATTCTAGATCTAAATAAATAATTTTTTGATATTGATTTAACTTTGGTAAGCGATATCTATTGAGAAAATTGACCATTTTTTTAGTATTTCCAATTTTGTGAAGTCCAGGGTTTTGAAGTATGACCTAATGATTGTTTGGATTGGCTCAATATCTACTATTATGTCTCCCTTTTTATTTCTGATTTTATTAATTTGGATATTCTCTCTGCCTCTGTTAGTTTGAAGAAGTGTTTGTCCATCTTGTTGCTTTTGTCAAAGAATCAACTTTTTTGTTTCATTGATTTCTTTGTATAGCTCTTTCTGTTTTATTGAATTCAGCCCTCAGTTTGATTATTTACTGCCCTCTACTCTAGTGTATGTTTGATTTTTATTGTTCTAGAGTTTTCAGTTAGGTTGCTGATATTAGATCTCTCTAATTTATTTCTTCGGGCATTTAGTGCTGTGAATTTTCCTTGTAGCACTGCTTTCATTGTGTCTTGCAAATTTGGGTGTGTTGTGCACACGTTTTCATTGAATCCTAGTAAGTCTTTGATTTCTTTCTTCCTTGACCCAGCGGTAATTCAGTAGATTATTTTTAGTTTCCATGAATTTGTAGACTTTCTGTTGTTTCTGTTGCTACGATCCAGCTTTAATCATGATAGTCTGATAAAAAACAGAAATCTGCAGCTTAACACTGAGCTAACTCCTAGAATCCAGTTGTAGAGAGGGAAGTGTGATGAGCAAAGGGGTCAAGACCATGCTGGAGAACCAACATGGGGCCAAATCAGGTCCCCTGAATGTGGGTGTCAGTTAGGAGGCCTGGGTAGTCTATGGGACCTCCAGCAGTAGAACTAGTATTTATCATTGGTTCGTGGGCTTTGGGAGCCCATTTCCTAAGGAGGGATACTCTCTCAGCCTAGATACATGGGGGAGGAACTAGGCCCTGCCTCAAATGATGAGACAGACTTTGTTGATCCCGCATGGGAGGTCCCACCTCCTTGGGGAATGGAAGGGGATGGGGCGGGAGGTTGGTGGGGGTCATGGGAGGACAGGAGGGAGAGGGAATTGGGATTGGCATTGAAAATAAGATGAAAATAAGATTGTTTTTAATTTAAATAAAAATACAAATTTAAAAACATAGAGAGGCTTATTTCAATGCTTTTGTACCTGTTGAAACTTGCTTTGTGGTTCATAATATGGTCAGTTTCAAGGAAGGGTCTATGAAGTGCTGACAAGAAGGTATATTAGCTTTGTATTTGCATGAAATATTCTGTAGATATCTGTTAGAGCCATTAGAGTCATAATATCTGCCATTCCCATTATTTATCTGTTTAGTTTCTATCTGGATGACCTGTCTATTGGTCATAGAAATGCTGAAGTCTCCTACTACTAATGTGTGGGGTTCCATGTGAGATTTAAGCTTTAGTAATCTTTCTTTTACAAATGTGGCTGCCCTTGCATTTAGGCCATATGTGTTCAGAACTGAGACAAATCATCTCGCTGGACTTTCCCTGTCCTTCTCTGTCTCTTTTGACTAACTTTGGTTTGAGGCCTATTTTGTTAGATATTAGTACAGCTACACTAGCTTGATTTTCAGATTCATTTTGCTGGAAAATCTTTTTCCAACTCTTTGCTTTGAGGTAATATCTATCTTTGATGTTAGCCTGTGTGTTTTTAATTGGTGACTTGAGCCAACTGATGTTAAGATATGTTATTGACCGGTGACTATTACTTTCTGGGTTTTGTTGTTGTTGTTGGTGGTGGTGGTAGTGGTGGTGGTGGTGGAGGTGTGTGTGTGTGTGTGTGTGTGTGTGTGTGTGTGTGTGTGTGTGTGTGTTTCCTGTCTTTGGGTTTTGCTGGTGTGAGAATATCTACTGCTTGTGTTTTCATGGGTGTGCCTAACTTCCTTGGGTAAGAGTTTTTCTGCTATTGTCTTCTATAGGTCTAGATTTGTGGATAGATGGTTAAATTTGACTTTGTTGTGTATTATCTTGTTTTCTCCTTTTAAAGTCTGTTACAGCAGGTTGTTCCCGCCAGCGCCAGCCTGCTGCCGGTCCGCCAGCCCCAAATAACACTCAGAGACTCTGTATTTGATACAATCCTGTTGGCCAGTTACCATTATTGTTTATGGGCTAGCTCTGCCTTAATTATTAACCCATTTCTACTTATCTAAGTATTTCCACGTGTGGTCGTCTTATCGCGGAGCCGGGGCAGGCATCCTGCTTCTTCCCTGGGCTACATCTCGACCCCTCCCCCCTACTTCCTCTTTCCTCCTTGTCTCCTAGCCCCGCCTATCTTGCTATCTCATTGGCCACAGAGCTTTATTAACCAGTATGAGAAACATATATACAGAATAACATCTCCCATCAAAAGTCATTGAAAGTTTTGCTGGATATAGTACTCTAGGCTGGCAACCATGGCCTCTTAGAGTCTATAAGATATCTGCCCAGGCCCTTTGGACATTGAGAAGTCATTAAGTGTAATTCTGGTAGATCATACTTTATATGATACTTTCATTTTCCCTTGTAACTTTTAATATTCTTAAAATTGTTTGGTACATTTAGTGTTTTGATTATTATGTGGTGAGGGGACTTTTTCTAGTCTGGTCCATTTGATGTTCTTTAAGCTTCTTGTACTGTTATAGGCATGTCCTTCTTTATGTTAGGAAATTTTTCTTTTATGGTTTTGTTGAATATATATTCTGAGCTTTTGAGCTGGTATTCTTCTCCTCCTTCTATTCCTATTATTTTTATGTTTGGTCTTTTCATAATGTTTCATAGTTCATGGATATTTTGTATTAGGAATATTTTAGATTTAACATTTTTTGGACCAGTGAATCTTTGCCCTCTATTGTGTCTTCAACCCTGAGATTCTCTCTTCCACTTCATGTGTTCTGTTGGTGATGCTTGCATCTTAGTTCCTGTTTAATTACCCAGATTTTCCATTCCCAGAATTCCCTGTTTATGGTTTCTTTATTGTTTTTTTTTTTTTTTTTTGACTTTCATGTCTTGAATAGTTTCCTTCACCTGTTTGTTTTTTCTTCACTCTCCTTGCATTCTTGGCATTGTTTAAGGGATTTATTGATTTTGATTTCTTCCATTTTTTGTTTGTCTTTTCCTCAATTTAAGAAATTTTTGCTTTCATTTTTTAATTAAGGTCCTCCATAATCTTCTTTATTTTATTTTATCTTATTTTAAGGTCATTTTCTTATGCTCAGCTATGTTGGAATGTTGAGGTCTTGCTGCTGGAATGCATAGGAATATTGCCATCTTGCTGGGTGCACCCATATTGCCCTTTCTTGTATTGATATTGAATGAGTTCTTACACTGGCATCTGGATTTGAGACAGTTTTAGTTCTAGATATTGATTACTGAATTTGTCTTTGTTAGATTGGTGTTTAGTTCTTTTGTTTCTGTTTCTTCTCTGGTCTCCTTACCTAAGAGGTCAAGGATTTTGGTGAGTATAGACTCTTCAGGTCCACTAGGGTATCTCTGCTGGGGTTTTGGGTGCCTTGGGACCCTAGATAGATCTGGCTGAACCTCTGGTAAAACCAAAGTCTTCTAACAAAGTTGTAGGCAAGAAAATAGAGCCTGGAGAAGGGGGTATATCCTGGGGTTATTTTAAGGAGTGTGAGCAGGCAGTGGGCAGTGCCATACCTGGGGTCCCTAGGACCAGCCTGAGTCCAGTATCTTTATGGACTCTCCAGGGAGACATACCAGAAAAACTCTCAGATGGAAAACAGAATACATGAAGCTAAAATAGATAACAACAAACTTTATTCACTTAGGAGAAAAGCTCTCCAGTGAATCAAATTTTACCCACAGGAAAAATAATTGAATTATTGACAATATCTAGTTTTATTTTTGGACTTTTGTTTTGTTTTCTAACTAGAGAGTAATGGGTCCTCTGTTGATTATGTAAGCCATGACTTAGTGATAAAAATATTTCCTCATTAGAAATTGAAGTGAGAAAAGAACCATAATTACTGCTTAAAATTCCTAATTCTGTGACTTGTTTAAAGACAATATATCACCATAACTTTTCTGGTCTTTTCCTTTTTACTTTGAGTAAAGAATAATTTTGTACACACCCTCAATAACTAGAAAGATATTGTGAATGATTAAAACATATTTGAAATGCTTTAATATCTAAAACATATTATTAAATAAGGTATGCAGAAATTGAAATTTTAATGTAGTATGGATGGAAACTAAACTCTTTGTAAACATTTTATAGTCGCCCAGGTTATATGTTACTAAATCTAGGGATTCATGTGTTAATCATACACTACCACTGAGCTACAATCCCAGCCTTAGAGTCCTATTGCCTATGAGCATCTCTTAGACTGAAAATCACATTTCTGAAAATTATCTTCTGAAGAGATACCACACATGGTTATCTCAAAGTGAGAATAGTTGTCCTAATCTACTTTATAAAGGCTATATGTTTTATACAACTTAATGATGAGTGATAACAAAATAAATAATAGTATATTGAAGGTCAGACAGCCATTAAACTTACAGTATAAAACTATTTTCTTCACACCAAAAGATGACAAATATGCAAAAATTCCAAATAACTCTTCTGTAATTAAATGCACATGAGCACAGATATACCAACAGAGATTAATTTAAACTTGTTGGTAAATGTGACTCTCAGTATTTCTATCTTTATAAACTGTTTAACTTCAGCCATTGAAAACTATGTATAATTGAAAAAGATATGGTGGATGTCTTAGGGAAAGAGGAACTAAGTAAAAGTAATTAAAAGGGGGGGTTTTAATGGAACAGAACCAAAGTCACCACATATAATTATTATATGAAAACTATAACATTTCTATATCTGTGCAAGAGGATGACTCCAACAAGAGTGGCATTAAGAACAATTACATGGGTGAATATGATTTTTAAAATCTGTATAAAATATATCAAGAAATAAAAATATGTGAAAGAAAGATGCTGAATATATTTAACACATTAAATGTATAGTGAGAATCTGCTGTGTGGCAGGACCATTCTATACACAGAAACACAAACAGAAAATTAGCTCTGACATTCCATGGGATTTGAATGTGGACTCCCATTTCTTATATACTCCAGGTAACATTTCAATGAACATTGCCCTGCAGGTACTCTCATAGAATTTTGTAATATTAGATGATTTCGAGAATTTACTTATTACAGGGTGCCCAATTTTTAATCTGTGAGAAGCAGACTACTCAATTGCTCAATGTCCATGAAGGCATGGTATTCTGAAAAAGCACTGGTATTCTAAACAACAGAAAAAAATCTAAGCATATATTTAACTTGAATCTATTACTTTAAATAATTTAAACTGGCCAAATTATCTCATAGTTCTCTAATTTAAAGGAGAGATTTGTTGATACTTAAAATTGTTATTCAAAAAGCTGGTCCAAAAAGCAGCTAAAACCTCCTTACAGAAAGAAAAAAACAACTACATTTGCTACTGAAATGTTTAGTAATATTCCTCCTGTGTGAATAGAATTATTTCTTTCCAAAAATTAGTCAAGTTTAAAACTAAAGCAATGTTTTAAAAAACGGTCAGTAAAGGGGAAATTGCCCTCCTTTACTTAAAAGTGTAGCTCCATGCTACCTCACTAAAATACCAGCATATAAAGTATATATGGTAGGTACAGGAGAAATAAAAAGTCTTGTCAACCTTGAGGTTAGCAGATTTGTAAGTAACATAGTTTAAAGTGGAGGATTATCACCTTCCCTGGAGGTGAAAGGAAGGTCCCGGGAATAAAACCTCTCTGTTCACCAAGAGGCAAGTTTCCAGTGTGGGATCCGCAGCACAATCCAGCATGCTTCAGAATGTGCAAAAGGAAAATCAAAGACTACCACCAAAACATTTATAAATAGTTACTCAAACACTGAGAATATGACACGTAATATTATTTAAGTCCTTGGAGATTTACTTAATACACTTTCCTATGTCAAAGCTTATAACTATGGGGGAAAGTAATGATTTTTATATTGCTTTTGGAATTATTCCCAATTATTGCATTGTATTTTTTCTTGTGTGCTCTAAGAGCTACCCTAAAAATACATGTGTCCAAATATTATTATGCTCGACATGATGCCTATATTAAATCTTTTTTAAATGTTTAATCAACATTTTTTCATTTGTTTTACACACTGACCACAGATACACCTCGCTCATTTCCTCCCATTCCCTCCCTCTGACTCTCATATACCCCATTCCCCATCCACTCTTCCTTAGCCTATAAAAATTCTTAAAAATATGAAAATATTGACAGCTCACAAAAAATCAGTTGCCATTATTAGAATGCTTAAAAAAACAAAAATTACTCAGTCTCATGAACTCCAAGTAGGCTGCAAGGTAGACTTATGAGGACCTTAAATACGGCACAATGAGAGAACTGACCACTAAAAGGAGGTATCCTCTCTTCTACTTAAATCCAAGAACATGTGAAATGATACACATATATTCACTCCTTAAAGGAGTTCATTCCTAGAATTCATTAAAAATGTTTTAAAAGGTTTGCTTAAAAGAACATTTGTTAAACTGCTGTCTTTAACTGAGAAAATGTATAATATTTAACAGAATTGCTCATTGAAAGTTAGAGTGAACCTACTAATCTCAATGCAAAAGATTAAGAACTTTCCACCTATAATTTTTATTAAGTACTAGAAATTTAGAGGAACAAAAATAATAAAAAAATACCATGATAATCAATGGGTTTATAGCCTAAAGGCAAATAAAAACATGCATGGAAATACGTACTACTCAAGGCTTATTAAATATCCCTCTCCATTTATTCTAGTTTAAATTGTGTTGCAGTGATAAACAAATGCCCCAAAATAATTTGAGGAGGAAAGGATTCATTTTATCTTACAATTTCAGGTTAAGGTTCATCACTGAGAAAATCCAGGGTAGGAACTCAAGACAGGAACATGAAAACTGGGATTGATATGTAATAAGAAAAAATAATAATAAAAAGAATGAAAGGAAGGAAGGAAGAAAGAAAGAAAGGAAGGAAGGGAGGAAGAAAGAAAGAAAGAAAGAAAGAAAGAAAGAAAGAAAGAAAGAAAGAAAGAAAGAAAGAAAAAGGGAACATGGAGGCAGGACCACAGACAAAGCCTGGTGAGTGGCTGTCTCCCTGTCTCCCAGAGGTTGCTTGCTTATATAATCCAGGCCCATCTGCCTACAGATAGTGCTGCCCATAGTGGGCTATGCCCTCCTATGTCAATTATCACTCATAAAAATCTCACACAGATGTGGCCAAAGATCACTTTGATAGAGACAATTCTTCAACTGAAGTCCCTTATTCCCAGGTGACTCTAGTTTGTGTCAAGATTACAATAAAAACTAACAAGCATACCATGGATATCAATAGGTTTTTCTGACCTAGGTTTCTTTATTTGGGTTAAGCCAAATAAGTTAATTTCATCTAATCGATGTATAACATTTTCATAAACCATAGAAGCTAATTGTGGTATTCAACTCTAAGAAATCATACATCTTATCCTGCCACAGACTTAACAATTTAAAGATAAACAACAGAAGCCAAAGTGGTATCTGTACCCTGAGGGTATCTCCCCATGTCCTTTTCTACATCAAACACACACTTCTGGAACAGAATAATAGGAGAGATTGCAAACTCAGTGGGGAAATTTAAATTATGAAATCATGTCCTTTTATATCCCAAAGGGTTCATGGATCCTCATCTACTCGACTCATGGATTGCAGGGTTATTTATAAGTAAAAAGCTCTACCAGCTCTTTGTTCTTGCTGCTGGTGTGACACAAACAATTCCTATGACTTTAGATCTTAGATTATTAATTAATAGCCCTCTCATCACTTTGTTCATGGTGACAGTGCTAGTCTGCTTATTTAAATGCCCTGACTAGTATAATCTTCACAATTCAAAAAGTGAGAATAATTGACTTCCCCTAACTTGGCTTGGCACAGTTTAATCATGGAAAATTTACACAGCAACAGACGGAGACTGATCCAGAATCTCCACTTCTAAATTGCAATGTTCAGTCTCATGAACGTAAGGGGAGCAAGTCATTCTCCACCGTCTACTATGGCTGATGCGAACCAAAATCATGCAGCATGTATGTGCTTTGAATTACATCTACTCAAGGATTGCTCTGTATGTTAGAGCATTGCGTGGGTTGAATTTTCAGAGATCCATGCATTACAGTTTCCATGACACAGACCATAATCTACTCCTCTAGCCTATGCCAGTCTCTTCTTCCAGGTGACTTTACCTTTCTAGATGGCCTTGCAGCATGGATAATAAAATCCCAGAGACAGATGTTGGGATTAAAGTTGATGATTAGATAAGCAAAGCAGCCAGCCACTAAAGAGTCCCCACATCTATCAATGCCAGACACAAGGGTCAGTTCATCAAACCACAAAATGTTCCTGACTGCATTGCTTCTCAGACTCACTGAGACTGCATCTCTTTCTATTTTTTTTCTTTTGTATTTAAATTTGAAACAAGCTTATTTTATATGTCAATCCCAGTTCCCTCATTCTCCCATCCTCCCCTATCACCCCACCAAAACCCAGCCCATTCCCTTTCTGCTCCCCAGGAAGGGTGAGGCCTTCCATGGGGATCTTCAAAACCTGTCATATCATTTGGGGCAAGATCTAGGCCCTCCCCCATGAGTCTAGGCTGAGAGAATATCCCTCTATGTGGAATGGGATCCCAAAGTTCATACCTATACTAGGGATAAATACTGATCCAGAGGCCCCATAGACTGCCTAGTCCTCTTAAATGACACCTATTTAGGGGATCTGGGTCAGTCCTATGTTGGTTTGCCAGCTATCAGACATGGGTGCATGAGCTCCTCCTTGTTCAGGTCAGCTGTCTCTGTGGGTTTCTCCAGCCTGATCTTGACCCCTTTGCTCATCACTCCTCCCTCTCTACACCTGGATTCCAGGGGTTCGGCTCAGTGTTTAGCTGTGGGTGTCTGCTTCTGTTTCCATAAACTACTAGATGAAAGCTCTAGGATGGCATATAAGGTAGTTGTCAACCACATTATCGTGGAAGGGCATTTAAGGTAGAATTTCCACTATTACTTAAGATTGTTACTGAGCATTTCTCTAGTGCCAGATTTCTCCTTAAATCTCTAATGGCTCCCTCTATTATGCATCTCTTTCTTGTCTCCTCCTGCCTTATGTTCCTCTCTCCATCACTCCTGCCTCCACCTCCTTAGTGCTGGGATGAAAGCCATAGGATCCCAAGTTCTGGGACCACCTTTGTGTAAACTCTGTTTCTCTTTCAGACAGATTCAATCTCTTGTAACCCATGGTGGTCTTGAACTAACAAAGATCTGTCTACCTCTGTCACCCGAATGCTGGGATTAAAGGTGTGTGCCACCACTGCCTGGCCTCTATGGCTAACCAGTGTGGCTAGTTTGGCACTCTGATCTCCAGGCAAGCTTTATTAGATCATAAACAAAATATCACCACAGGCCTTTGTGAATGAAATCCACCTTAAGGATCTCCCTGCCTGTCTGTTTCCTACAGATCTACTCTCATACTTGCTCCAACTGGGAAGATTGTTTGCTCACAACCAGACTTCTATACCTTTATCATTGCATTGTAATAGATGCCCCATGAGTAGTCTCTGGCATTAAAATGTCTGCCAGGAGTCAAATACAAATGCCCTAACCTTCAGAGCAGGAAGTGAAACCTGAAGCTCTTTCCATTGTTGCAGAAAAAGGTAGACATCTTACCCTATTCCCTTTCTGAAATATATTTCTTTATAAAGTCATTCTGCCAAACTTTCCACATACACCCATGAGAATTGGTTGATTATTAACATCAACAGAACTCTTTCCAAAGTTATTAGCTTACCCAAAATACATGTGAATAGGAGAAAATTTGATAAGGTTTATATGTCCCTTAAAATCCGGAGGCTTGACTAGAAATGACAATGAAATAACTGCAAGGCACCACACACACACACACACACACACACACACACACACACACACACACACATATATGCATATATATATGTACACACAAACATCCAGAAATGATTTTATTATTTAGTTGTATTATTAAGAAAAATTGATAGTGACAAGGCTGGTAAGTGAAGAATAAACTAAGTGGAAAGGAGGCAAAATAAAGTTAAAACTCAACCACATCTTTCCAAATACTTCAACAGCTCATTTTATATCTCTATATTTTCTGCAGGTATAGTATATGGACTATTTTAATATTTGACTAAAATGTCTTTTTTAAATCCTCATTGCTTCTGCTTCTTCTTTTGAAAGACCAGGAGTCTGTTCCTGTTGGAACCATCAGATGGCTTCCACATTGCTAATGGATTACTGTTTTTGAGCTAAGTACCAGCTCTAATATATCCAGTTACTTCTCAAAGATGTTGTTTTGATTCTTTCAACCTATTGAGTGCTCAACTCTCAATCCATTATGTTGTGTTCCATAAAAGCCCTTAAAGCAAGTACTTCTGAAGCAAGAGAAACATTTACCTGACAGAATTAACCTAAATGCTTTGCTGCGGATAAATCAATAAAAATTATACTATTCTATTTGATGACAGATATACAGTTGCCTTTTTTGAGTCTTCTGTTAAGCAATATGCCTTGATATGGACTTTTAAATTGAGAAATATGGCATAGAAACTATACAATAAGATACTTTTAAAACAAAAGAATTGGAAAATATCACCAGTGTGGTTTATTTATTCCAATTAAAACACACCAACACCAAATCTCACAATATTGTGCAATGCCATAGGAAAGAGAAATAAAAATAAGGACTGATTTGCATGCAGAATCATAAATGTGATATGAAGTTGAAATCTAACTGAAACTAACAGTTTCAGTTAGATTTCCTAGTGTGTGTGGTATGAAATACACTAGGAAGATTTAATATTAATTCCATGTCAATCTCATAAGTTAGTGTAGACAATGCAAATATTTAAAAGATCAGTCCCTACAAGAAATTTTCATTATTGCTACATGTGGTGACTCAGGCAGAAATTCAGTCCCAGCAAAACTGAAAAAGACTGGCATAAACTAGGGGACAGTGTGCTATTATGAGAAGGGTGCCAACCAAGGGTTCATACCAGGATTCACTGAATAATAATAATAAAAAAAAAATGTGAACACACATTTCTTTTTAGAAAAAATATCATAAAATACAGTTGATACTAACACTTTACATTGACAATGACAATGTTAAGAAATGAATGAAAAGTTTTTAGGTGTTTAATAAAGACTTGGGGCCAAAAAAGGGGAGGCAAGACTAGACTAACAGCTGGGGAACCTGCATGGGACTGAACTAGGCCCTCTGAACGTGGGTGACATTATGTGTCTTCATGTGTTGCCGGAGCCCCAGAGCGTGGCACCAGGACTTATCCTCGGTGCATGAAGTGGGTTTTTGGAACCCACTTCCTACGGCGGGGTATCATGCTCAGACTTGATACAGTGGGTAAGGCCTTTGTCCTGCTTCAACTTGGCATGCAAGACTTTGTTGGCTCCCCAAGGAAGACCTTATGCCTCTCAGGAGTGGGTGGGGTGGGAAGAGGGAGAGGCGATGGGTGATGGGGAGAGAAGGGGAGGGAGGGGAAACTAGGGTTAGTATGTAAAATGAAAAACGATTTAAATTTTAAGAAAGGCCAGGCATCCTATGAACTTAGGAAAGAGTGAAACTCAGATCAATAGAAGAGATGAGGACTAGCATTCCAGGTGCTGCAGACACCATGTGCAAAGGGCAGCAGAGAGTAGTGGTATGAAAAACGCTAGGAAGGAAGGAGGGGACCGGAGTGTCTGTTGTTGTAAGTGATGAGTGATTTCCGCAATATCACTGCCAGTGGACACAGATAGTCACTAGTGGTTTTGATCTAGACAAAAGCATACACAAAGCCTCATGTAGGAGTCCATATCCCCCGGAATACATGGAACAGATGTGTAAATGAGTTGGTGAATTAGAAGTAGCTGCAGTAAAGGAGAGGCAATAAGGAATGGCTCTTAAAATATGCTGTCTCTGTGAGAACGATAAAAATAGCAATCTGGTAGTAACCTGAATGTAGAGCCAAAAAGAGAATATTTAAAAAAGACATAGAGAATATGGTTGCCTTTGGCAATGATACAAAGTAGAAATTGAACAAAACTGGTTAATTTGAGGAAAGACTAAACTACTCAGCATAAGTCTGACAGGTGGTTTGGGGCCAAAGCTTAGGAAAACAGAAGCTAATGTGGCTTAGGCTGAAAGGAAACAGCTGAAGTTATGATCCATGGTGTTATAATGATGGAGGGAAAATATTAACAAGGAATGCATATTCCAGGCGCAGAAAACAGGAAGAGACAGTGGAGAGAGCCGAGACACACAGGAAGCTAGACCAGGAAAGGGCGTTTTCTAAATCCCCACAAGCAAACACAAAACGGGGCAAGGGCTGAGCCTGCTGGAAAGCACACATCTGGATAAGTTCATCCAGAGTTTGCCAGACCAACCTGTGAATCAACTACCATATGGCGAAAGAAACCCTGCTGGTCGGGCAGTGCGATTCCTGAGACGGTCTTTAGCCTTGGTTGTCGTATTCCACATGAGAGTTCAGAGCAGATTTTCAGTGTCAGCAGATGGTGATGGCAGGCTGTAGAATCCAGAATATCCAAAAAGAAAGTGCCTTTAACAATCTTAGAATCAAAGAAATGAACAGTGGAAGCCTACACTGATGCCCCCTTGAGTAGAAGCATCACAGGTAAAGTCTCCAAAGAATGCCATTGGTTCCATCAACTGACTTAGTATTTCTGCCACAATGTAGTTTATGATATTTGCAAAGCTTCTACGAACCTCATTCCACTTCGAGGAAAAAGCAAAAATACAAAAATTCTAATTTAATGAAGTGGAAGTTATTGATAATATGCTCAAATTTAAGAAATACTTAACTCCTGTAGGATTTTTAATTGAGTAAAATTTCCAATATTGAGATAGTTATGTTACTAAAACCAGTATTTAAAAGGAAAAAAATAGATGCTAAAACACATTCAAGGTTTTTGTAAAATTCAGTATATATTAGAATAAATGGTGTCAGAAGTTAACCACAGAATGGATATTTGCTATCAAAAATGAACATAAAACCGAAGTGGCATGTTTCCCATCTGCTTTTATAATTACATAAAGTGTTAAATATTGTAGAATGCAGGAAAGAAAATATTGCTTTCTTCTTTGGTCACTACCAAGGGACAACATAATGAAACAACAGTGTTGGAGAGTGGCTGGATGATCTGATTCAATGCCAGTGCAGTTTTGCTATAGATGGATGGCCATTGCCTCTTTTCATAATTTTATTTCATTGTTGACTCTAAAATATAACATTTTGGATTATTGGACCTTTTACTTCACATTGTTTATACATGGTTGTAAGAGACTTTGTCTGTTGGTCTTTTTTAGGGATAGCCCCTCAATAAGCATCTAAGAAATAGCCTAAGAAGTAATGATAACCAAGACCTTGAGTAAATATATTTAAAACTAAAAGGTGAACTATAATTAGTAGCGTTTAATAATTGTTATACTAGGAGAATTCTAAGTGTAACTTACTAATAGCTAATCCCTAAGTAAATTGAAGTTAGTTAAGGAATTAATTGTGATAAAATGAAAATAAAATCAGAGATGCATTCTGACTGTCATATTTAAGGGAAAGCCCTTATTATACCATGAAAGAATTTTATTTTAAAATGTGAAAAGTGGGCTGGAGGGATAGCTCAGCCGTTAATGCCTAGGCTCATAACCATAAATAAAATGTGAAAAGTTTGTTTTCTGAATATGAGAAAATGCATACTTATTGTAATGAGAAAATGTGTCTTAAAGCGAACCCTTGGAATTAATGATGAAATGTTCTACTTAGTAATATTGACTTCTTTTATTCTTCTTTTTATTTTTAGTAATTCTTCAAAATCCTTTAGTAATTCTTTAAAAGAAAATTTAGGGGAAAGCTATCATTTATTGGTACACAGGGCAAGGAGAATGTGCAGATGCTATCTCATTTCCTGAAATCACTTAATTAAAATGAAACTTGAAATGCAGCTGGCAATGAGACAGTGGAAATATCAGATCACTTGGAGTCAGAGCGCTGCTGACCTGAATTCCAGTTCTGGCTGCTTCGTTATTAACTTTCCCGAGTTTCAGTTGCAGCATCTTTAATGAGCTTGGAACAAGTGAATGTTTTTCAAACTTCGCTTAGCAACATGAACTTCTTTTGGCAAGTGAAAATTCATGTGGAAAAATAATATATTTTACTTCCCCATAAACAAACAGAGTTGAAATGTCTGCACAACAATTAAACACCACAGGAGGCAAATTGAAAGTCACCGAGCCAGCTGGTGCCATTCAATGCCTACATTTAGGAATCCCGATGTAGTCATGTTTTATTAATCATAACAGCAACATTTAGACATCTGGACTAAATACTTTACATATTTTGCCTCATTTACTTATCTAAGTAAAAATGAAGCCCAATTCATTAGTCTACCCAACAGACAAACTACTAGTAAATTCTAGTCAGAATTCAAACCCAGGACAATTGACCCTTTGATGAATATCTACTGCATGCAAGGTACTTCTTACCTGATGTGATGACAGTCATGTAGCTGAGGTGCTGCAATGCTTGTTTAGTGGCAAGAAGCTGAAGTTTAGATTATTTGGTGACTCGTTCAGTTAATATTTTCAGAAGACAGACCTCTCATTTCTTTGACCACCAGTAAGCCACCCCTCAACAAATTTGAACTGTTATAGCTCACATTCTATCTCCATTATTGTAAGCACTGCAATTTCTCACTGTTTAATACGAAGCATGAAATTTTTGTAAGTTTCATTCATTTGTTGTGTGTGTGTTCTTAAAAACCAAGCATGGTGCTGGTTTTTATGAAGTAAGTACAGCGATGTTATTGTAGGAATATACAGTTTCCTCCCTTTATAATAGGGTTTGGAGCCAGTTCAGTACTTATACATGACCATAATTGTCACTTTTTAGATACAGAAATTATTCCACTAAAAATAGAACATGATTACCTAATATACAGAAACATGCCATTTTAATGTATCAGATACTTAACATTTAGTCCCTATTTTCATAAGTATTAAGAGAACAATCCCATCTTCTATGTTCTAAACATTGAATACTAGCATTAAAAATCTATGTATTATCACTCCAATAAATGATATTAGAACTCAGTGGTAAACTAACATTTCAGACAATCCAAAATCTTGGTTTTGAGAATTTATATAGCAAAGAACATTTTGTCTCCAATTTTTAGTAATGTAAATTACTCTTCAGTTTCTTATAAGTAGGACATACACAGAAAAAGTGATTCCAAAGAGATATTGAGCCTCACATATTAAAAATATAGAGTGCTGGATTTCATCCAAAAGCAAACTAGTAATTGTGTTAAAATGTGAATCCTGAAATCTCCCCCTGAACTGCCTCTTGAAGTTGACCAGGTCATTCTAGTGACTGCCAAAATCCCAAACTTAGCACTTGATCTTGAGTCATCGCACAGGGGTGGCCAGCTGGCAAGTTGCCTGAGGAGTTCCAATAATTTGAAAATCATCAACATGCTTTTTCTGGGGAAACCAAACCACTATTCTACAGGGCTGTTGACATATGTTAGGGACTTCAGCGATAGCACACCAAGGAATCGGACTGAGTTTATGCTCAAAGATCCAGAATTTATTCCCACTTAAAAAGAATAGAAATAAGAACAACCTCACTTCCTAAGAAATGAAAGATGGACTTAAGAAACTCCATCTTTACGTCTGATACACGGTCCCTTGTGTCAGAGTTTCCTCAAGTACAATCTTTTGCCAGTGATTTCTAAAGTATTTTTCAGTGGAAAACAGAAGTACCAGCAGGTCCTACTCCACAAGGGAGAGGAAGTAAGAAATTGGCTAGTTTTGCCTAAGAAAGTAGCCATTCACTCTGCAATAGACAGATCACTTGAGCAAAAGTAGTTTCATGTTACCCTGCCAAATCTCACTGTCAAACAGGGTCTTAGAGGCCTCTCTCTCTCTCTCTCTCTCTCTCTCTCTCTCTCTCTCTCTCTCTCTCTCTCTCTCTCTCTCTCTCTCTCTCAAAATAAAGTCACAAAGACCAGAGGGCAATATCTCAGGGCACTTTGATAAGCTTTATGTTAGAGAGAATTTGTTCTGCTATTATTTGCAGTACTAGCCTGAGTGCTTAAGAATAGGCAGAGGGGGCAGCCATTTAATGTTTTATGTTTTATGGTTGTTTACATCAGTGCTTTTACATAAACTATGTTTTGTTGTTGTTTGGGGGGAGGTTGTTCAAGATAGGGCTTCTCTGTGGCATTGGAAGCTGTCCTGGAACTAGCTCTTGGAGACGAGGCTGGCCTCTAACTCACAGATATCCACCTGCCTCTGCCTCCTGAGTGCAGGGATTAAAGGCGTACACCACCACCACCCAACATGAACTACATTTTAAAGGAATGCCCTTTAACATTCATATATTTAATTAACATAAAGTACAAACTTCTCCCCTAAAGAAAATGAAGAGTGTCAACATATTTCTTTGAAAATAAGGCATCTCTGTATTAAGCAGTTTTAGAAAACTAGAAAAATAAGCATAGTTAACAAATACTGCTTCATAATACCAAGATATTTTTACATGAATCATGACAATTGATTCTTCTATCAGTTTTCTGACTCACTGAAAGAATCATTGGTTTCAATTTAAGATAAAGAACAGGTATAGTGGGTCAATCATTAGTAATGATGAATGAGTAGCATGAGCATCATGAATGAAGTCCACTAACCATGGCTGGCTTAACAATCAAGAAGAAAGACTCAGAGTGGCGATGCCCCAATCAGAGACCCAGAGAATAGTCAGAAGGTGCAAGCCACCACATACAGATCTGTGGCTAATTTTAAGTGTTATCTTTATTATAAAGATTATGTTTTATTCATCATATCCAGATATAAGAAAATTCTAGATATCTATCAACTGATGAATGAATGATGAATATGTGGTACAATTGTATAATCAAATATTCCTTAGATGTTAAGAAAACTGAAATTATAACACTTCAGATAAATGGAGGGAGCTAGAAAAAAATCATCCCAAGTAATTAACTCACACAGACAAATATTACATTTTCCCTTCATATGTTCGTGTTAGATTTTAAGTTTTCTATATGTGTGCTGTAATCCAAATAACAACAGAGGTTAGGTACATAGTAAGGGGCCAGGAGGGAGGATACGATTTTCCAAGGAAGGGAAAGTTGAATACAGTGTTAGGAGAGATAAAGGGGAAACTAGAATAAGGAATTAAATATTGAGAAATATAGCATAAAAGGATAAAGGAGGAAATATATGTTAGGACAACTAACAGTAAAAGCCATTTGAAAATCATATGAAAAACTACTACCGTAAAATCTTGCTAAAATATATACATCTATGAAAAGAACCTAAATAAAATCACCAAATAATAAGAGAGACAATGCCCTACTAGATATATTATAACACTAAGTAAAAACTCCAGTGCTGAGAATGGGTTACATCTCATAAGAGCCACTGGACAAAGTGGTCTCATGAAAACCTTCAAACATCATAGGATATGGCCAAGGTTATTGTTTGCTCTCCATAATCTGACAGTACGGCCATATTACTGAAGGAACACTTGCTTTTGTCTAATATATAGAGATACTGCCTAAATAGATGCTTCACTCCTACTAACTAGTATTCATAGTATTGAAAGGTACTGTGAATACTACCAGAGGAGAAAGTTATTCATCAGTATCACCTAGATAAAAGCCTTTATACCTACAACAGTGACATGCCTGCAATATATACTGGTACAATGCTGGCACAAATGTTAGGGACTCACTAGCCAATTTTTAATTTGATTTGTGATTCACTCCATGAGATGGAATGCATAGATAGTACTAGAAAAGAGGCAAGAACCTGGGACTAGATAGACCATAGACATAGGGAAAAGCTACTATTATTATTCTCAAAAAAATTAAACATAGCAATAACATGACTCCTAATGGCATACTATTAAGCTTGTAGAAAAATACATCATCAAAAAAGTTTCTTCTTGCAGTGGATGGGAACTAATAGAGACCCAAAACTGAACAATGTGAGGATGATAGGAAGAGACTCTGAAGCACTTGGACCTAAATGATTTCTCTCCATCAAACCCCTCTCCTGAAGGCTGTGGAATCTATGCAGAAGAGGATACAGAATAACTGTTACTGCCAGAAGTGATGCCTGACTCCAAAGAAAGAGTGTCTTCAAGACATAGCAAAATGAATACACATGTGACCTCACAGTCTGTGACTGTACACACAACACCTACATATGTCCGTGCCACATGGTGTCCTAGCACTGAGAAGATGTGGACAGGCCCTCACCCCTACTCAAGAAGTGATTTGAAATTGATAGCTGTTGACAAGGTGAAAATCGGTTTTTTCCAAAGGAGTATCACTTGGTGTATTAACCACATTCCAGGTCAGACCCCATGCCAGGAGTAATTTGACAATATGAAACTGTACATCAAGAGGGAAATCATTCCTGGTAGTGCAAAACCTAGCCAAGTACCTAGAGATAGGGTAGTCATGGATATTGGATGATAACCTATAATCGCTACTTCCCTAAATATGTACAACCCCTAACTACATGCTAAATATTTGTCATTGTACCCTCTGATAAGTGAAGTCCTCATCCCTCATCAAGAAAACTTCCCTTTACAACAGACTGAGACCACAACAAAGAAAACACAGCAAATCAAAATATAGAGTTGTGGAGCCCAATCCTAATTGATCCAACTTCAAAACAAACTCTACACCTAAGCCTCATGGACACATAGAGGGACAGGGGCAAGGACAGTCTAAGAGCCAGATGATTGGGGAATTTTCTGAGAATCTATGTATTCTACCAATATCAGAAGCTACACCCACACAGTATCACCAACATGATTTCCTAGGCATAAATGGGACAAGGACAACAGCAATAGACATGCTAAAGTGGGTAAAGAAAGCACAAGAGGCCTCAGTCAATACTAAGGACTACAGACAGCTACAAGCGGTGAAAAAGAAAGTAGTCTCCTCTAGGGAAGAACACACCAAAGGGTTAGCCAGTACTAGACGGTCAGCCCTGAAAACACACATACAAGTAAAATTGAACAGTCACAGCAGGTTGAGTGTATCTATTTATATGTATGTATATATAATATATGTATATAACAACAATTTGTGGGGAAAAGGTCATGAATTTTAAAAAGAATGTACAGAGGTATATGGGAAGGTTGGAAAGGAGGAAAGAGAAGGAAGAAATGATATAATTATATTATAATCTTGGAAATAAATGAACTCCATTGTGTCTTGTGTATATTTTGTTTGGCTATTTTTCATCTTATTGTTGTCCTGCCTCTTTAGATTTTTTCTTTAGTGTTTTTGTTGAGTTTTTTGAAGGAGAAAACAAAGATATGTAGGTGTGGTGGTGGGGAGGATCTGGGAACATCATCAAAATATATGAAAAAACACTTTTATTAAAAGTATATGACACAATTCTTTTTAAATATCTGAAGCTTTTTGAAGGAATGACAGTGAAACATTATTCTGCCCTAATATCCAAGTAAATAAGGTGACTTAAGACATGAAATCCTTTGTCTTTGGACTTTGAGTTATGTGAGTTGCTAAAATCGTTTTAATTTTAACTTCATAGCATCAAATGAATTTAAAGATGGAATAAATAAAAAAACACATCCATTAAGCAAACATTCACTGACTACTGTGTCTCTATTACTCACCTCACAGTGACAGCTTATGCATTTTCCTTTCAGACCATGACTCTTTAGATAATCTAGTCAGAAACTGCTCCTTCCTACCTCTTTCTAGCTCATTACCCCATCATATGTCATGCTGGCCTGTATCACTGTCTCAAATTACCTTACCCACTTCTTTATATTCTCATTTCTAACCCCTGCCCATTATCTGTGTGTAAGCAAAAGGTAATCTCTTTGAGAACAGAAAGTGTGTCCCCAATGCCACATCTTCAGGGCATTAAAATGTGTCTGGTTGGTGTAGGATATGGGCTTACAGTGAAGAAATAACAAATGTTTGTTTTTCTGTATTACATAGTAAATAGTAATTGTGAATGTATTATTACAATTTGTTTTCAGAAAAGTTCTATAAAATGACTACATTTATCAAATATGCCCAGAGGCTGAGATTTTAATTCAATATACTGTTTGTTACACACAAATGAGGCCCTGGACTCAATGCCAAGTATTACAGACACACAGACACACAGACACAAATACACACACACACAGACACAGACACAGAGGGTGGGGGGAACATCCTACTATCATTTTCAAATATCAAAGTTGATATGACATAAAATCAGTTTCACAGACTATGATCATCATTAAAATACATCCTTATTCTCAGGAAGTCTTCAGTACTTACACTTGCCATATTAAGTTCCATCTGCCTTGTTCATTCTATGTCCCAGATGTAGGAGCAAACCAAAATCCCATAAACTTTCAATGACATTTTGATTCATTAAACAGCACGAAGCACTGAGGACTACTAGAAAATTCTCCAATTAGCCCAGCTGTGCGCGAATTCTAGTGCAAGTTTCCATGCATCATTAAGCTAAAAACATTTTTTTTTCCTTGCAAAATAGCAATATCTAGTCTATTAGGAGAAATCTATTCATATTTTTAAAGCAGTGTTTCAATTTCATTAGTCATATTACTAATTTTAAATTTTTTGGTCAAATACAATGATTTACATTACATATTTTACAATCTGTTTTCTGTTTCTGCTCATACGAATTTTGCCAGATTGTTTTGTTTTAACAAATCTATTATGCTTTCTTCTCACTCACACAATGGTATTTTGTTTCCTAGCTTGAGAGTTATGTAAGACTGTATTGGAGATCTAATCTCAGGGCAATGAATGGGCAAACATGACTAAGAATAAACTCCCAAAAGAAGAGCCTAGAGAGCTTACAGAACAGTGAAGCCAGGAGCCTAGGTTTCTCATTGGTCATGGAGGTATATTTATTCAACTGAAGTTGCTCCCTTTTGACTGTGACAGGGATGAGATATGAGAAACACACTATGCATCTTATATGGACTCCGGTAACAGATATGTCTTGGTGTGCTGGTTTGAATGAGTATGTCTCCCATCGGCACAGATACTTTAAAACTGGGCCCCCAATTTGTGGAGCTGTTTGGAGATGTTTAGGATATGCTGCTTTGTTGGAGGCAGTGTGATAATGGGGGCCAACTTTGAGGTTTCAAAGCATCTGAATTCTCAGTGCCCATTCTGCCTCCTGCTTGTGGCTTGAGATGTGAACTCTCAGGTATTCCTGATACCTGCTGCCAGCTTTCCTTATCAAGATGAATTCAGTTACTCTGTAACTGTAAGTCCAAATCAGCCCTTCCTTCTAGAAGATGCCTTGGTCATGATATTTTATCCCAGCAGCAGAGAAACAGCTAATAAACTTGGCTTACAGTTTCTGTTATGATATTCACAGGAGAAATTAAAATGGATGTTACATGGGAGATGGAGAGATAACTAAATGATTATGAGCATATATCATTCTTGTCAAGGACCCGAGACCAGTTCCAACACCTATTTGGAGAACCATACAACCACAAGAAGCTCAAACTTCTAGAGGATCTGATGCCTCTGGCTTCCACAGGTACCTGTACTCACATCCACACTCCCTCCTACACACACACACACACACACACACACACACACACACACACACACACACAATTGCAAATAAGTCTTTCAAACAAAATAAAACCTGCAACATATTTTTTTATTTCAGTCAGAGTTTAAAATTATTATATCCGGATCTTAACTAAGATTGTAATAATATTGATCAATACATTTTAATATCAATAATACCATTTATTGTTATCCAGAATAAAGTGTGTGTGTGCAATTATTCATAGCATGTGCTGCACTTTTAAAGTGTGGATTTAAGGCTATCTTGAAACTGAGGTATTTGGAGGTTTTACTTACTATACTTTCTTCAAGTTTAAGTGGCCTGCTCTTTGCTTTTGCTTACAGTTTTACCAAGTTCGTTTTATATATTTTTGTGAACAGCTACATTATTAGATCAAGATCATTTTATTCATAGTATCTTTCCTATTGTAATCTGGATTTTTCAAATATATAATCATGCAATATGCAAATAATGGTAACATTTCTTCTTTTTTTCCAAAAGCTATAATTGTTACTATGTTCTTACTGCTAATTTCAATGTCTATAGTATTTCCAGGAAGATAATAAATAATAGGGAACTCAGCATACCTGCTTTATATACGACTACTCTGAGCATGCGGGAATGGTTCATTATCAACAATGATGTCTGCAAATCATTTAAGATATGTGTATAACGTGACTTCAAGAAGTAGCATTCTTTTTGTACTTTACAAAGGATTTTGTTCTTTGACCTGCACTCAACTGTGCTAGAGCTCATATTGTTAAACATTATTGCAATCCTGAAATAAAGCCTACTTGTTCATGGAATATTATTCTTTGAATGAAGTGCTATGTCTATTTTCTGCATTTTATTTACTATGCTGCATTAATATTCATATGTAAGAGGGCTTATCATTTCCTTTACTATGGTGTTTTTGTCAGATTTTGGTTTCAATGTCTTATCTTTTTAAAATAATTGGAATGAGTCTATTTCCTATGTAGGCACAATTTAAATTGCACAGGCATTACCTGCTCTGGAAGTTGGAAAATATTCATACAAGAAATTCTGATAGTTACAGTTAGGCCCAAATGTAATAACAGTAAATTATTTCCAAGATCATTGTTTCATTTAGCATATCCTAATCTTTTGAGTAAGTGCTGATTATTTTTAATTTCTTAGAAAATATACAAGTGTGTTCCTACATTTTTAAATTGGATTTATTTGTATAACAGTAATCCAGTTATTGCCATTAATAAGTTTAATACTTGTTGGAGCTTATATAATGATATTCAAAATTTTCTTCACAAACATTAAAGTTTTTATCTACCTTACGTTTACAGAATGCTTACTCCTGTATATCTGACAATGTAACATCTCCCCTTCCTTTACTAGGAAGCTTTTCATGAACCTGCAGTCCTCTGGTAGGCACAGTGAGAAGCAGAGAATATACAGAAATTTGAGGAACTATGTTATTTTCAAAAACATTTTTATGATATTCTTGGCCACAACCTTTCCTGAAGTGCCCATCACACTGCGATGAAAGGATGTAACTTGAAGGCTCCAAAGGACACTTGTCTTTGTTTGATTCAAGCACTTCTTGCTTGTGCTTATGCTTGGCCAGCACTGAAAACTCCACAGCCCCTAGGTGCTATGTAAAAGAAATGGAAATTTAGAAAGGTCAGGAGCACGGAATTTTACCTAACTATGGGCCTTGCACAATGTTTCTTAAAGAGTACTTTTTAGAGCACTACTTCTTTAGTCAGAAAGCATTTTAAGTTACACTTTTATTAAGTCAAAATCGCTGCGTTTTAAAATATTATAATTCCCTCAAACTTTTTTTCCTTTTCTAATTTAAATTCAAAACAAGGCTGTTTTACATGTTAATCCCAGTTCCCTCTCTTCCCCTCCTCCCTTATCACTCCCACCAACCCTCAGCCCACCCCCTTTTGGCTCCCCAGGGAGGGTGAGGCCTTCCATGTGAAGTCTTCAAAGTCTGTCATATCATTTGGAGCAGGACCTACCTTCCACCTTGTGTCTAGGCTGAGAGAATATCCCTCTATGTGGCATGGGCTCCCAAAGTCCATTCTTATACTAGGGATAAATACTGATCCACTACAAGAGGCCCGGTAGACTGCCCAGTCCTCCTAACTAACACCACATTCATGGAATCTGGGTCAGTCCTATGCTGGTTTCCCAGCTATCAGTGGGGTCCACGAGCTCCCCCTTGTTCAGGTCAGCTGTTTCTGTGGGTTTCTCCAGCCTGGTCTTGACCCCGTTGCTCATCACTCCTCCCTCTCCCTCAAACTTACAAATAAAAGTTTTCATCTTTTCATTTTCTAGCTCTTTGTCTGGTGACTCTGTAGACTCGTCTGACAAGCTTGAATCATCTTCTCCCCATCTTTGTCCACACTAGAACTTCTCCACAATGCTCTCCTGCTCTGGTTTCTTATTTTTCTGTGACCATCTGAATTTAGTTTCTTGCCCACACATGGGTGGGATGCTGATGACTGGAGTGAAGACCACTTTCACCTTTTATCTAAGCAAATCTTTTTGGAACCCCTTAAAAAATCTTCAAAAGCGAAACCTGTATTATCTGGGAAAGTATCGAGTATCCAAATAAAGTATGTCAGGAGCACCTGCACCCTGCTGGCAGATGGGCATACAGTAGAACATGCGCAGATGTCACAAATTCCCTCATTTCTAAGTCATTCCAACAGACCCAAATCAAAGGCCTACATTGCAGCAATCCAGAGGATGGAGAAAGCCTTTTCTGAACGCTCCATATATGTTGGAACTTGTTAACAACTGCAGACTTTGTCGCAAAGTAAACAAACTTGAACTTTGCTGTCTGTAATTGCTTGAGGAAATTGACAGGAGAATGAAGATATTTTTCAAGGTAGTCTGCCTTCCGGTTGATGGTTTCTTTTATCACTCTAACACAAAGTACCACAATTAAAGCAGCAAATCCTGCTAAACATCAACAGGAAAAGAATCTGGCAGTGGACTGCTAGACATGACCTGTGGAACTTGCAAGAGCTAACTAATGCCTCTCTGCTTAAGTCTATGTTGAATCACATTTAGTCAGTGGAAACTAGCTGTGATGAAGACTGATTCCATCACAGAAACTGACAACTGATGTAAATCAGTGTCCTTTTCCCTAGAAATCTGGTTAATAAACGTTTCCCAATATTCTACTGTTAACCAATCAAAACACACCAGTAAAGTTAATTTCAATAAACAATAGGGATATTTTTATGGTAAATGGGGATTAAATAATGAACCATAAATTAATGTGTTTAAAAAATTCTAAACCTTAAATGGGTTGTATATAAAATATACCAAAGTCTATTTCCCATTATAATTCACATGTCTAAATTATAAAAAGATTTTATAACATATTTATTTTACTGCTATATATAAAATTTCAAAACATTATCCAGTATAAGATACAATTAGCCATCTCTGATAGGAAATGTTAAATTTGGGGCCTATATTAACACTAGTTGGGCATGTGCTTTCTTTACCCTGCAGATATTTATATTTGCTAAAATACAATAAATTTGTCTGTGTCAATAATTTCCCCTAAATGCTGATAAAATATATAGATCATTTACTTTGGAGTCCAGTACAATACCATTTGTAAATTATTTGCTAGGAATGTTACTAGATCTTTGCAGGAACCATCAAAAATGACTATGCCAAGGAAGCTATTTAATGCTTACAGAATTAAATTCCTTTTATATGAATTTGCAATCTTAACCATTTATTCTATAGCATATTAGAAAGCTTTAATAATCTCATTCATCTACAATCCTCAAAAGATAACTTTTTAAGTAGTACCTGTGAAATCGTTCATGCATTCTCCTCTTTCTACACAAATACATATGTGCATATACACCAGCTGTTGTTTGATTTCCCTGGGGATATGGAAACTAAGCCCTATTCACTCTAAATAGGATAAACCATCAAGGATAAACCAAAGAAATTATTCTATCCAACTCTTGGTTGGTGCCATAGTTTTTGTTTTTGTTTTTGTTTTATTTTCTCAATTTCTGTAGTTAACACTATGACCACAGCAACTGTGGGGAGGAGGGGATTGTTGAAGTCCATTACTGAGGGAAATCAGCGAAGGGACTTGGAGGATGGAGCAGAAACATAAGCCATGGAGGAGCACTGCTTACCGGCTTGTTCCTGTTGGTTTGCTCAGTCTGCTTTTTTATACAACCTAGGACCACTCGCCCAGGGGTGGAATTGTCCACAGTGTTCTGGGACCACTAATATCACTCAATTGTTATCAAGAAAATTCTCCCAAAAATTTGCTTATAAGGCCAATCTGATGGATGCAATAACCCAAACGAGAATCCTGTTCTAAAATGTGTCCAGGTTTATATTTTGTTTACAAAAGCTAACCATCAGAGTCGGAGAATCAGAAATTATATTCTGTAAGTATTGATGATACTTACAGAAAAGTATGTGATGATAATTGTCACATGACTGACTCCAAAGCAGATACACACACACATACACACACACACACACACACACACACACACACACACACACATATATATATATATATATATATATATATATATATATATATATCATAAAGTCCATCCTAACATGGGTGATTACTTAGGAAATCTTCACTTCTTAAGCTGCCTATACAACTTGTATTCAGTTCTGCTGGCTTGAGAACACTCCTTCCTAAGCAATTGCTTATAAAATCTTGGAGAGGGGCCTTGTGAGCCCTGTAAATTTCATGGGTTTCTTTGGCAAATTTCTATGTTTTCTTGGATTTATGGGTCTTATCAGACTTCTACCTACCTTCAGGAGGAAGTTTTTCAATTGGGAAAAAATAGCTACATACCACAAGCAAATATAACTTGTTTATTCTTTCAAACCACAAACTTCTAAAGCTAATGTATAATTCTATTCAAAGGGATATAGAGAGAAACTTCAGGTATACCAGCAATGTGGGTTAATATATTCAGTAATCTTTTTTTTTTTTTCTTTTTGCTACTTCATGCTATTCTTTATATTATCCAGAGGGGAGGAAAGGGACGAACTTTAATGTCTTGCTACTAAAAATAATCAACTTTAATTTTTCCAGTGAAATGGTATGTCCCCTTATTTAATTTAATCAATAAGTTCATGTATTCTGCACTTATGAATTGACCACTGTATGTCAGGTACAGCAATGAAGCTGAGTTCAGCAGTTACCAAAGGAGATTATAAAAAATCAAAGTGGAAAAAGACATGGCAAGCACTGGCAGGTGCTGGGCACAGACGCTTCCCAGCACAGGAGGATAAATACCATTTCTAATCTAAGGCCATGATCCTGAGAGTTTTCATGAAGACATTTTCCCAAAAAGGCTTAAAGATGAACCATATTCTTGCATGGCAGGCACGTCAAGCACAGAGTGGCATGAGCAGAGGGACGAAAGCACAGAACACAAGGACACACCCAGGAAACTTCTAGTGCTTTCAGCTCTGTGGCAGTGTAGTTTTCGAGGTGGGATGAGACTAAAGATCACAGCACACAGGGAGTAACAGATAACAAAATGACACAAGAGGGGTTCTTGACAGGTTCTGCTCCAAGAAAAATGAGCTTAAGTGGTAGGTGGTAAAGACAGGAGAAACCAGGAAAGAACTTAATTGTGAGTGAGAAAGCTGAGACTGTTTTGACAATGGCATGATACAAATTAGTCTTCCAGAAGCAGAAGAATGCAAAATTCTTCTAGATTCAAAGAATTTCTCTTTAGTGTGACAACCATGATGAGATGCAAATGAAGATGACTGAGAGCTCAGTACTGGAAATCTAAGCTGATTAGGAAACTCTGTAGAACTGGAATTTAAAAGAGAAATGGGTGATGGACACAGGAAGTGATAGGCCAATCAACATCTCCTGTTTTGTAATATGTCACAAGATTTCAATCATCTATTTTACTGACATAATTTTAAGGTTTTAGCTTCTTTTCTGTTATAGTGAGCTATGAACCATAACTTTTGTCTATGCAAAATACTTTTCTATTTTTTGGTTTCTACTGGGCACATGGAATGAGTTGGTAATCCATACTGGCCAATAATGATTTCCCAAACTTTGGACTTGGCAACGATCACAGGAGTGAATATCTGAACCAAACAGGGGCCTTCACATTGCTTACACATATACAAATAACTAGGACGAATTTTAGTTTTCAAATTGGGCCTGTAACCTGGACATACAATACTCCACGACTTCTCGTGAATACTTAGATCACCAGCATTGGAAAAGCTCTTCCTGCTAGCAGGGATTGAGACTACGAGAGAAAAGCTACTTCTAAATGATAGAAAAAGAAAAACTGAATGAAAATAAAAACCACTTGTACCCTTAGAACAAGCCATGACTTCTCAATGGTATGACCAACACTTCTCCAAAAGTCGGCTGATTTGTGTTTTAATGTCTCATATTCAAAGAGGCGCGGCTAGAGCTTCAGATTTAAGTCATGAGCTGGTTACTAATTGTAGAGAGTCACACAGGCTCAGAGAAATCACATCACCTCCTTAGTGCCTCATGAAATCTTATTTTTGAGATGATAACTACACTTCTCTTTCCCCCTCCAAACCCTCCTGCATACTCTCCCCACTCTCCTTCTTAATTGTCATGGCATGCATGTATTATATACATAAATATTCCTGTATTACTTACTCAATTCGCATGGTACTTCTCTGAATGTTTTCAGAGCTGACTAATTGGCATTGGACAGCACCTGGTGTGCTCTTCCCTGAGGACAGACTCTCCTCTTTAATCTATAAAGTGACTAAGATATGACTCATCATCAGATCATTGTCCTCCCTAACAATACAGATGAGCAATTTGGTTCACAGAAGTATTTCCCACTATAACCGAGGAGAATTCAACACTACTCTGCTAATGATTTCTCTTACTATAAACCCCTTCAGCGCTCTGCACAGTGGTACAAACAGAAAATAAAAAACACATGAGAAAGTCATAGATAATGGTTTTGCAGGGTTTGATTCGTGACCTGTCACTGCTTTTCAGAATAGGAACTGTACATAAACTAAGCGCTCCCACAAAAGAAGTTACCCATTCTCTAAAGAAATAATCCAACGCTATCGCTTTGTGCTTATTAATAACTACTTTATGTTAGAATTATTATCTGAACTTGAAAGCATAATAAATTCTTTGCCAATTAGATTTGATTCAGAAAAGTTTATTAAACACTTACTCTGATGAAGGAATAATTTACATATCACCCAAACCGGGTCTCTTTGGGTCTTTGCTTAGCGCTTTGCTCTGCACATTAAACACTCAATAAATGTTTGTTAAATTAAATTAAATTAAAGGAGTTGCTTTTACTGCAGCTCACATGCCCTTCCATGATTAATGAGTCATCACTAAGTGAAAAATTAATGAGTGTGCTTTTTGCATCAGCAAGAAAAAAAATGTATTCTGTTTTGGAGAGGGACAAAATTTCACAGCAGGGAGGAAGAGAGACAACTCAAGGAATTAACAGGAAAGAAGCTGCAATTACAGCTACTGACATGTGGATAAATTCAGAATAGCTGCCAAAATGACTACCTGGGAGCTGACATGCACAGTAGTTTCAAGTTAATCAAGGCTTCCAACCTGCTTTGCTGTACAGTTAGAAACGAATATGAAATGAAGAGCCTATCCATGACAGCTCTAAGCAGCTAAAACTGAAGTTCAGACTTCCTGTTGCTGCCATGTTTGCTGTCACTTTGCCTGCCTGGCTGCCCTTCCTCATTCCTGTAATCAAAAAATCAGTGCACACAGTGAGGGCCTGGCACTAAAACTAGGCTTCCCCAAACAGAAAAGGTGGGAATGCTGGGCACAGACCCCAAAGGGGATATTTCTTAAAGCACATGTGACATGTTAGAGACTGGCAGCAAATAGGGAAGTTTAAGCAATCAGGCAGGCAATGGAATCTGTGAAGGTGGGATGCAATTATCAGTGGGAAGCAGCTATGGCTGCAAGAAGTCTATAGGGGCAAGCAAACAAATACAGATGCAAGCCATCACTCAATCTAGTATTAGGTAATTGTAGATAAAATTCAGGGTAAAAAATGAGGGAGAATAACAAAAGAATGAGCAGTGAATGAGAAAAGGCAAATGGATATATATATATGTATATATATACATATATATCTATATATATATATCCAAAGGCATAATTCATGTATGTGAATGATATATCACTGGATTAACACCACCATTTATTGAACTCAGATGCTAAAGAATAGAAAATCATTCATAAGGATGCTCTGCTGTTAATTAAGCAAGCTACTGTCCTGGAACTCTATTTCTCAACCAGGAACACACAATTTTGTTCATTGATCACTGAAAATATGTTTCAGATATGAGCCAAGTATCTACCACAGAAAAAGTACATCGTTGGTTCATCTTTCCCTTTCTTCAATTCTATTGTTTGGAGACCAGGGAGAAAGAAAAACACATAAATAGAATTCACACTATACATTCAGCTACATGTTAATATCCCACCAGAATTTGACCATGGGGAAATTTACACTGGTACTTCCATTATTGCTTTGCCATTAACTATAATATCATGCTATGATGCATTACTAGACACAATGGACAGACCATAAATATACAATTAATGGCCTTGGGCAATAATGAGCAGGCCTGATGGCAGCAAGAAGTGAGCAGGAGAAGCCAACTTGAAGTATCATGGCAAGACAGCACTTGGCTCTCTCAGACCCCTGTGTATCTACTTGGGAAGGAACGAGTTCACTCCTCCTCCTCATGTAGTCCATGAATGTTGCTCAAGATGGTAAGTGGATGTGTGGGTCTCAGGTTTTCATTCAAAATAACTTGTTAATGTGCACATGTAGAGGCAGAGAAAGGGGATGGAGATAGATGATAGATAGAGAAAGAGGATGGAGATAGACAGATAGATAGGTAAGTAGATAGATAGATATATAGATACATAGATAGATACATAGATATATACATAGATAGATACATAGATAGATAAATACATAGATAGATAGATAGATAGATAGATAGATAGATAGATAGATAGATAGATAGATTGGATGGAGATAGATAGATTGGATGGAGATAGATAGATAGGATGGAGATAGATTAATGACAGAGAAAGAGGATGGAGATAGACAGACAGACAGATGACAGACAGAGAAAGAGGTTGGAGATAGATAGATAGACAGACAGACAGACAGACAGACAGACAGATAGTCCTACACCATTGTCTTTGTTCCACAACAATTCCACTTTCATGTTGTTCTGTTTTTCTTTTTTAGGTCTGGCAAACATGGGGCTCAAACCTTGTCATTAGGTGTTGATGACCAGGAAACAGGAGTGGTTAAAATTTTGGTTCAAGGGCCATATAAAGTTGGAAACAGAGTTTTCATGTTTGACAGACTAATGGTGCATCACAATATATTGGCAATTAACTTGAATTCTTTAAAGTCGGGATAGTAATGATCCCCTGCAACATTTTTTCTGGCATTGCCAATTAATTATAGACTAACAAGTTCTCCATTGCTTACAGAGTTCTATCCACCCACAGCAACCATCACAGTCACTGACATTTTAACATTTCAATAAAAAATCTTTATGAAAAGGTGTTCTTCATTTATACCAGTACTTATTTATATAGTGTACAAAGACACCAGTATAAAAACATTTTAAATGTGATTATCTTAATTCTTTCTTTATTAAGACATGATCATGTCAGCAGACTTGGACTTGGTTAAACTTATTTTAACAATCATTTTACAATCTCATTTTCTACAAATGATATAGGAATTTAATTCCACATTAAAAGTATAGGTTAAATTAGGGATAAAAGAAAATGCCAAACTTTACATAAAATATCTATTCCAAATAACTATGACTATATCTTAATATAAGGTGTTGCAACAATTAGTATTTCCTTCTGTCAAGAGGTTTCTTTCTTCATTTGTAAGTAGCTAATCTCTGCACATAGTAAACTGCAAATGTTTTACCAACCTTATAAACATGGATACTGCTATATTCCTCATTAGTTTAGAACCACAAGGCAGTCTGTTAGGTAGCTGAAGGGTGAGTTCATTGGAATTGGGCTACGGGCTTTTTGAGGACACATACTTAGCTAAGGACATGCTTCTGATTCATTTCCTGACTTCTGTGAAGGCAGGTGTGGGTTCTTGGTTCTTTTATTCTGTGGCACTTTTTATGCAATCAAACCTCATGTTCCCTTCTCCTTTCCATCAATTCCTCAGAGAAAGTATAATCAGAGGGAATATTCTAGGGGCAGCTGATCAACAGAGTTTTCATTTTAATGTGTAATTTTAAAACAGATTTTGAAGAAGAATAAATGAAGTCTTTTAGCACACCCTATGTACATTTTCATATCTGTGATTCCTTTTGTTATCAGCTTTTATATCAGAAATTTATAGAAACTAATAAAATGTCTCCTACTGAGGAAGTAATTTGATCATTTAAAAACAGTTACATTTTATCAGATTAAAGAAACTATTGGAATTCCAAAATAAAATTAGGGCTTGAGGGACCAAACAAACAAATGGATAGACATCAAAAGCTCCCGATAAACTCCAATACAGAATGGAAAAGTAAACACTTTTATCATCCGTGAGCACTTGTTTAATGCATATTTGTATTTGCTAAGGAAGGTTGAAGGAGTTCATTTGGATTGCTACACTTAATGCTTCCTACAATCCACAGGGAATATTTAAAACTTGTCTGCATTTTTCAGTCAAAGATACTGAACCTCAGGACTTAAGTGATTATCTAAGAATTCAGCAAGTAGTCCTTCATAGAGCAATGAAAGAAATGTTGTCCCCTTGGCTCTATAGTTTGCAAACCTAAATAGTTCTTTTTCTCAACTTTAAAACTGTTAGGATGGAAAAATATAGCCTAATTCTCCAGTGAACCCAGGAAGCTGGGAGTCTTAAATCCCAAGCTCTTGGTCACCTACTTTAGTGTTTATGGTAGTCTGTGAGTGAATGAACACCCAGAAGCCTGTGCGAAAGCAGACTTCCTGGCTAAGAGCAGGGTTGGATACTTTAAATTAATTGGTCCGCACTGGATGCTACAAGGTGATTGGTTCACGATGCATGGGCTTTGTTGTAACCCTATAAAAGCTGTCTTAATTCTGTGCCAGGGGTCGCTCAGCCCTCTACCCTGCATGGTGTATGGCTGACGGCCCCAGTATACTGGAATATAAGGACCTTATGCGTTTGCTTCAAGACTGCTT
Organism: Cricetiscus sungorus; assembly: GCA_030556225.1. Taxonomy (NCBI): domain Eukaryota; kingdom Metazoa; phylum Chordata; class Mammalia; order Rodentia; family Cricetidae; genus Cricetiscus; species Cricetiscus sungorus. Next base: position 3,257,106 of record JANBXA010000114.1, read on the forward strand.
CTTGTGAGTGATTGGGGGGAGGTGCCTTTCCTGAGTGGGAGTACAAGGGACCATGCTCTCACAGATCTTACAAAACATGATTAAGTAACCTGCATTCTCTTAACTTCCACTGATAAATTATAAATCTCTAAAATACTGCTGCTTCCGACATGTGAGAAGTGTGTGTGTGTGTGTGTGTGTGTGTGTGTCCATGTAACACATGGGTATGTGTCTATGTTTACTATTGTAATTACATACACACAAAAATCATAAATGTGAAGGGCTGATGCTTGGTAAGGTAGACTTCTTTAGAACCTAGAAGTCAAGAGACTGTAATTTCAGAAATGATCTTATATGTGCTTTGCTATCACAAACATTCACTGTCAGAATGAGAAAAACATTTGTGAGGCCTGTGCCTCTACCTCATTCAGTCTACCTGCAGTAGACCCAAAAAGATAAACACAGTTTGTACTCACTGATAAGTGGATATTAGATGTAAAGCAAATGATAACCAGGCTAAAATCCAAAAACCCAGAGAAGTTAGGTAAAAAGGGGGACCCTAAGAGGGACACACATGGAGGACCCAGGAAGGGGAAATAGATGAGATACACTGGGGAAAGTGGAAAGGTAGGTTAGAATGGAGGGGATGGGGGATGGGAACCTGAGGGATAAAAAGACTGAGTTTGCAGAGAAACTGAGAGAGAGAGCAATGAAAGAGGTATCTTGATAGAAGGAGCCATTATGGGGTTAGGGAGAAACCTGGTGCTAGAGAAATCCCCAGGAATCCATAAGGATGACCCCAGGTAAGGCTGCCAGCAATAGTGGAGAGGGTGTCTGAATGGGCCTTCCCCTTTAATCTGACTAGTGACTATCCTAATTGTCATCACAGAATCTACATCCAGTACCTGATGGAAGCAGATGCAGTGGCCCACAGCCAAGCAATGGGCTGAGCTCCTGGAGTTCAGCTGAAGAGAAGAAGGCAGGACCATATGAACAAGGGGGGGCCAAGAGCATGATGGGGAAACCACAGCGGCAGCTGACCCAGGCTAGTGGACTGACAGATGGGGATCCTGCATGAGACCTCTAAGTGTGGGTGGCAGTTATGTGACTTTATCTGCTGTGGGGGCTGCTGGCAGTGCTACCAGGACGTGTGCCAGGTGCATGATTGGCTTTTTTGGAGTCCATCCCCTATGTTTGGATACCTTGCTCAGCCTTGATACAGGAGGGGAGGGGCTTGTCTTACCTCAATTTGGTAAACTTGGTCTTCCAGACTTTGTTGACTCCCAAAGGAAGGCCTTAACCTCTCTGAAAAGTGGATGGGGAAGTTAGGAGGGGGGAGGCAAGTGGAGTGGGTCAAGGGGAGGGAGGAAGAACTGGGGTTGGTATGTAAAACGAAAAAGTTTTTTTTAAATAAAAAAGAAAACCACTCAAGAGCCCCATTAACTATATTCTTCTTACAACTGTCAAGGAAGTGAAGAAGAGGAAGTAGAAGTTAGAAGAAGGAGGAGGAACCTGCATTCCTAACTTCTACTTTCCAGTTTGAGCTGGCAATCAATTGTTACCATATTCACACACACACACACACACACACACACACACACACATATATATATATATATATACATATATATATATATATACACACACACACACACACACACACACACACACACACACACACACACATATATATATGGATGAATTAGAAGAATAACCCAAATGTTAAAACTACCTGGTGTTTATCTTGATGCTGAGGGAGGAGAAATGTAATCAGGGTTTTAAATGGTCCTTAATTAGACTAAAGTAAAGGGCAAGATGTGTACACAGTATTAAAAGAGGTATAAAAAGTCCACATCTCCCACTCCTTAAGGAAGAATGACCCTGTGGTATTCTGGCTACTGACATCATTTAGTTTTGATTGCAGTGATGACAGAGATGACACTTACATTTGGGGAGTTCCTAGTTGCCATGTTTTTCTTCTTTCTCTCTACGACATAGCAAACGTGGGAAAACAAGAGGGTGTCCTTGTCAGGGTGTGGCAAAACAAGTACCTGAAAATTTGTCACTGACCTAGATTTCACTTGTATTTATGGAATGTTTAAAATGTAGAAGACAGAAAATAGCCTTTCAATCTCCAATGTATGTAAATACTCAACTGACTGTTCTTATTTCAAACATAGACAAAATGGACTCCTGAAAGTAGGATGAACTCTACAACACAAACCTGGTCAAATAAGAACACCAAGGAAAAATCAACTTATTAGTGTATGTTCTACATCTAAGTGATGTAAAAACTTCCCAGTAGTCCAAATGGCATGATGAGAGACATCTAAAGGACTAGCTCTCTCATTGAAGATTGTCTATCTAAGTTAGCAGTATTAAAGTCTACAAAAAGAGGTCTATCTTAAAATATCCAGAGACATGGCTGCTGTCAAAATGAGCCAATCAGAATTTAAAAGCTACAGAGATAATTTTAGTTTGACACATGCCTCAGCTCCCACACCATGTCTCTAATATTGGTGCTGAGGTCTGTCATCTCCACTGGAGTGAAATACTATTCTGATTTACTAACAGCTAGGACTTAGGAGGATAAATTTCTGGGATTTCCATTTGTCTGTCCCCATTGTTGCAGCCTAGTTCCAATAACCCATGGTGGGAGTTTAGTGAATTCCCTAGAAGTAGAACATTTCTAATTTGTACATAGGACACTAATGAACTGACCTTTGGATATGTTCTTGAACAAGTGTACTCATGGCAGGTCGGATTTTAGTCAAAGTTCCATATACTCCTGTCCCCAGGCAACAGGAAGACATGAATTAACTGAAGGATGGAGAAAGTTTATCTTTATATGCAAAGAGAAGTATCAACCAACAGAATGTTAAGGAACGGTGGTCCTAGTTAGAAGGATTAGGAGGGGTGAGAGTTTTGGGTGAGATGAAAGCCCTTAGGGCATTTTCCCTGTAGCCAGGCCATTCCCAATTCAGTGTTAACCATAGCACTAGACTTTCTTCACAACACAAATGTTATGCTCACATTTTTCTTGCTTGTCTGTGATAATGGCTTTCATTGTTAGTAACACTGAGTGCTACTATAATATTATAAACTTGAACATAAAAAGGCTTTATGCTTCAAAAAAAATAAAAAAGATAAAATAAAGGGGATATAGCTGATATTGAAAGAAACAAAGGCATAGGAAAAATATTGCAATACTTGCAGGCCAAAGTTAGGGTTTTGTGTTTAATATAAGAGTGAGAAAACATAGGAAAGTTTGTCAGAGAACTGATATTCTCATAATTACTTTTTAAACTATGGAGGGTAGGTGTGTATAGTGGATTTCTATAGGAATGGGTATGGAAGGGCTAGTTAAGAAGCTCTTATGATGCTTTTGAGGAAGAAGCAGGCTTGGCCTTATAGGAAACACAGGAGATGAGAAAGACTCATGTACACAGCTCTCAAGAGTTTAAGAAAATAACAATATTTTGATGATCCCTCCTAGAAGGCCTCACCCTCCCCGGGGAGCATGGGAAGAGGGGAGAAAGAGGGAACTGGGGAAATAATAAAAAATAACAAAAAAATTTTAAAAATAAATTAAAAAGAAAACAATAATAATAATAATAATGATAATAATAATAATAAATTTGTAAGCTATTGCCTTGAGTTATTCCTAACACCTCATTTTAGCTAACTGCTTAGTTACTGGCAGTAGGAGAAAATTGGAGGAACTATGATAGTTAAATTTCTGTTGGTTATTTGAAGGGAAGACAATGGAAACATGAATCAATTCCACAATGACTACGTGGATCTTTTGTTTTTTAAGAATCCAAATACTCGCCCTTCTAGCATTCTCATATCTGAGTGGTAGATGGTAAACATTACAGGGAACACTAAAGATCATGGAAAGCTTTGAATGTAGCTTTTGGAAACAACACAATTGGAAAGGCAGACTTGGGAACTAAACTTCTGCCCCTTATAATAATTTCTCCCAAAAGCAAATGAGTGAATAAAGAAGTCCTCTGAAAGAACATAGTAACCTTTATAAATCATAGTAGAATTCAGAAGTGATTATGTTATCCCAGAAATTTATTTATCTTCATTGTGTATTGATGGAGTGACCAATGACATTAGGTAGGATTTCTCAGCTTAGGCACAGGAACTGTTCTAATATTGTCTTCAAATAGATAGAGGGCTAAACAGGCCTTCTCAGGATAAAGAGAGACAGGATCACAAGATGGGTTTTAACCTACACCTATAATATAGAGTCATAGCAAATAAGTATCTAAAACTACCCTTTGAGTTATTTGAACACAAATCCAAAGGAACAAAGATATTAGCCAGTAAATTACCACTGTGGGATTAGTTAATTGCCTGGCCTTTTTAGTCTTCTAGAGGCAGGTAGAGGGCAAAGGTGTCTGGTTAGGAGCTTGGTCACAGAGTTCTAAGAACATTAGTCTCTGGTTTGGGCAAGCTGGTAAATGAATATATTCAGGGATACAATCACATGTGTGTCCTCAACATATTGTCTGGTACTACTGCCACTAGCTATGTGTGGTAATTTGAATGTATTTGGCCCACTTAAGCTCACAGAAAGAGGCACTATTTAGAAGGTGTGTTTTTGTTGGAGTAGGTATGGTTTTGTGGAGGTAGGTGTGTCATTGTGGCAGTGGGCTTTGTGGTCTCCTATGCTCAAGCTCTGCTCTGCTTTGTTTAGTGTAGAGTCAGTTTACTTCCTGTTGCCTGGGGAGAACTCAGCTGAAGTAAAGTCACTCCTATCTGCTACACCTGGGAGGAGCATAGAAACACATTTCACGAACAGTTCTGTGTTTTGCTTTCATTTTGTTTTGTTTTGTCTTGTTTTAACAAACTGAAGTCACAAGACTCCTGGAGAGACAAACAAACTAAAAACCCCTTTCATTTTCATTGAACTACACAGCTAAGTTATGATTTTTCAATAAATTGGTGGTTGGTTTTATTTTTGGTTGTGAGCCTAGCCTTTAATGGCTGAACCTTCTCTCCAGCCCAAATTGGTGGTTTTAATTCAGTAGAATTTATAAGCAGACAAAGAAATAGGTTTTATATTTTTTCTTTTTACTCAAAAACTTAGAAATTATTAAATCTTCACATAGGGATAATGGGACTAATTTTCACCTAAGCAGTTATGGAACTCTAAGTAGTATAAGCCTGCATGTATCTCTAGTACTTTGTATAAAGTCTGTCTAGAAAACAGCATTATTTTTTTACATACACCAATCCAAATCATCTACAGCCATCTGATAATTTATTCCTAAAAAGCATTAAAGCTTAAAGTAAAAAGTTCTCAATGTGTCCAGCCATGTTTTATTTTTTCTAGTTTTTGTATCTATGCGAGTGTGTGATGGTTTGAAAGAAAATGACTTCTAAAGGAATGGCATGTTGTGGAAAATTATTTTAAGGTGTGTTGCATCCATTTACATTGCATTTAATTCTGTGAAGCTGTGATTCTTTGTCCATCTGAAACACCTGATGGTCTAATAAAGACCTGAATGGCCAATAACAAGGCAGGAGAAAGGATAGGCGGGGCTGCCAGGCAGAGAAAATAATAGGAGAAATATGGGAAGAAGAGAAAGCAAGAGAACAAGGAGAGGAGGACACTGGGGGCCAGCCCTACAGCCACACAACCAGCCACAGAGTACGAGTAAAAGCCCAGAGGGAAAAGGTAGGTAGGATAATTTAAGATTTAAAAAAACACTGGCTGGAAACCAGCCAAGCTAAGGTTGGGCTGAAAAAGAATGAGATTCTGTTTGTGATTTATTTGGAAGCTGGATGGTGCCCTGCCCCACCCCAAAAAAAAGCTAAAAGAGTGAAAAGAGTAAAAACCCAACAAGTACAGTGACACTATTAGGAAGAGTGACCATGTTGGAGGAAGTGTGTCACTGTAGGGTTGGGCCTCAAGACCTCTTTTTCTCAGTTTTCCCTTGGTATGACAGTCAACTTCCTGTTGCCTGCAAGATGTAGCACTCTCAGCTCCAGCCCACATCTGCCTGCAGGCTGCCATTCTCCCCATCATGATCATGATGGGCTGAACCTCTGAAACTGTAAGTGAGCCACCCTCAATGACATGTTTTCTTTCTAAGAGTTCTGAGGCCATCGTGTCTCTTCACAGCAGTAGTAACCATAACTGAAACAGCTTGCCTGTTTGTCTTGGCTACTTTTTTTTTTTATTATTGTACTAACAAAACACCTTGACCAAGACAACGTGTAAAAGAAAACATTTAATCTGGGGGATCATGGTTCTAAAGGGCTCACAAGGTTACAGTCTAAGACTGTCATGACAAGGAGCATGGCAGCAGACAGGCACAGGGCTGGCACAACAGCTGAGGCACTAGGCCAAGAGAGCTAACTGGGAATGCCTGGGCTTTCAAACTTCAACCCCCCCCCCAGGACACATCTCTGCATACAAGAACACATGTCCTAATCCTTCACAAACTGCTTCACCAGGTGGGGACCATATATATGAGCCTACAGAGGCCATTCTCATTCAATCCACCGCAGTGATCATACATGTGCACAGTTGTGCATACATGTGCATGCATCTATCAGAGGCTTCTTTAAAAAAAAATTCCCTGACATTAAGAGATCATCCAGTCTTTCAGAGTTAGGGGGTTTAGGGGTGGGAGACAAACTAATCACTGGATGCTGAGGTTGTTATTAATGGTGTTAGGTTAAAATATTGCTGTGTGTGTGTGTGTGTGTGTGTGTGTGTGTGTGTGTGTGTGTGTGTGTGTGCATGTGCTTTACTTCAATGACTTCTTATGTTATGGGAGGTTAGATATACGGTACAAATAAATATATGCAGAAAATAAGGTATTTTGTGACGAAACTATTTCACGCTTATTCCTCTAGGGCCAATACTGAATCTACCTGCCTGAGATGTGTAAAAAGTAAACCCTTCTCAATTACAGGATGAAAACTAAAAACAGTGTCCAAACTGGGGCTGAGCTAAGGACCAAGATCTTACTAGCTTCTCTTGTGGTTATAATTATGTTACTGTAGAAAGCCTGCAGAGGAAGAAAACATGACATCAAATAATACTTGCAGACTGCCAAGAGGCCTACACATTTAAGTACACACTTGGGTTGAAACTGCAGCCATTAAAATATGGCCTTTCGAATCCTAATCCATTAAAACTAAAAGGAATCTTGGAGGACATGTCAACAGATGAGAGATTAAGAAACTAAGGCCCCTGACAGGTAAGAGACCTTTCAAAGGTCATAGAACTGTCAAAGTCAAATCACAGTCAGCCAGGCCTCTTCGTGGATTTCATATCTGCAATTGTCTGCTCAGTATTGCTGTGAAGAAGCCAGTCCTCACATTTGTTGTTCTGAATGTTGCTTAGATCTACACAGACGAGAATTTTGAGATAGGGTGAAGAGACAGCAAAACCAGAGACAATAGGAAAAGGAATGTATTTCCTTTTGTCCTTGTTCAGCGAGCTCCCTCTTCCTCTGGCTAGACAAGAAGCTGTAGAAACTCTTCCCTGGGTTCATTTATTCCCTGGGAAGAAAGCTCAGTACAGCTTAAGAGGAAAACAATTCCTCTCCAAGTAATGACAAATTGTCTAGATTGAAAGCTCACACCATGGACAAATTTGAAAAGCAAAGACGTCTTACAACATTCAATTTCTGTCTAATGAATTTGAACTGATTCTTAGGAGGAAAAGAGAGGCAGAAGGGCTGCTTCTGCCATCTGCGTTCATTGTTTTGTGTTTAAGGCTCACTCGTGGGAGCCTGAAAACGCACTGATGTTTGTTTTTCTTTGTTTTACCACGGTGAGATGTATAATGTTTTGGTCGTAACTACTGGAGCTTCTCTTTCATAAAACACAAACTGCCATCAAAGTTCAGGATTTACTGCATTTAATAGACTTTGCTGAAATAAACACAAATTGATTGTCTTAGGGTCACCATAGGTGACTGGGTATACTTGATAAAACTCCATGACCAAAGCAACTTGGGATGGAAAAGCCTTACTTGGCTTATGCTTCCTCCTTATAGTTCAACATCAAAGGACGTTGGTGCAGGAACTCAAACAGGACAGGAACATGGAAGGAGACAGGAGCTAAGGCAGAGGACAAGGAGGATTGCTGCTTGGCTTGCTCCACCTGCTTTCTTATAAAACGAGCCCCACCAGACCAGAGATGGCCCCAGCCACAGTGGGATAGGCCCTTCCCCCACCAATCACTGCAGTGGTTTGAATAGGTATGGCACCGATATATCAATGTTTGAATGCTTGGCCATAGGGAATGGCACTATTAGGAGGTTCTTCCTCGTTGGAGTCTGTGTGGCCTCATTGGAGAAAGTGTGTCACTGTGGAGGCAGGTATACTCAAGCCAAGCCCACTGAGGCAATTCACTGTTGCCAGCCGATATTTCAGCTACCTCTCAAGCACCATGTCTGTATGCAGGCTGCCTTGCCTCCCTTGGTGATGACAATGGACTAAACCTCAGAAACTGTAAGTCAGCCCCAATGAAATGTTTTCCTTTATAAAAGTTGTGATGGTCATGGTGTCTCTTCACAACAATAAAAACCCTAAGACAATGAAGAAGAAAATTCTCTTATAGGGTCACCTAGAGACCCATCATATGAAGGCATCTTCTTAACTTAGGTTCCCTATTTTCATAAGACATAAAACTAGTCAGCACACTTATCAGATCTTTGACAAGCTTAGCCACACAAAATGTCTTGTGTGCATTCACACTTTTCTGTTTCACCCCACAGAAACTAAATTTCTCATTTTCAAATAATTGATATGAATGGATTCTCAAACTTAAGTGAGTATTATCTTTATAAGTGTCAATAGTACCAGTTAAACTCAGATGTAGTTGTTTCTAATAGGAGCTGAAAGCTCAATAATTTGAGTTCCAATTTTTTAATAAAAATATATTTATAACTGAAAATACATTTTTACACAAGCCCAATCTTCTGAGTCTATCTCCTACTTTTCTTCATCCTGACCCTCTATAGACTCTGAACTGTTTTCCCACATTTCTTAGGCCCTCAATCCCCACCCAAGTTCTGCTATAGGCATAGGCACATACATGCTTTGACTCATACAAGCTAGACAAGTGCTGTATGGTCAAATTGCATCCCCAGCCCTATGTTTTTTAACAGCTACATGAAATTCTACGTGACATTCCAGAGATAGACAGAGGCCTTCAAAGAGTGCAACTCCTGCCTATTTTTGCCTCGTACTACAAGAATTTAAGGAGCAATGCAGTGCAATGGTCTTAAGTAAGGGTTCAAGTCATGCAACTCTTGAGTTCAAAATCTTACATGTATTGACCAAAAATCATTGTCCTTTAACCTTTCTTGGTTCTAAGTTCTCTGTTTTTAATACCTAGCCGAATTGTTCTAACAACATAATGTGATTGTCCTAGCTTGCTTTCTCCTGCTGTGATAAAAACCGCTGTTGTAATTTAAAAATAAAGCAACGCAAGAGAAAATGTTACAGAGCTCACATGGAGGGCTCTTTTTTTTTTAAAATTAGGTGAAAGGAACAGGAGAGGAGGAGGGAGGACAGGAGCAGCAGGAAAGAGAGGCAAGGGTGGAGGAGACAGGCAGAGAAGCAGAGGGGGAGGGGAGATGGGCAGGGCCCTTCTGAAAGGGAATGTAGTGAATGTGCACAGGTGGTGCTCTTAGTGGCAGCAGCTGTGGGTATATCCTGTCAGAACCCCAGGGACAGGCCAGCACAGATGCCTGAATACTAACAAACACCATGACCAAAGGCAACCTGATAGAGGAAATTTGGCAACTGTTTCACTTTACAGGGTGTACTCCAGGATGAAGGGAAGCCAGGGTAGAAACCCCAGGGCAGAGCCTGAAATCAGGAATGATGTTGAGACAACAGAGAAATGCTAAGTGCCTGCTTGCTCTCCATGGCTTGCTGAACTTGCTTTTTTACACAAATGAGGCTAATTGCCCTTGGGCTGCACTGCTCCTAGTGGGCTGGGACCTAAATTAATGAAGAAAACAATCCTACAGACTTGCATGTGGGCCAATCCTACACAATCATTTCCTCAGCTACAGCTCCTTCCCAGATATCCACAGATTATACTCACATGAAAAATTATATAATATATGCAGTATACCTAGCTATATATGTATGTGTGTTTATATATGTGTGTGTGTGCTTGTTTATTTCTTTGAAAACCTAGCAAGGCCTCAATAAATGTAAGTTAATGACCATATCTAATTTTGTCACTATTATATATAGTGGAAAGAACTTTCAACCCAGGAAGTTGATTCATGTTTCAAGTTACAATCATCTTATCAGAAATAAAAATATTTCCTTGGCATTATTTATTGCTGTATAGAAAATAAACTCCAAATGGTATCTTTAAATAACTTCATTTCATAATTCCTATAGGTTATCAATATGGGTGTGGCACATGGCACCCACCCTTTGGGAGACTGCATTTAACAGACCCTTGGCTAAGAACAGACAAGGCTGAGATAGGGAAGATTATATGCTTCCAATCTCATGGTTTACAGGCTTCTATTTCTTACAAGCTGTTCACTGGAGAACTTTGGTTCCTTTCTGGCTGTTTGCCATGGGTCACGTTCCATTATCTTGATATGTTGATCTCTTTATAGGACAATTTATCACACTACAGCTTCCTTTGTCAAAACCAAATGGAAGTCATAGCTGTTTAGTACCTAATCAAGGAAGATCATCTATCATTCATCCACTTGATGGAAAAGTCAGAGCTAAACTCACATTTAAAGGAGAGATTGTACAAGAGTGTGCCTATTGTGGTGAGAGAGTCATCAGGAGTCTTCTTTGAATGCCTTCAAAATTTCATAAGCTTACTCCAGAAATTATATGAGAGTAAATGTATCAAATGCTTAACAGTGTCTTGCCTAAGCAGATCATCAACACCTATAAGTTCACATTCAACTTCACTAAAAGTTGTATAAGATGAACACACTGACCATTGGCCCCTCAAGAATGTTTGTCTTCTAACAGATTTAGCTTTCACCAAACATGGGAGGTTTAAATTTTACTAACCATAATTTTTTACAATCTACATATTACACACACTCTCCAAAAATTCACATCATGTACCTTTTAATGGTGTAAATGTCAAAATAATAGTCCCCAAGGGTGTCCATATCCCAACCCTTAGAACATGTGAAAAAAAAAATGTAACAACAAAAACAATCAAAGAAAATTTCATAGTTTAAGTGGCACAGAGGATGTAATTAAGGGTCATGAAATTAATGGCTCCTTAAAGGCAGAGAACATATCCTACTTGTAGTCAAGAGACAGAAGCATAAAGACAGGAGAGTTATTAGAGAGCTGCAACATTTCAAGCATTGAAGAAGGAAGCAAGGGACCAATGAATGTTAGACAGCTTGTAGAAGGTAGAAAGCCAAGAAACCAGATGCTAGCCTGGAGGCTCCAAAACCCAATACAGATTGCTGACAACTTCATGAGATCAGTGTTGGAGTCCTAGCCTAAAGAACATGCTATTAAACTGATATTGTTTTAAGCCATTAGGTTTTTTTTTTTTTTCAATTTATTACAACAGCAATATAAAAACAGTACAAAAGGAAAGTATGTCAACTCCTATTGAAAAAGATTGTGCACAAGTTCTTAAGGAGTATAGGTAATCTTTATATGATGTGAAGTATTAAAGATCATTAAAGGTAAATAAATTCTACTTCAACAATCTCATTGTAAATCATGCAGCTATTTTAAAAATTGACTATTGTAAAGTCATTACTTATCAAAAGCAATAATAATAGAAAATAGTTTTTATTTAACAAATATGTATAGAATATTCACTATGTGAAACACAATGACAAACATTTTATTATTATCACTCATTAACTTATTTACCCATAAAAGGAAGAAATTATTATCATTCCCCTTTAAGGTGACAGGGGCGAGGAACTTACCTAAGATGACACAGATTTGTAAGGGGACAACGGAAGGATTCAAGCACTCTAGTTTCACAACTCATATTTCAGGCCGTCAGTTATGTTTCTTCAACAATCTAAACAAAATTATGATAGTAACTATATATATATGTGTGTATAAATATCTTCTAAAAGTCACTTCATAAACTTTTCAGACTTAAGCAACTGAACAGTACTAAGTATTCTGTATAATTCTTCCCAATGTGTTTATTCACCAACAATTTACTGCCTTTGCCAATAGGCACATAGGGAAAGAGTTCACAGATTAGTGATGAGACAGAGTAATTTACAAAAAATGCAACAAAATAATGTAAGTAAAACATGTATTAATGTATTATAAATAAAATAGACTCAGACAAAACCATCTCTATGATCCTATTGTCAAATGAATTCAAGATTTATGTGAGGAAATAACATGTATAAATGAACACTTGCTTGACATCGTAAAACACTATACGACCATGTAACTGGAGCCAAGACACAGAACAAGGTTCAATACTTGGGGGAATTGACAAAGGGTATACTACAGGGTTTGAAGAAGGAGGCTGGGTTAATGGAATTTAGTATTTAATAAGGACTATTCTGGCAAGCACGGAAGAATACACCTGAAGTGCAGTGAAGCTAAGTGCCATCAACTTGATAGTACACATCTGAGAATACCGGGACAAGAATGAAGGCAAAGGTAGTAACGTGGTATTAGAAGGCATTGTGGCCAGAAACCCAAGGTGCCATTACTCCTTCACTGCCCCTTAAGAAACATCAAGGAATGTTAACACCAAACCAGAAATGTGAGGAGTTACAGTGTGTTACAGCAGGTCTCCCCGCCGGCCTCCCGGTCCTGCCGCCACGTGGGCCCACAGCCGCGCCAGCCCCAAATAACACTCAGAGACTCTGTATTTGATACAATCCTGTTGGCCAGTTACCATTATTGTTAATGGGCTAGCTCTGCCTTAATTATTAACCCATTTCTACTTATCTAAGTATTTCCACGTGGTCGTCTTATCGGGGAGCTGCGCGGCAGGCTTCCTGCTTCTTCCCTGGCTACATCTCGACTCCTACTACTTCCTCTCTCCTCCTCCTGGTCTCCTAGCCCCGCCTATCTTGTTTTCTATTGGCCACAGGGCTTTATTAACCAGTATGAGAAACATATATACAGAATAACATCTCCCATCAACAGTGGCTGTTGTTTAAACACTAGGCAAAGGACTGTCAGAATGGTATCTGTTGTCCTAAAGAATCTGAGCATTAGTTTAGTGGCAACTAGAGTCTGAAAGGTGTGTCCCAGTCTGGGAATGTGTTACCTTAACATGGCAAAAGGGTGATTAAAGTTAGAGCCTTGGCATGAGGAGACTCAACATAATCGAATAATTTTTTTCCCCAAGAAATCGGTGATTAGAGAGATGTGAGGATGGAAAGGGGGAGAAATAGAAGGGCTGAGAAGGTCTATTGCTAACTAGAAAATGGGGGAAGACAGCCCCACCAGAGACTGTAGGTGGCCTCCAGACAATGTAGAACCAATCCCCTGCTAACAACAGTCAGGGAGAGAAAAAAGAAAGTTCAACTTGAAACTACCAAGAAGCTAAATCTGGCCAACAACCAAAGAACCTTCACTGAGCAAAAGCTCCAGTTTCCTCCATTGAGCCTCCTGAGGAAAAGCAGGAATTGTGTACACATTGAATTTAGCTCACTGAAGCTCATCTTGAAATATAAAACAAAAAACTTAAGGGTTGTTTTGAGGTGCTAACTTTGTGGTAATTCATTACAGCAGCAATAGTAAAATAACAAGATTGTAAGATCAACTTCTTCTTAAAAGACCCAATTATATTGATTTAAGAATAATGTAATATGCTAATGTAAATTTAACTTCTTAAAGTCAGCAATTTTAAAATATGTTAGAGGCATAAATCAATGTGTTCTTAACATTTTTATTGTTAAATTCTTTAGAACCTAAAAGTCACTAAAAGGCAAAAGGAGGATATAAGATGCCATTATAATTTAATATTTTCTTTGTACTTAAAGGTAAAAGAGTAATCAATTTTCCTTTTTTAAACTCTCATGGTAAATGAATGAATTATAGTAATTCTTTCAGTATTTTTAAAAAGAGCACAATCAAGTCTTTACACGCCTCTTTCTTAGGACATCTGTATGAATAAGTTTTAGGCTTAAAATATTAATGTGTTTAATTTAGAAAAAGCAAAAAGCACTATGCCTTGCTTATTATCTACATAGTAACTGACTTGATCCTTATTAGCTCCTAGAAATAAAGGCCAAGTCTGTCTTCTCTTTGGCTCATAGTCTCATTAACACTCTCTAACAATATTCCTGGCCCAGGCCTTTGTTAAATATGTGAGTGGACATATATATATTTTAAGGCAAGTTTTAAAATACTGAAAACAAAGTTTCTGCAACTACTAGTTCACTAGAAAAACAAATCAATAAAGAAGTACTTATACTGAGAATAAACCCCAAAAGTATATTTAAATATTTTTAGTTTAGCAGAAATCTTAAACGTCATGCTTCCTTCCTGAATTCTTACCAGTCATCTAATATAATTCAAATTTCCTGTGAAGTTAGGATCTTTATTATCAAGCTACTGTGATGTTCATGGACCTATCAAAACTCCTTGAATTGGAGATGATTTCTGAAATGTCTACTCTATCCATTTTTGTCATTGTGTGTGTTCATATGCTTATGTGTGTTTATTGAGTGTACATGTTTATGTGTGTGTGTGTGTCTGTATGTAACTTATTTGTAGGTATGTATGTTTATATGTCATTGTTTATTGTATATGTATGTGCATGTGTTTGTATGTAATTGTTTATTGTGTGTATGTGTGTTTACAGGGGGCAGTCATTGTACAAGATTCAAGAGGAAGTGTTCTTTCCACCGTGAGTCTCTGGGATCCAGTTCGACCCTCCTGTTTGCCAGAAAGTGCCTTTAGTTGTTGAGTTCTCTCCCTGGTCCCTCTTTCTTCCTTCCTTCTTTCCTTCCTTCCTTCCTTCCTTCCTTCCTTCCTTCCTTCCTTCCTTCCTTGAGTTCTCTCCCTGGTCCCTCTTTCTTTCTTTCTTCCTTCCTTTCTTTCTTTTAAATTTCACCTTTGTCCTTCTTATAAAAATCAAGTGAAACCAGACAAGATAATATACAGCTGTTGTTCCAGCACTCGTAGCTGAGACAGAACTGCTGTTGAGGTCAGTCATGATTACACAGGAAAAACTGGGCTCCAAAGCAAACAAAAGTGAAATGAACCAGAGTGTAGCTTTGGGCTCCTTGAGAAGGGCAACATGGACACACCTTCCTACACAACTAAGTCACTACCTGCTCTTATTCAAAGAGAATTTTATCTTTTCAACACTGTCCAACAGAAATATAATGGGAACCATGTTGTGCAATTTTAAAAGTTTGAAACACTTTTAATGTAACGGTCAATACGTAAAGTTGACGAGTATTTTCTATCCCTTCATGCTGTGTCTTAGAATTATGTCCACAACCATACAGAGTAGGCTGTATTTCAGACTAGTCACAAGAAGCTAGTGGCTACCAGGGGCCAAGGTACCCTGCATCTCCGGATACCTTCCTCTTGTCCCACCTGAACTCCACACCCTACCAACCTGCAGCGCCTACTGTGCCATGTACATTGCTGGGTCACTTCAGTTGGTAGAATAGGATTTGTTTGATGTCTGCCTTCTTTCTCCTCCAGCCTATTTTGCTCTGAAGATCTCATTTAATGAGCGAAATTATGCCAGGTGTTAAGTGATTAACAAACTGCATCTTTAATGTATAAATAAATCATTACTGTACGGAGTGCATGGTACAAGGCGTCTTACTACTTTATCCTTTGCCTTCGCCCTGTCTCAAACTTTGAGTAAGAACTTGGTGGTGCACAGGGTGTTTCCAGAAATAAAAATGCAAGGAGCGTGCTCAGGGGCGTGGGAAGAACCCTATCCTCCTCTCAGTCCCCGCAGCAGCCTGAGCCGAGCTGGTGGAAGGGGTTGCAGGCATGACAGAGGACCTTAAGACCCCGGTGTAGGACTCTGCTTGGTCCCTGGGGAACTTAACCACCGACCCACCCGTCCAGGCTCTGGGGAGACGCCCTCCAGCAGGGCCCGCCATCCCTCAGCTCTCAGGTGCGCAGGTGCCCGCCACCACCCGGCGGAGCTCATCCCGCGGCTCGCGGGGGCGTCCACAGGCCCGAAGCCAGTCTGTGCAACCCAGGCGTCCCGCGGGGCCCGGACTCCGAAGCCTCTTCATGCCGGGCCCCGACCCCGCGCAGACCGGTTCGCTGCTCCTGTGCCCAGCAGAAGCAGCTTTCCCAGCCAATACCAGAGCGCGCAGTGACCTCTTTGGCAGCTCGGCCCTTCTTCGGCCCCTGTTCGGCTCTTCGGCCCTTCTTCGGCTCTTCTTCGGATCTTCTTCGGCCCTTCGGCCCTTCGGCCCTTGGAATCCTCGGCTCTTCGGTCCCTCGGCCCTTCGGCTCCTCGTCAGTTTCCGTAGTTCTCGGCAGCCCCGGGAAGCGGGCTTGTAAAGGGAGGGAGGGCGTCCTTCCCCAAGCGTCTCTTCTCCAGCCACTTCCGGGTCTTCCGTGCTTCCGGAAGCCCGCCGGTCCCGGAAGCGGGTGTCTTCCCCCGTCCCCTGACACCCCCCCCCCCCGTTCCCCCAGACTCGGCTCGGAAAAGCCCGGCCTTCCGGAGAGAGCGAGTGAGGAAAGGTTCCGCCCGCGGCGCTGGCAGGTCAGTGCCCGGGAGGGAGGACGCTGGCCGGGGCCGTGAGGCTGTGGCGGCGGCCGCTTCCCGCGTCGCTGGAAGGAGCCGGTGTGCGGACACGCGGGGCGAGCCGCGGGCACACTCGGGCCCCTAGGCCCGCCCAGCACATGGACTCCGTAAACTCGGATTTTATTCGGATTTTACAGCCTCTCGGGGTCCACAGTCACGACGTTGGTGAAAGAGGCCCCGTTTGTTTTTTCTCGGGGTGCTGCGGTGTCAGCCGCCCGAGACCCCGTTCCCTGTGCACAGAGGTGATCACTTGTGTTTTCCTGTGGGCGTTTGTTTACACGCCACGTCCCACACACTGGACACACACTCAGACATACACACACAGACACTCTGACACACATACACACACACACACCACACACATACTCACACACACACAGACACACACAGACACACTCACACACACACACTCTCACACACCAGACACACACACCACACACACATACTCACACACACAGACACACACTCTCACACACCACACACTCACACAGACACACACCACACAATACTCTCACACACACTCACACAGACGCACACACACAGACACAAACGCTCACACACCACACACAGACGCACATACACAGACACTCTCACACACATATACATACACACACACACTCTCACACACTCACACAGACACACATACACAGACACTCTCACACACATACACACACAGACACACACTCACAGACACACACACCACACACACAGACGCACATACACAGACACTCACACACACACACACATACACACACCAGACACACACTCATACACACACAGACACACACACACCACACACACATACTCACACACACAGACACACACTCTCACACACTCACACAGACGCACACACACAGACACTCTGACACATATACACACACACCACACAATACTCTCACACACACACAGACACAAACGCTCACACACCACACACTCACACAGACGCACATACACAGACACTCTCACACACATATACATACACACACACCAGACACACACATACACACTCTCACACACACACCAAACACACACACACACCACACATACACACACAGACACACTCACACACACACATAAACTCTCACACACACCACACCCACACATAAATACAAAGATAAACACACACAGACACACACAAATAAACACACACTCACATACACACACACACACACCACGCACACATACACACAGACATCACGGACTGGAAATTTTCCAGTCTGCCACCTTCAAATTTTTTACAGCACCCTTGGCCAGATTTTCATGTTGACATTTTTTTTTTTTTTTTTTTTTTTTTGTAAATCAAAGGATGACTAAGAAGCCCCATCCCCACCCCTACCAGTTTGTAGTCAAAACACCTTCTAGGAATGTGTGGCCTTTAGTTAAACCTGAACAGATTGAATTTGGAGTGGCTGACTTTTCTTTCTGCTTTCCTCTTTACTGACTTGATCTCTTTTGTGTTACCAATTACTTGTATCCAGAACGATTACAGTTGAAAGACCATGAGCCTGCAGATTTGGAAAAGGAGTCAGTAGAATTATTTAGAAAAAAGAAGCTCTCTTTAGCTCCTTTTTTTTTTTTTTTTTTTTTTTTTTAAGTAAAATAACAGAACATAATAGACCACTAAAATGAAAAGAATTAGGTTCTAGTCTTGATTATAGTTTTCCCCTGCCCAACTTTACCTTTTGGCCTAATTCTCTTTTTTAGTAATTAGAGGTAGCACTCAATCTGTGGTTTTAAAATTGTTCCATAAAGAACTTTTGTAGAAATTTCCTGGAGCCATGCAGAGGGGAGACAAAGCAAGCCGACTGTCAGCTGTAGTTTAACAAGCACAGCTATTTACGTCTTCTTTTATAACAGTGTTCCTGTTAGGATTTAATTCATATCTTGAACCACATGATCCGCTTTTCCTTTTAGCATGAAAATTTCCTTTCTTAGGACGACAACTGTTCATTTGTATTCGGTATGCATTCATTTGGTTAGTCTGGCTTCCCCAAATTATGTAGTAGTCTTGGTTTCTAAAAGCTGCAAACCTGGTAAGGCTGTTGCACTTTTATAAAATACTCACTTCAACTTTAGTGCTGTCTCTATTTATGTTCATTCATAATTCCTAGTCCCTCTTTGATATTCTTACTTTCTAGCTGTAATTAAAGTTTTGCTTATATTGGAGATCATGAAAGTCCTGGCCGTAGTTTTCTGTTTGACTGAGTCCATTGCTGAGCTTTAAAGTTAAACTCAGTCTTGCTGGTCATCACTTGTCTAGTAAAATTAGTAATCTAGCATCATGTCTTCCTCGGGGCATCAAGTAATTTTCATGTTCCTTTAGCGTAAGGAACGTGTGAGCCATGTCAGGTATTATGTTTGAACTGAAGTTCACCTGAGGTTGCCTCCTCTCCCCCTTCCCCCTCCCCCAGCCAGTGGTCTGGTTTGGATAGCCAGAATGTGGGTCACATGTCCCTCTTTCTCTCCTGTGAAGTAAAAGTAGCTTCTGAGGGCACTGCCCCTCTTTCATGTGAGAGGAGTAACTTTGGAAGTGAAGCCTTGGCTGGCTGTTCCGTTTCCCCTGATTGTGAGCCTGGCACGGCCCCTTTAAGCACAGTACTGTGGTTTGTGGTGGAGATGTGAATGAATATTATGCATCCTCTGACCTTGCCAGTATGGCCTTTTTGTCTTTACAAACTATTTCCTTCAATACAGTAAAAAAAAAAAAAAAAAAAAAAAAAAAAGTCCCTTTCCATATTGTTTTTTGCTCTATTTAACATTTATTCCTTTTATTTTTTAATCAGAGCTCACTTATTTTTTTTCCTGAGTGAGTAAAGTAAGATAAAATACTATCCAAGTTGTCTTCTCTTATTAAAACACAAGCAGCCAAGAGCTCAAAAGTAATTCTGTCTCTCTCATGTTCTAACCCATGCGTTCAGTGGGTGAGTTGGCATAACATCTTCCATACATACAAGTCTGTATCCATAATAAATGATCATGCCACATTTTTCACCCATATAAGTCTCTTTGTTTAGGTTTGACATTCAATCCCTTTGACTGATTCTCTGACCGCATTCATAGGGGGAGGGAATGTGGATGAGAGCATGGGTGATTTACCACATTCCTTTAATTTCTTTCTCCATCTGTAGTCCTGAGAGCTTAGTTATGAAGTTGGCCTTTTAAATGATCCTGAGGAGCAAAAATTTGCTTTTCATTTTGTGGAATTACATTTGATCCAAGCTCACCCACTACCCATTCATTCCAAGTTTGTGTGTTCTATAATTCTGTAGCGATTACCAGAAATTTACTTTTACCTTGACCTTGAATTATTTTTTGTCTTAAAAAAGAAATTATAATAGCTACTGTATGGTAAGGGCTCCAGGACACAATATGAAGGAAATGTGTGGCATATCTTACAATTATGTATCACATCAGAATTTTTCCTGTTCTGTGACTGATACCTTTATGTTTATTTGGGGATATCTTCCCATTCTCTTTTGCCATAAAAAGTTTCAACTAAACCTATGTTCTGGTAATTTTCAAGCGATTTTGAATTCTTCTCCTAAGCAACTTGATTCTAAAAATCTCTGAATTTGTAGAATGATCTGAAGATGTAATTTCTTTAGATATTTCATCTAGCTGTTTGTGCATCCTTGGGTTATAAATTTGCCCTAGTTGGTATCCCTGCACTTAACACTTAGCCTTTAAAAATGACTCCTTAAGTGTGTCCTCTGGTGCCACCTTAAAGAATTTATACTTCTAGGCCACTGTCACCTTGTCCATCGAGGCAAGGCTCTGCCACTTCTATACCTGTGACTTAATAGTAGTTACCAGTCTTTCTGTGTCCCACTTTTTTGTGTTTTCTATCACTGTCTCTTTATGGTGTACGCTGCTCTTAGCGTTTCTCAGTGTTGGGGTTTATTTACTCTTACCATTTCTTCTATTGGAAAAGATTGAATAAAGCCCTGTTGGCCAACAGGAAAGCAAGATAGGCGGTGCTAGGAGACAAGGAGGAGTCAGGGAGAGGTAGGAGAGGATTCAACATGGAGGATGGAGAGAGCAGAACTCCATACCCTCTCTCTGGTAAGATAAGACCTTGTGGGAATACTTAGATTAATAGAAATGGGTTAATATTTAAGAGAGCTAGCCAATAAGAAATACTAGTAACTGGCCAACAGCATTATATCTAATACAGTGTCTCTGTGTGTTATTTGGAGCTGGCACTGCTCTGGGACCAGGCCAGCGGGAAAACCCGCTCTTAACTTCATGTGTCTTTGATGTACTTTGTGATTTTATCACACTGTCAGGCCATGAAATACTGAAACTGAAACTGAGTCTAACTTTGATGGAGGGAGGAACAACAGAATAGTGTCGATTCATTTAGCAAGTTTGGCAGAAGTGGGATTTGAACTTACAAATTGTTGGGTTTTAGGCCTGTTCAGAGTACTAGAGGTGAGAGTATTATAATGGATCTCAGCATAGCTTTACCCTTTGGTTACCCATGTTTGACGTGTGCTCTGGCAATCTAGCTAAGTCCCTCTCTGATACATGTCCCATTAGCTAGTATTGATTTCTGTACAATGAACAGTAAATCTATCTGACTATACAAAGAAGATAAAATAGTAGAACATAGACTCCAGACTTAAGATCTGCACTTAAGAGTTTATTCACATAACCTCCAGGTATAAAGTTTTTGCCTAAAAATTATAAAAGCCTAGAGAGAAATGGAGTTACAGTTGTATCCATTTGGGCTAGTAGTTCTACAAAGGATGAGTTCCCTGCTATAAAGCTGCAAAAGAACCTGGCAGGGAGGCGGGCACATGTGATAACTTCAAGATTAATCGGAATTCAGAGGTTTCTGCTGACAAAGTTTACAGGATTGTAAATTTAAATGTAGAATTTCTGTAGGCAGTGTGCATTGACAAATATGTTTAATGGTAATACATCTAGGACTGAGAATCCCGGAACAGGTCAATAATAATGTGTATATTGATAGCAGCAATGTAGGAGATGTTACTTGGTATTATGGCTAAAATCCATGTTATCCTCTTAATCATAATTACATTAATATTGACAGGCCCTTGACAATACCCACATTATTATTGATAGATTTCTGTCAATAACGTGCTTTTAAATAAAATATATTCATTCATAATTTGCACCACACTCAATAAAAGCTCTAAAGTACATCCTGAAAATTCCCTTCTTCCTCAATAAGATAAAATCATTTTTTATGCTTTTGTAATGATGTTGATGGGGAAGGTTTTATTTTTGGAAATGAAAAAAAAATAAAAAAACAAGTTATTTAAGGCACAAGATTATGTGTTGCTGTTCTTCAAAAACCACTTTTCAGGATTTTTTTCTTTTTTTTTTAATCAGAAAGAAAAGCAGTGTGGCATGTCCCCTGATAAAATGTCAGCAGGGGGCCTTTTTTTAAGAGTTCTTAGTGCTGGGTCATTTGGTTTTAAACATATTTATGTGACAACTTAGTTTAACTGCTTTAATCCTAGTAGGTATTATACTTTTTACCTGCTCCTTACTTTACCTTCAGCATCTTTTCTGGAATCAGTCTTTAATGTTAATATGTATATTACAAATTATAATGTTAATTACTTTTATGGGACTCTGCATGAATAATAAATATTTCTTAAGATTATTGTGGCTTAGAAAGTGAGGGAGAACTACTGTGACGGGGTTAGGTGCTAAAAGATGGAATAGAATGAAACTTGTCTGGGCATTTTGAAAAAGTATTAATTTATTATTGTTTTAATTCAGAATAACTTCAGTTTACAAAAGAAAAAGATTGACAGGTTGACTTGCAGGGTTTTTTGTTTGTTTGTTTGTTTTGTTTTGCTTTGTTTTGTTTTTGAATTCTTCAACTTTGGGCCAACATTTACGAAACTACCAGTCTGAAAGAACCAAAAGCTATGGCAGCTGGAAAGCTTACTTAAATTCTTGAAAGTAAAGTACCTATGGACTGACAGGTGGTGAGCCTTGGTATTGGCAATCATTGTAACAGGAGTCAGGAAAGCACGGGCTTCCCAAAAGTATTAGAAAAATTCTTATCCCAAAATATGATAACTAGAACCGTAAGTTCTTATTGGAAATAAATTACGGTCTCCAAAAATTTGCTCTGATCTTGGTCAAACCTCAGACTTTAGAAATCCCATGACTATTCTCTTGAAGAGCAGTTCTCTTCTCTCCCAGGGAATTGGGCTATCAAGCTCACTTCTGAAATGTATAGCCTGTTATGTCTCTCCTTGTGCAGCATCCCTAATAGCCCAGAGGCTTGGTCCAGTGTGGCAGGGCTCTCACTCCATCCCTCTTGAAAGGCCTCTCTGCTCTCATCATCCAGATGATTTACCTCTTTGCAGCCAGGTGACATAAGAAAACTCCCCGATTAACTAACTAACCAAGGCTACATTCCAGCAGCTCCTGCTGAAATCCATCTCCAGGAGTCCCAGCTAGGCTGTAGCCAGTTCACATCTCAGGCCTTTTGGCCAGCCTGTTCCTTCATCCTAAGGAAGCAAGATACTTATCTTTTCCTCTGAGAAGTTTTGTGGCCCTTTTCAGTATTTTTGCATTTTGAGATCCATTTGTTGATTCGGAGATCCATGGCCAATTCTGATTTTACTAAAACTCTTGTTGTGCTAAAAATGTGTGTGTTGGGGTGGAGGGGTGGGGAGGCAGTTCACTGATAATAAATATTTATATCAAATCCCTGCTACCTAGGAGATTGCCTGGTATTTATATGCCCAATGAATATTAGTTAAATTGAATAAGTATTTGTCGGAGAATTAGAAGTCACTAAAACACAGACTACTTTCATTATGTTGAGAATGATTTTATGTGATTTAAAGGCATTTATGGCATTTTTCTGTACTTCACGCCTATTACGGGACAAATCTTATTATGCTGCAGTGGAAGGAAGAGGATTCTATAATCAGATTAATTGAACTTCCAATTATATTTATTTCATCAGTTTCCTCTCCTGGGCACTGCCCCTCTCTAAAGCTAGTATTGTGAAAGATCTGTGCCTGCAAGAATAGGGGATGGAGTGGAGTTGTGGGGAGGAAGAACTGAATATAGTATTTTGTTGATAAACCAAGGGTTGAGTACTTGGACTGCGTGTGCCCTGCCCTGTGGGACAAAGTACCCCAGAAGAAGACAGTATCCATGTATTCCTGAGGTTTTTTTTTATGTCCTAGTAGCAGGCCCAACCATGTTGATGGGATTAAATTGCTGAGTGTATTAGTAACAATGGAACCCAACCCCAATCTCTGGGAATCCTCTTAGGTGATGTTTCAGACAGGATACAAACTATATGTGGAAAAGCCTTCTGTGGGTCTTCTTGCCTGGCTCTCTCACATAAGCACATATACTGGTGATATCATGTTTACAATTTCTCTACCACAATTACATTTTAATGATATAGTCAATATTTTCTGGAAATAAATAGTTTGACACAGGTTAAGGCATTATTGTGAGTAATAATGAAGATTGTAGTCTTTTCAAACGAGATTTGCCAAAATCAACTTGTAGTCTTTTTTTTTGTATGCCCAGCCTTAGTCAAGGTAATAACGATGTGGTAATAAGATGTTTATAGTTTCCAAGCCACTTTTGTAGCATTACCTAGTTTAATCTCAACAACCCATTGAAGTAGCTGTTATTGCTTTTTAGAAGAAGAATCTGAGGCTGATGAATTTTTTGATCACATAGCAAGTAGGAGACAGAGCTACAACCGGAGCCCAGGAAAGTTTAAGTGTAGTGTTGCTTTTCTCATCTGTCACAGTTGTCTAAAAGGGGCTCTAGAGTATAGGTGAGGCATTCCATGCTGACAAACTGTGGTGTGTAATGGACAGTGTTTGTTCTAAGTTTATGACTAAAACAAGTCACAAAACTATTAAAATCTTGGAAATCAACCCTAAAACAAAACTCAGAGAAACAAATTATTCATCTGGGGCAGCAAAGGTTGAAGAGCAGTTTAACAGTACGTCTTTGGATCTTCTAAAGAGTCAAGGAGGGAGGAGAGTAAGCCCAGCTGTTCCTAATCTGCACTGGGGCCAGGCCTAGGGAGGAAGAAAAGCAAAGGGGAAAAAAAAAAAAAAATGTTAAACTGTAACGAAGGAATAAGGAAGAATTTTTTATAGTATTGTTAAATATTGGTTCTGTTAGACTGTGCTAAGTCTTAAGTCTCCTTTCCTGGCAGTCATTAAAAATTCTTCTTTACTACGTGGTCTCAAGTACGATTTCTCTAGAAGGAAGGATTTTGTAAAAGATTGTGTGTCTGAGAAACTGTTCACTGACTACTCACTAAATATCAGTTAAGAACTGGAGACGAAAGTATCATAGCTCGCTATCCATCCAGGTGTGCTCACATGCTGGTCACCTAGTGTACTGACGATTAAGATATGTATGTGCTCAAAACTGGAGGTTTCCCAGTCCCAGTATTTAGAGATACATAAGTTAGCAGCACCCATGGAGTGCAGCAGCAAGCCTCACATTGCATCTGTTTGGCCAGGAATGCTATTTGTCTAATTCAGCACTCAGGACTGGGTATGTGGGGCTCACAATGATGACCTGAATTGTCAAGTAATCGTGTAGGAGGTTTGTGTTAGCTAATCAAAATAGTGTTCTAATTTTTTTTTCTTTCTGTTAATACATGTTATTACATTAGGGAAAAATATCACCTAGTTCTATTTTCTTCCTTGCCTCCCTTTTTTAGGCCTTGTATTACATCTTTATGTGGGAGCCAGGAAGTATCTTTTTCTCTGAATTCTAAGATCCAGTAATGGTTGGGATTTTTGTGGAATCAACGAAGGCCTCGAGCTGAGTCTGTGAGGTTTATACCAGCTTCTATAGACGACGTGTTGAAAACCAGCTAGAACTGAATGACAGGAAGCATACACGTGACAGGAAGGAAAAAAAAAAATGAAACCGGCTAACCCAGAAGAAGTTCTCAAAAATCACTAGAGCACTTACAAGAAGTTCCATTACATGTCTTATAAATCGGAATTGTGAAGAGTGGGGTTCAGCAATCTACCAGATCCTGTGAGCGACACTGATAAGCTCTCAGATTTGAAAACCACTAGACTAGAGGCACATGGAAGGGAGAGAGTGTGTAGAATACACAGAGATACATGTATCATCCTTATACATAGTTATATATTTTTATCAATTGAAAAGTATGAAATTCAGATTATTGTTATAGAGCTGAATTCATTGTGAGAAGATATGGACCACCAGAAGTTTTGTCAGAAACGCCTGCACCAACCTTTCACTCTCATGCTTACAGGATAGCCACCAAGGCATCTTATCAAAACCTCTGATTTCAAAAGTAGTATGCATATATTCATGTATTTCCTGTATTAGAGCATTAGGTCCCTATCCAGTCATTTACTGCAGTCAGGAATTTTGATTTAATACTTGTCAGATAGTGTCAGCTCTGCCACCTCACTTTAGACTTTGTCCCCCATTGACAGGTTTGTAATTTACACCACCATTAGCCTCTCGTTAGACCCACCTAACAGCCTGTTAAAGGGTCAGTGTGCTTCCAGGCCTTCTCGAAGCCAGCAGAAACCTATTCTGAAGAATGGCCAGAGCAATTGTCTACAGAGAAGACATTCTCTTAGCATTCACTTAGGAACCTTCCTGGTTGAAAACCCACCTCTTCATTTGAGCTTCTAACCTACAGCCAATAGGATCTGCCTCTTGCTTTCCTTTGCAGCTTCTGCTTGTCCTTGTGTCCCTGGCTCTGTTTAACTGTTTTTAGTTTTGTGACTATACTGACCCTGCAGCTCCTTCTCAGGTCCTGCTTAACTAGCTCCTTGCCAGGAACCTGTCTCCAGAAATGTGGTTGGGGGCATAGTGCCTGAATGTCTGCTTGGAAACCAATTACCGTATCTCACTGAATCTGCCTGTTTGTTTTATATAGCGTGCTCTTACAGTCCCCCTTATTACCTAGGTAAATTGTAGGCTGTGCCGTGCTCACAGCTGGTAAAGCAGATGAACCACAAGCATGGTTAAGTGAATAAGAACCATGTTTTTTTTACAGTGGTTGGAAATAATTTTAAAGACTAGTGGATAGAATTAGTGTTTTCTGCTGTAAACATTCATTCTACTCTTTTGTCTATTTATCAAATAATTACAAAATGCCTATGCATACCAGGAATTGGGATAGTTGCCCTAATTCAACTCTGATTATACCCAAATAGCCATAGCATGTGTGCTTCTCTTGTAGTAGAGGAAACAGACAAAAAGTATATCATGTCCGAAGTATAGAGTCCAAGAAAGGAAGATGGGATGCTAAGGAAACCCCGGAAGGACAGCCAGGCCACATTTTACAGCCAGAAGGAAGTGGCACTTGAGCTAGTACTTAGTTTTTCAGTTGAAGAATGGGGACACATGCTCCATGCAAAACAAACAAAAAAAGTAATAATAATACACATTATAAAGTGACAGGATTGCTTTAAGAAGGATCTGGAGCACTGGTTTGGAGAGACTTGTGTTCCAGAATGATAATGAGGTGGACAGTATGAGATGGGCCAGGAGAGAGAAAGCAACTAGAATGAGTCCCAGCAGAGGGGACAGTAGTCAGACTTCTTTAGGAGAGAGCTTTTAGTAGCAGTTAGAGTTTGATGAATGCATGAGAAAAATAATAATTTGGACTAAGAACTGACTGTCATTGGCAGTAGATTAGATTGGATTAGTAGAGTGGGGAAAGGGATCTGTTCTCTCTCTTTTTAACTCCAGTTTATTTATGGTAGCTCCCAGCAGGTATGAAGCAAGTGTTTCTTGAAGCAAACGTGCATCAGAACTCTCCACCACCTTGTGGGTAAGCTGCTGAGTCCTGAAGGGGCCACCGGAACGGTAAAAGGTGAGTGCTCCCTCAGGAGATTGGCCTTTGTCTGGGAGAAGCATTCCTCATGTCTGGTTTAATGGAAGACATGCAACCTGTATTACTCAAGGGTCATTTTTGTTTCCTGTATTTGAACTTGTTAAGCCTAAGGTCTTGGCCACTAATTTAATCTAGGACACATGAACAGCATTAAAATTCACTTCTTGAAAATGTCTTGTGTTGCTAGACATAGTCTTAGTTTCAAGAAGGACGAATTCATTTTAGGATGTTTTCACTTCTTTTACTATCTAATGAATAACATTGAATATGTACCTTTAAATAAGATAATAAAATCTGAAAGGAATTGAAGGGTCGCTTTTGTCTCTAGCCTTGTGTTTTGCATGTGAGATACACAAGGCAGAGGAAGGGTCGAGTGAAAACTCTGGTGTTAGATCCCACAGCTGGCTGGCAGCAACAGGATCCATGCCTTTCATATGAGCCTGGGTTCTGTTACTGTTATTGGCCTACCAAAGGCTTCAGAACATGATTAAGTTTAGTGTACTGAAAAGTCATCTCACTGTGCTTATTTTTCCCCAGCTTTATTGTTATGTAATTGAAAATGATTAGATGTATGAGATAAATAACATGATGAGCTCATATAAGTATATATTGTGAGTCCCCCTATTAAAAAAACATCCATTATAGCTCATCAAGTGGGTGTATGAGTTTGAAGACACAGTCTTAGCCAGCTTCAAACAGGCATGTTGACTTAGCAACTGCAGTAGCCTTGCTGTACAAAAAGTCTCCAGAATCTACCCATCTTCTAACTTAGAACTTGCATTTGGGAACAAGGTCTCCCCACTTTTGCTATTACATTTCAATCACAAGTTTACCCCCAGCTTCCTAGAGTTTAGATTCTGTATGAATGCAGATTGAGCCAAGGACCCACTAAGATAATTTGAGTCATGGCTTGAGTTTGATGGTTCATTTATAAGATGTTAACAGATCTCAGCTGATCTGTTTGTCAACTGCTGCAATGACCTGGGTTTTCCTTGCTATAGTTTGAAATCTTAAATTACTTCTGAAGCTCATATATTGAGCTAGTGCTAATGTTAATTAACATTTTAGAATTTACTCATTTTTTTCCTCCTTTGGCATCTTTTTTATTTTTTTGTGTATGTATGAAATTATTATAGTATGTATCTTTACTCATGCCTTCTGTTAAGTACTTTATACTATGTGTATCCAAAATACACTTAGTATTTCAGTATGGAAATGTGAGTAAAGTATATTTGAGAAAGATGAAGTGAGTACTATATACTCTTGAATCCCATAGAAGGACTGGCAGTCACAGTAAGGGCTTGATTTAAATATCTGTTGCCATGTTCTTTGCTATTCATCCTTCTCCATTTGTTGTAGTATTCTGCTTCATTGTTAGTTTCAGGATTTTGATCTGTCTCACAGCAAGAAATACTATGTAGAGGTGCGTTTGTGGGATCAGTAAATAACTGTCCCCACACCCTGTTTTTCACTCTGCCTGCTACCTATGATTCCTTTGCAGGGAATGGGAATGGTAGCAGGTGGGGGCGGAGACAGGAAGCAAGTATAAAGAAAGGAGAAGAAAAGAGAGGCTCTATTTAAGACGAGATCGTTTGCTCTGTTTCCACAGATAACAGCCATCTTCTGTGTGTGCAGGCTACTGAGGCAGTAATGGAAGACTGCCCTGCTTGATGCTAATTGTCTTTTTCCTAGACAGCTGCAGAGAAGGCATGGCTGGCAGAGAGGAGAAGACCAAGAGTGCAAACAGAGTGCTGAGGATAAGTCAGTTGGACGCGCTTGAACTGAACAAGGCTCTGGAGCAGCTCGTGTGGTCCCAGTTCACTCAGTGTTTCCATGGGTTCAGGCCAGGCCTGTTGGCTCGCTTTGAGCCAGAAGTGAGAGCATGTCTGTGGCTCCTCCTGTGGAGGTTCACCATTTACTCCAAAAATGCCACTGTGGGCCAATCAGTCCTGAATATTCAGTATAGGAACAATTTCTCTCCCAACTCAAGATACCAACCACCAAGTAAAAATCAGAAAGTGTGCTATGCTATGTGCACCATTGGGGGTAGATGGTTAGAGGAACGATGCTATGATTTGTTTCGAAACCGTCATTTAGCATCTTTCGGGAAAGTCAAACAGTGCATGAATGTTGTGGTTGGACTTTTAAAACTAGGAGAGTTGATAAACTTCTTGATTTTCCTGCAGAAGGGAAAGTTTGCCACTTTGACAGAACGACTCCTTGGCATTCATTCTGTGTTTTGCAAGCCCCAGAACACGCGCGAAGTTGGCTTTGACTACATGAATAGGGAACTTCTCTGGCATGGCTTTGCCGAGTTTCTCATTTTTCTCTTACCACTCATCAATATCCAGAAATTGAAAGCCAAATTGTCTTCCTGGTGCATACCCCTTACCGGTGCTGCTAGCAGCGATGGTGCCCTAGCCAGCAGTGGAAAAGAATGTGCTCTCTGTGGAGAGTGGCCCACAATGCCTCACACCATTGGATGTGAACACGTGTTCTGTTATTACTGTGTTAAGAGTAGCTTCCTATTTGACATGTACTTTACCTGTCCCAAGTGTGGCGTAGAACTGCACAGCGTGCAGCCACTGAGGTCGGGGATTGAAATGTCAGAAGTGAATGCTCTTTAGGCAGCACATTGTTCTCCCTGAGGGAGGATGCATTGTGCCCCAGTCCTTGGTATTAGTCATCCTCAGTGTCATGGGGAGGCGGCTGGGAAAAGCTGTGTGCTGCTCAGCCACTGTCCTCTTCTTTTCCAAGCACAACTGTATTCTAATCACTGGAAACTGAATGATACTAGAGACTCTTATAAATGTCCATGGTATTCTTTAAAATCATCTATTACATCTTTTAATGTCAAGAATAATGGAAAAATTTTTGTCAGATGAATACTAAGAATGACTAAGAATCCTTTATGGAAAAGGTCGGCCTCTAAAAATAAAAGATTTTTGAGACTTTGGGATGAGTGTGCATTGTGCATTTATTTTCAGAAATGACAGAGCATCATAAGCCAACATCATAAGACCCTGTTGTGTTAAACCTCAAGTTCTAGAGCCTTGCTCATAACCAAGCTTCTCCCTGAATCCAGTTTCCGAGAAGTTCAGTTTGCAGCTATCAGACCCCTTTAGAGTTGAATTTTACATTCAGAATGTAAATAGTGCTTAAGACAGCCTAGAAGCAAGGTCTGAGGACTCTGAGGCACCTAGGCTGAAGAACATTACTTCCTAAGTCTGTGTCCTAGACCACAGCCCATGTTCTCACCAAGCATATTAGTCATTTTATGAAATACTGGAGGTCTTCTGTATCCTAATGATAACAATTCACATCAAGTCCCTTCTTTTCCCTGCAATTTTCCCTTAATGAACCCTGTTAAATAATGTGAAAATATTGGGACAGGTCACTAAAATAATAGCACTTATTTTCAAACAGTGTCCTTTTTTGTGCCTTCACAATATGCCACAATCTAACTAGGCCATAGCTTAAATATTATCAGTGTATTTTTTTTTTAAAGTCTGGAAATGTAACAGATAACCTGTGTTGATCAGTCTCCAATCTTAATTAGACAGTATTGAAAGATGGTTTTAAGGAACAAACCCAGAAATGTGAATATATGATGTGGTCAACTGTTGCCATGTGTGTTCGTATTTCCGTCAACACTTAAGATATTTATGGAGCTAGAGACAGCAGTGGACGGGAACAGTAGTAACCTCCGGACATCCTCTCACCTAATGCTGAGCCAGTGCAGCTTCTGTTTAGTGTGGGCTAAGCAAGGTACTTCACAGCTTGAGGGGAACGAATCTGAAGTTTACCTCTTTTCCCAAACTGAAAGTTCGGGCTAATACACGATTTTGAGACATCAATGACAACATTCACATATATTTCATTCATTGTATGACTTGCATTTCTTTTCAACATTCTCAGCCTCATAAGGTAGCTAGGCTCTGTCTAATTTCTCTTGTAAATAAATGACACAAATTGTCATTTATGATTCTGAGTTGCCTCTAGGTAAAGCCACAGAGCTGGCTAAGGTGACCCAGTGTGTAAAAGCATCTTCTGCTGATTCTGACAACCTGAATCTCAGTCCCAGAAGCTAGATGATAGAAGGAAAGAACCATGTCCTGTGGCCACATGTGTGCACTATGGAGTATGCATATGTGCCATGTCCAAGTCTGTTGTGGGCCTACCTAGGCCGGCAAGGAAACACGCAACCGCGATTCTTCTTCAAGCAGTTTATTCAGGATCCTTGTACACCAGCTTCCTTTGCTCCCATCAGCTTCTGTTTCTCTCATCAGCTTACACCTCTCCCAGCCCCAGCAAGCCCTTAAATGTGCTCACAGCCCAGTCAGCTCATGCCACCTGGTGATCCCGGATAGGCCACAGAAGGAGGAAGCGCACCAGATCCATCAAGCACTTCCAAATAAGGCTTGTTTACAGCTAAGCATGAACTACCTGGCAACCAGCCAGGCGCAATCTTGGGGCTGTGGCTTCCCACACAAATCAGATTGATTTTGGTAAAATGAAAATAACTTACTGATGAACCAAAGTGAAGAATTCAGGGCAATGTTGCTCATCCCATCTGGGCATAGATGCTGGAATGGTTGCTAAAGGAGGCTGGGGCATAGATGCTGGAATGCTTGCTAAAGGAGGCTGGTGAGATAGCTTGGTGGGGCACAGTTGCCCTCTTCGCTTACTATAAAGCCTGAAGATCTGAATTCCATCTTCCAAATCCACTTGACTGAAGGAAAAAAACTGACTCTCACAAGTTATCCTTTTACCTCCACACATGACACCGTATATGTGTACACATACATGTATCTATTAATGTGAAAAAAAAATCCCTTTTTAACAGGTTCACTCCACGAGTTCTCAGTTTGCTGTTCAGCAGTGTGTGTGGACTGAGGGATGAGGAGCATGAACTTGGTTTCAAACCCTGTCTGTCATTCTTGTGTGTATATCCAGGGCAACATATAGTAAACTTCTTTACATTGCTATGTTATAAATGCATGTTTAGGACTCCATTTAGTTAGCTTTTGACACTGAACAAAAATGTCCTAGAAAACAGGAGGGAAGACTCCTTTGGGTACATGGCTTCACAGTTTTCAGTCCCGTAATAGGTTGACTCCTTGCGTTTATGTGTGTAGGAAGGCAGAGCACCATGCTGGAAGCCTGTGATGGGATAGAGTTGCCAACCTCATGGCAGACAGGCAGATAAGATAAACTGTCCCAGGGCATACTCCAAGGACCAGCTTCCCCTAACTGGGCCACATATAGTTTCTCTCACCTCCAAACATTAGGTTATTAATCCACTGATGAGGCCAGAGCCCACCTAGCCCAACCACTTCCTGTCAGCTGGTAGCTGTACTGTAACACATGAGCTAAACACTTCAACTTTAAGCCACAGCTGGTGCGATGGGAGGAGTTCTTCCAATTACTATTGTCATTAGTATTCTCAGGAGAATACTGAACACTTTAGCCACCTTTCTGATCCCACTGGATTGACAATTCTTGCTAAATAGTATAGCAGAAATAAAGTAGCTAATTGTTATGCTCAGCTTTAGGTTATTGCTAAAACAGCCATGATAGATGGGGTAGACTTCCAGTTAAGTGGGTGACATGCCCTTGTGTATACCACACGAACATAAAAGAAATGCTTCGGGAAGACTGGCCACTCAAAGACATTGAAATGCTCTAAGAAGGAGGATGGACCTTGGGCAGGGAGAAACAGCATCACACCAGTGTTCTGGAATGACAACATTGAAAGTTTGACAATATTAAAAGTAACTGGGTATCTCTAGAAAGACAAAAGTCAGTGTGAGTCATACACTATCTTGTTATATTTTTGTTTTGATACACTGGGTAGAAACTTCAAGAAGAAACTCTTGTCATAATGAAAACAGTACTTTATACATATGCTAGCAAATACAGCTGCCAATATTGTAGACATAGAAATTTTTCTGTAGACTACAATCGCACTTTATAAAATACATATATATTTTTTTTAATTGTGAGGTTTGCTCTGTTGCCCATTACTCCTGAGCTCAAGTAATCTTCCTGCTTCCTCAACCAGTCTAGTAGTCTGGCTATCTTTGTTGTGTGTGTGTGTGTGTGTGTCTGTGTGTGTATATATGCGTCTGTACGTGTGTTTTTGTGTGTATGTGTGTTTGTCTCCATGTATGTATATACATGTGTTTGTGTTTGTGTATATGTGTTACAGATTTTGTTTGTTTTTTAACATCTATTCCCTACTTGATGACAATCCAGTGGTTAGGACCCTGATTTTTGTTATTTACCTGATAATCAAAGCCTTCTAGTTCTACTCTGTCTTTAAGAAAAATGTTAGCTGAACACAGTATCACAAATTAGATTGTTTAGCAGCAGATGTTAAAGGAGAATGAAATTAGAATATATACAGTCATCTCTTGCTATCCTGGAAAGATTGGTGGCAATCTCTGTGGGTACACTGAAATCCACTGATGTTCAGGATGTGTCTCTTACAGAACATTGGCTAGTATTTACATGGAACCATGTGCATCCTGCTATACATTCAATTGTCGTAGATTCTTCATAATACCAAGAACAGTGGGAGTGCTGTATAAGTAATTGCTATACTAAATTGCTTTGTTCATAATGACAAGGACAAAGCTGTACATGATCAGTACATATGTGACTTTTTGAAAGTCTGGTTTGTTGGATTCACAGATTCAGAGCCCGTGACACTCACTGCAGGCTGCTGTGCATATTAGAGACCCACATTTGGGAAAGGATGGGACAAAAAAGTAGAAACAGAAGAAATGGTGGATTTTGGGATTCACCACTTCCAAGGGCAGCACTAGCACTTACTAGCCCCTACATGTGGGCTCCTCCGAGAAGGGAGGAGCTGTAAGCTGGGCTGTTCCTTCCAGCTGAAGCTGATGCTTGAGGCAGTCTGTTGCCACCATCAAGAGTGTCCTCGATAGAGTAGCTTGGTGGCGTGTCTTAATGTATATAACATACAATGTTGTCTTAACATTTTAAATATAGTTTTTTTTTCCCCCTCTCCTATGGGATACTTGACCTGCGACAAGCTACTGGCGTGGCGGATAATCAATGGATTTATGAGTGACTGACACACTCAAGTGTTTGCTCCAGGATACTCAAGCCTTGCTGTAGATGGCTAGGCCTCTGGGCCAAGTTCTGTGACAGTCTCGAGGTTTCTATTAAGCCCTGTCTCCCTGGGCACTGCCAGATTTGTTTCAATGTGAGGCAACTGTTCTTCCTCCCCAGCAGCTCCAGAGCTCAGCATTCAGGGGGGACTAGACCGTACTTGCTATGTGACACACCTTTACTTGATCGTCAAGAACTCAGCCACCATTAATTCTCAATGATTTCTGTTTCTTAACGGAGTTTTAAGCACAGATTTTCTTTTCTCTCCCATGATGCTTATCAATTCAGGGTCTCTCCTGGGTGTTACCTGTGAAGGTTCAGTGTTACATCTTAGTCACTCATGTGTCAGTCAGTTGCCTTGGCCAGCTGCCCGGCATTAAATGATGGGTGAGTGTGTTTGTGTGAATGTATTTAACCTCTTTAACATCTCCTGTGTCCCCCTGCAAAGTAGGCATTTGATATATTGTAATGGGGAATAAATAAACCACTTTCCCAGAAACTGTGTATGAGCCCCTGCGGTCATTCTTCAGTACTCAGAATGTACTTGTGAGTAAAACAAAAGCCCCACCCCCACCCCCACGGCCTTTACATCCGTGGAGGTATGTGCAACAGAAGGTGCTTGCAGAAGACAGCCCAAGTATTACAAGTTCACGGCAGAAAACATCCTGCTGAAGAAAGCAACAAGGGTGCTATGTTGGCTCTCTTTCCAAGAAACCTGTACAAAGGAAGAGGTGACACTTGAAAAGCAGCTAAAGGGCATGGAAGACAGCTCCGCACAGGACAGCCTGGGGGAAGAAGTGGCATGTGCTTACAGGGACAGGAGGGCCTGTTATCCGGAAGATGGAGCCAAGAATAGTAAATGGGGTGGGTGAGCTGCTATGGCAGGCCTGGCTGTGTCCACCCACGTGAGCACGGGTGGAAATCCCATGCATTTGAAGCACAAGGAAGTCACAGGAAGCTTTGACACAAAGGAGTGAGATGATGAAATCTTTATGTTTAAGGGATCACTCTGGATAATTTGTGGGAAAGTAGAACTAAAGGCAAGAAATTCCAGACAGTCCTGGTGAGCTAGGTGTGTTATTTCAATGGGGTTTGTAAAGGCATCACCCTTGTCACAGGCTTGGGGATATTCAGTAGGTTTTTCAGGGTCTGTTCAGAAAGGCCTGCTCCTAAGGCAATCCAGGGCCCCATTCAAAGTCTACTATAATTTGAATAGAGTTCTAATAAACTTTCACCAGCAAACTAAAAATAACAGAGAGTGGGGTGGGGTGAGGGAAACTGGCCTTACAGAAACATGTAATAATGGGCAGCCTTATTTCAAAGGCAAAAATTCTTTTTTTTTCCTAAAAAAAAAAGTAAAATAAAAACAGCCTATAATCTAGTAGCAGCGTAGGAAGAGACAGGATCTGAGGACTAACAGTGAATAGCAATTGTGGTTTAAAAATTGGCCTTGGATCATCAATAACAGCTACCTCATGTTCTGTATAATTTGGGTTAAAAAGACAGGGAAATTGGCATTGCTATATTTGAAGAAGCCTTCAAACTTGGCACTAAGAGGAATAAACTTTATTTATTTGAAACACTCTCTTTTAACCAAAAGCTGCTTTTCTTAGTAATACTCAATAAGAGAAATGTGGATGTCTCTAAAGGATATTCTCAGCAATAGAATAATTCTAAATATTCTTTCAGCCAAACAAGTTGGCCAAGTTCTTTATAAACTGATGGTTCTTGGTTATCTGAAGCTACAAGTAGTATTTACTTTGTATGTTTATGTAAACTAGTGTGAACTGTGCATTTACCTTCATAAACACAAATGGGTATACAAGGTGTGTGTGGGGGGGGTTACAATGCTCCTAAGGGTATATAAATTGTGAAATAACAGATTTTTTTTTCTTCTTGTTTCCAAGTAGCTTTCTGTTTCCTCTAACTTCAAGGAAAAGCTAGCAGTTTTAAGCTTAAAAAAGTAAACAAAACGCAAGCAGCGTTTTGCACGATGCCCCTTTGCACGATGCCCCTCATTGATTCTCTTGAGTTTTTGTTTTGGCAACTATAATGAGTCAAACAAGGTTAAAGCCACTTACTTGTAAGGCCAGTAGATCCAAAAAGGGGTCTATTCTTCCCATCATTAACTTTTTTTTATGCTGTTAATCATAGAATACTATGGTCTCCTTAATATGTTTAACAGGCCTTTTCTAAACTGGAGAGGCAAAAACATAAATCTTTTGAGTTAAGTAACACTGACTTCCAAAATCAGGCTGATGAGGACATGTTTCTATCCACTAAAATCAAAATTAGTTAGAAGAAAATTATGAGGATAGATTTACTGAAAATATGTTCAGTGCAGCCACGTTCACAACAAAGATGGGAAACCTCAACTAAATGAAAGAGTAAAGCTGTTTTAACTCAATAACGATACCATGAGAAATAATGTTCTGTGAAAATATGTATTAATCATTTTAAAGAATTCAGCATGTAATATTAAGGTTATAGAAGATACTAAACTAAGTGTAATAGGGTCTCAACTAGAGGGGAATAAACATTAACATTAAACACCTCCCAGTGTGACTCAGTTTTGATCTTCTTCGCATTTTGTCTATTTCTCAATTTTCTAAAATTATCATGTTGTATTTTTAATTAGTACAAAGGAAGATATTCCTTAAAGATCACACTGTTGATTACATTTCACTATAGGTGCCCTCATGAGCACGGTGAGTAGCAGGGGAGGGGGCAACTTCATTTGACCAAGGGCAAGTTACTAGTGGGCACATCACTGGGAAATATGGCTGTCCTACCCCAGCAACCATTAACTGAAGTCCTCAGAGAAAGATGGGGCCCTATGAATCCCTCCCTGACCGTGATGGAATGGTGATCAGGTCCAGGCTCATGAAACAATCTGCAAAAATTAAAAGGGTGTGAAAGAGGAATAGACCTCATGGGAGGAAGGGAGGTTTAAGCTGAAGTAGTTAAGGGAACCCTCTCTTGTGCTTTGCAGGGATTCAGAATGGTTTCCTGGGGTAAGAGAAGACTCATGGGACATGAGGTTACAATCATACCCCTGTGTGTGTGTGTGTGTGTGTGTGTGTGTGAGAGAGAGAGAGAGAGAGAGAGAGAGAGAGAGAGAGAGAGAGAGAGAGAGAGAGAGAGAGAGAGAGAGAGAGAGATTGTAAAGAAACAAACTCATTTAGAAATATTTTATGGTCCACTTCCTTGCAGTTTGGTTTAAAGACAAAACCTCTGTACAGCTATTAGCACAGCTTTTATATGTGTGAGAGTTTTAGAATTTGTTATAGTGTTACAGTTGCTGCAGTAACAAAGCACCAAGTTGGGAGGGAGAAGATCTATTTGACTTACACTTCTGTTTCACTGTTCATCACTGAAGGAAGTCAGGACAGGAACTCAGACAGGGCAGGAACCTGAAGGCAGGAGCTGATGCAGAGGCCACAGTGTCAGGAGGGAGTGCAGGTAGTCCATGGGGTGGGGTGGGGGTGCTGATTACTGGCTTGCTCAGCCTGCTTTCTTATAGAACTCAGGACCAGCAGCCCAGGGAGTGAACCACATCGGCTGGGCCCTACCCCATTAATAATCTTATGGGGGCATTTTCTTAATTAAGCTTCCCTCCCTTCAGATACCTCTAGAATGTCAAGTTGTATATCAAGTTGACATAATACTAGCTAGCACAGAGACACAAGATTCTAAGTTGCTAGAATCCTATTTTCTGCATAAAGACAAAGTCCTCCTTTATAGTAACTACAATTTTAAAACTATCCGAACTATTTTGGCCTCCTAAATTACATAGGAATTGTCAAAATGTAAAATTTCCCTTTCCCAAAAGCACTTATATAGTATGCGCATAAATGCACTTATTGTTTTTTAAGTGCTTTTTTCTATTACTTTAAAATAAAATGTTTTGTTTTCTTTAAAATATCTAGAATGAACACAAGAGATTAGAACATGTCAAGTAACCATGTTATGTTATCAGTTGCCCAGCCCTGCAAAATGAGAGCTTTTCCTCTACTGAGAGGCAAGTTCCAGAATATGACCTGGGATTTTCGGCTTTTTCCAGATGCTGACATAGTGACCCTGACGTTTCTGCTTGTGATGGTTAGGCTGCCAGTAAGAGATGATACAGACTTGGAGTTCAGCTGAAACTTGATGTCAATAATCCCTGAACTCAATAATCTCTGAACTAATAGATCTAGAGTCTGTGTGTGCTTCTGAGTGATTCAGGATGGTCCCATGGGACCCATGGCCTTCATAAATTCCACCTTTTATTCCCAGCTTCCAATTTTCAACAGGCATCTACTTGTGAAGTACTCTTCTAGTCAGCAAAAATATAAAATAACTTAACAATGGAAAACATTACACTAAAAAGTTATGGTACCTTGTATTTAAACGTTTGTCTCCATGTCAGATGGGAGGGGCAGAGAAGTAATTGAGAACAAGTCTTCTACGCATTGTTGTTTGTGTCCCTATTAGTGCCCGTGCTCAGATCTAGTGGAAATCTCCTTACTTTCTTCTACTTTCTTCCGGAAGAGTCTCTCAAATAACAAGATAGTTTATAGTGTCAGCAGCTTCCCTTTTTAGAACAATGCCACCAACACCTGGCACCATATAGACAGTCTCTGAAAGTTTGAAGAAGTCCAGAGTTTGGGGTTTCATGGTCAAGCCCCTTGCAAACACAGTGCATGTCTACAGTGATGCAGAGAGTACAACGGTCCCACGGTGTCTCCGCTGTGTGTTTGAAGTGCCTTTTTTTTTAATTTGCAATTCTCTGGCATCCTTGCTTTGAGGGAAAATGCAGCTGGAAAACAAAAGCTAAATAAGAGAATTAATAATTTTTCTTTGAAAAATCATGCTTTTTTGGAGCTGTCAATTTCAGCTATGTCTCTTTAAATACTTCTTTTCTACTAGAATACAACTGGGTAGATGAGATTTGGGTTTTGTTTGTTGTTGTTGTTTTTTTAAATTCCATTATAAAAGTAATAGCCCTGTTTGGATGTTTTGTAAGCAGATAATATTCTGCCGGTGACTGTCTTTGTAGTAATGCATTGCTCTGAATTCTGAATTCTATTATTTTACATCTACAACAGCTTAAAGTGTATTTTTTTTATAAACAGCAAACTTCGCCTCATAAAAATTCATTACATAAGGGCACAAACAAGTGACTTTCCTTCTAGTCATTGACAGTAAGTGATTCATCAGTTTTCCACCAAAAGAAGAAAAGACAAGAAACAAAAAACAATTTCATTGCAGATTTTCTGTAATTTCCAGGTTCCCTGAGCTGTAGAACCATATCATACAAAACCAATGCAAAGACTTGTAGGAGTTTGCTGAAGGCCTGCTTTTAGTCTCTTTAATAGGATTGAATATCATTTGCTGTCTCATCAGTTGTAGTTTAAAAACAAACAAACAAAAAAAAAAAACCTTAAGGAATTGATTTCTTATTCTTCCTTTCCTTGCCTGTGTTCATTCCACACATGGGTGGAAAATGGTAGAAAAATTCAAAACCAACAGATTCTTGGATGTCTGAAAAAACAATCACTCCTTTTGTTTATGTATTAACATAATTAGCAAGAGAAATAAATTTTTCCAGTTCTAAATCTACCTCTTTTTTCCTACATAGTATTTATCTTTTTCCTCTCCAACTCCAGAGTGGTTAGGGGATGGGACTGTTGAAAACTCAATAAATATCCATCTTCCAGTTAACAATAGACTCCTGGGAGTTATCCCCGTATAAATTACTCCGCAGATTACTAGAGTTGAGTTTTATCCACACTTTCAGTGCTGGGAAAGGAAAATAGAATCCAAGTTTGAAAAATAAGAACAAAGCCATAGAGATCAGAAGAGGAGGGATGTCTCCAGTCTGGATGAGAGTCACTCAAATCTGTGTGTGCTAGATGGTCACTGCTAAGTAATGCTGCAAAGGGAAGATGTGACTGGCCCCAGGGAGCAAGAGAAAATTAAAATCAGTCTTTTCAAACAGATCCTCAATCCCTGACCTCAGGATTGGAATCAAAGTGTGATAATTATGTTTACAGAGATACCAGTTATGAGGTGTTGCAAGGCTGGATTGGTAGATTCTTGAGATGATCAATTAAATGCCAAGCTGGTGCTCTGTTCCGTTGTGGCTCCTTCCACAGGTATTTTCTGTAATGAATTACATAAGCAAACCTCGTAAACTTGCCTCAGCTGAGCAGTTCTCAGGCAGACTTTTCCAGGCAGAAGTAGCTGTATGTTAGTCTACCCTGGTGCTTACAGTTTTTTGTTTATTTTTGTCAATGGACAGGAATATAAATGCAAAGCATTCCTTTACATGAGGGGCTCATTTGCAGGAGATTTATTCCTGCAGGCACCTGGCACGAATTAGAAGCAGGCAAGGACAGGAAAAGTAGGTCCTGTGCACCCTTTTAAACACACACGCACACACACACACACACACACACACACTCACACACACTCACACACACTCACATACACACACATACACACTCACACACACACACTCAGACACACACACTCACACACATACACACACACACACACACACACACACACACACACACACACACGCACACATCCTGTTCTTGTTCATGCCCCTCAATCCACAGTCACTACACAGTGAACTTGGGTATCTGGATACCTGTGTTAAAGATTTCACAATTCATCTTTGTTGTTGTTCAGAATTCGCATAAACTTGCCTTTAGTCCCCTTAACGACTATTGCCCACCTCATGGCTTGTGTAACAATACCAAAGATTAATTATCCCGTGCAATATGTAAGAATGTCATAACTAGTGGACACTTTGTTACCAACCCCAAAGCAAAGAATG
Organism: Cricetiscus sungorus; assembly: GCA_030556225.1. Lineage (NCBI taxonomy): Eukaryota > Metazoa > Chordata > Mammalia > Rodentia > Cricetidae > Cricetiscus > Cricetiscus sungorus. The sequence goes on from JANBXA010000114.1 coordinate 3,298,655, forward strand.
TCTTCAGCTAGCACCCAAAACAAACTACAGTCATTCCCCCACTTTGTTGTAAGCTGCCTCCCTGGTGCTCCCACCAATATACAAATAAGTGCCTTGGTTTCAGCTCTGGTCTTTGGTAACTATAAAAACTTCATGAAATTGTTTCCACATTGGAACATGATATCCAGTGTAGCTTAATTCCATGTTTCTAAACCATAGTCACTAATGTTGACTCCAGAATAAACTTATCTCCTAATCCCCTTGAGGTGATAACTATGTTTCACATTGAAAACTGCCTGCCCTCTCATTTTTCTTACTCCCTCTAAATTTATTTTAAAGTGGATTCTCCTTTAAATAAACTGAAAGTTTAAAGTCATACAAACAACTAAGCCTTCCCGCTCCCGCACTCAATTGAGACAAACATGTTCTGTATACTCTGCTCATTATAGTGGCGTTAAGAACCAAAAGGAAAACGAAAGACAAGAGCCAACAGGTGATGAGAATAACTAAGGTGTTCAGAGAACATGATGGCTAAGATTCACAAGGGACTTGAGGCTTACTCCTAGAGACAGTGGTGTTTCAGTCAACCTCTCCTGCACAGTTTCTTCAGGTGAAGAGATGGGGAGGGAGAAGAGAACTGGAAGGAGAATTCCCAGGTAAAGTAGGCTGTCCTGCCCTTCGGAGTACTGGTGATGTTAGGACAGAAAGGGGCTAAGATGTCCTGGGTAAGTATACAATGACAGGTAGGAGAAATGTGCTGTGCTTGAAATGACTAAGGACTCCAAAGTCAAAGGGGAAGTGTTTCTATGGAGAGTTCCTTTTGACCTGAGAGTGGAGATAATGATTTGTTGTTAGGGATTACTGCTGCTTTTCTTGGAGTTTATCATAGTACCTGTTCCATAGCAGTATTCAATGATCATTAGTTGAATAAACAGAAGAATGAATGAGAGAAAGAAAATATCATTGAATGTTCGTTTTAACATTGGTATGTAGATTATGTTTTATAGTCCAGTTTCTACTAATAATACTAAATATAACCTTCTAGAGAAATTAGGCCTTTCTCTTCTACCATAGTATTATAAATTGATTTTTAAAGAGCAGATTGATCTTCTGCAACAGAAATTCTAAAATATATTTCTATCCATCAGTAATTGCTGTTTTGTTGATACTCATGGGAGACCTACCCTTTCCTAAAGAGAAGCAAAGGAAGAGTGAATTTGGGGGGGTTGGAATGGGGTGGAGGGAGGACTGGGAGGAGAGGAGGTAGAGGAAAATGTGGGTGGGATGTAAAATAAATAAATTTATTTTTAAAAGAAATTGTTATTCTATAGATTAATGTTGCTAATATATGGATAAATTTACTTATTTAACAGATGTTATCTAATACTATATTAGAAATGTTAACAATTAAAAAAACTAATGGGATATGTTAAAACAATCATGATCAAAAGAATAACAAGTGTGTGTGCATATGTGTGTTTGTGAGTATGTATAAATTAGTAACAGATGACTAGAGTCTATTTGTTGTAAAATAATGGCAATAGCAGTAGATTTTGATAATTTGTATTTTTTCCATGTGATTGCATTTTCCAAATATTCTATAACAAATATATCATGGAAAACATGCACCTCCTAAGAAAGGAAGTGAGAGGCTAGAGTGTAGCTCAGTTGGTAAAGTGTTCTCAAAGAGTGCACAGAACATAAGGCTTGACCATCAGCAATACCTACAATTCAGTGTGGTATTGCACACCTATAATCTCAGCACTCTGGAGGAAGAAGCAGTGGGAGCAGATGTTCGAGGCCATCCTTAGCCACATAGTGCATTAGAGGACAGCCTGGGACACAAGAAAAAAAATATTTTTAAAAGTTATGTGAAAAACGTTTCAAATTACATGAAAGGTAAGGGATAGTCTCCATCTTTTTTCTAGGAGAAAAAAGTGTAAGAAAAGTATATGAAAAGATGCTTGCTACTAATGGAAACAAGCGTTGATGGTAAATTTATGCCCTGTGTTCTACATGGGTGAACATATATGAATTAGAATAACAAGACACTCTGGATATGAATATTAGTGATACAGCTGAGAAAAGCAATATGGCAGCCAGAATAGGAAGTTTTGAGTGGCTGTAGCTTTTGAACCAATATGTTACTTCTCAAAATGTGTAGCAGGAAAGCTACAATGACTTAGGTAAGGTAAGCATGTTTACTCCAGGATTCATATGGGTATGTTCCCAAGTAATTGACTCCATCGACTTAAGGAATGAATGTATTAAGCCCTTGAGGTATTTTGACTGAGGCCAAAGGTGAAGGGAAAGGATTTATACTTTGGGACTAAGACAAAGATGCCAGAGAAGAAGACACAGTGCTATGGTGTGGTGCTAGGTGGCCTACCTAGCCTGTATCTCTCTACTTCTCTAGAGAATGTACCAATGGGATGTTATAGATTATATCTCCAGTCTGTATACTACATTATTATGTTACGATTTATAATTAGAAGAGAAACAATGCGTCCCAGAGATACGTAAGAGACTTGAGAAGAAAAGCTTCCACCATGGCTCATTTTGTTCACAGAAAAATAAAAATAAGGTGTCAGGGGAAACAAATATGGACTTCATATCTGAATCAGAATAATGACACAATATATTAATAATCATTTTTATGAAATCCATTGATGACTTAATTGAGAAAAGCAATATATGACATTCTGAATTAAAAGTCTGGAAGAACCATAGCTGTTGACATACATATATACATACATACATACATACATACATACATACATACATACATACACACACAAATACACATATACATGCACACACACACACAAATACATGTATACATGTACACACACACACACACACACACACACGTAAGAAAATTTTCTTTTGTGCAAGGGGAGAAGGTCACTCTTGTTCTATTCAGGCCTTCAACTGAGTAGAACAAATAGGCTACCTACTTTTTGAAGGGCAATATAGTTGATTTAAAGATTATTTGAGACATCCCAATCAGAAATGCTGTGGGCAATATTTGTCCCAATATGCAGTCATTTAATAGCCCAGCTACGTTGCCCTGATAGTATGGAGGGACAAACTTTAGAGATGGAGGGCTTCTCAGGAGTTCCTGCTGGTTACTACCATAATGACATTAGGCGGCCTAAGGAATAAAAGCTGTCCAGAGGAGAGGAAGAAGCTTCCCTCCATAATTCTTAGCAGACAATGCAAAAGTCTGACATACTATTTACATGATACTAAACATTTATAGCCCTCTGTCCTGATAACCAAATTCATCCCAAAGTGATGAATTTAAAAAAGTGGCAATTTATTGCACAGAAATAGATAAGTATTACAATAACCCCTTTGAAGATTATACCTGATAACTGATTGCACTCATATCAAAGGACGATAAACTATAAAAGCCTGGCACCTAAACATGTATATACTTTGACTTTTTTTTTATTGCTGTATGTTAATATATTTTCAATTAACTAGCAAAGATGCTTACATTGAGTGAATTTAGTGTACCATGAAGATATGTATTTCTAGTCATTAATGAGCGCTATATGATTTGAAATATTGTTTCAGTATTTAGAGTGTTAGAAGAAGCCAACAATAATGATTTAATGGGAGAGAAAGCCATGGCTGCTGCTGCTGTTCCAACTACCACTGGTTTGTTTTGATTGTGTTTTTGTTGTTTTTTGTTTGTTTGTTTTGTTGTTTTTGTTGTTTGTTTTTCCTTTTTGTTTTAGATCTCTGTCACATGCTAGACATTCTACATGTAAGTTTGGGAGTTACCATTAATTAAATGAGGACCATTCTCCAGTAAGTTATTTCGGTTTCACCTTGTATGTGAGTTTGTGGTATTACTGATCTTTCCAATGCTGAGTTTCTTCTGTTTCTCCCAAGTCTGACTAAATTGCTATCATGTAGATATTTTTTTAATACAGAATTGCTCAACCCAATGTTCTGTTTTGCTAAAGCCATTAACTCATAGGCACTATGAGTTAATATCAGATGCTCTAGGACTGGAGGTACAGCCCAGTATTATAAATTGCCTTGTGAGTACTGGAAATCAAACTCCAGTCCTCTAGAAGAGTAGCCAGTGCTCTGAACGGCTCAGCCATCTCTCTGGTCCTTGAAACACATTTTTGAAGAATTAATGAATAGTCTTTACCAATTAGGTACTCATAATCTATCTTATAGGTTGCAATAAGCAAGTTCACTGTTTCACTACAAAAAAATAGAATACCTTCAAACAATTTTATTTAGCTAAAATATTTACTTATGCTTTAGAAATAGTTGCCTGCTCATCAGAATCCTGCCCTGTAAAGTCACTAGAAAAGTCTCAGCTCCTGACCCATAGCCATACATTAGGTGGAGCTGGGTAGATCCTGCAGAAGACAGAAGATGGGAAGGGGCTAAAAGGGACCCACAGAGACTGAACCAACAATCCAGGAGCCAGTGTGGGTCTGATTCAGGTCCTCTGCATATATGTTACAGTTGTGTAACTTGGTGTCCCTGTGGTCCTAACTGTGGGAATGGTGGTGTCCCAATTGTTTTGCTTGCTTTTGCGACCCTTTTACTCCCACTGGGTTGCCCTGTCCAGTCTTAATATGAGAATTTATGCCGACTATTATTATAAGTTTACATGCTGTGTTTGGTTGATATCCCTGGGTGGCCAGCCCTTTTCTGAAGGGGAGGGAGAAAGAGAGGACTGCATTGAGAGATGAGAAGAGGGGAAAGGGACTGGGGGGGTGATGGGAGGAGAAACTGTGGTTGGGATGTAAAAAAATGAGAGAAGGAAAAGTCTTAGCTCCTTTCTGCAATAGCATCTTTTACAAAAATGGCTCTTTCTTTCTTGTGTCTTGTCACCTTTGGTGTGGTCTTCTCCTAGCGCCAATGCTTTCAGCCTCATGATAGAAAACAACAACAACAACAACAACAACAACAACAACAACACTGAATCATTGTGTTGAGTTGTTAGGAATTTACCCCAAATGGGATTCTATATCTACCTTTATACTTTTAGGAAATTCCCCATCACTTCCACCTGCCTTGCGTTCTACTAATCACCTTTCTTAACTGTCTCCACCAGCTCCTACTTGTTGAGACTGTAGCATCACATAGGTTAAGAGACCGATAAAATTTTGTGTTGTTATCACTATGCACTGGAAGTGCTTTTTTCATAAACCTGATACATTAATAAGCAAATACATTATATCTTGTCACCATTTTTGATCATGCTACGATTTTATGCTTCAAAACTTGCTCATTTGTTTTAGCAATGATGAACTCTTGACCTATGTTTCAATGACCCCTACTGATTAGTTCTTACTTGAAAATGTAGCCTAAAAGGTTAAAACGTAAGTGATTCATACTGTCCTCAAATCCATATTTTCCTACATTCTTTTAATTGTATCATCATATAATTAATCTCTATGAACAGAAATCTGTAATTATTTCTAGTTTCCTTTCTCCTCTTACTCTTATATTCAGTTTAGTTAGCCCCCAAGCCCTGTTAGTCCTCCATTCACAGAGTTTTGCATAGCATTTTTAGAAATACTCTCCATTTCTACTCATCTGGCCTAGTCTTCATTGTTCTACTCTAGATGAATCTTTTGTCTGTACTACTGCTTTGAGTGTGCTGGAGAGTTTCTATGAGTTTGGCATGGCATTCGGGAGTCTTTTTTATTCTTTCCTTACTTGATTTCCATGGTAGACCATCATAGACCTCCAGGGCTTTGTTCACCATCAGATGATTCTCATTTCTTTATAATCCTGACTCTTTTTGCTCTTCATAAGTGTGAGGGATCATGGTTATGGGAACTAATCATCTTTGCTTCTAGTACATGCCAATCATCAGTATATATAATTACTCTTCATACTATAGACAGAAACTAGTACTCAAGATTGATTTAGAGTGAATGAACTAAATCCCATAAATATCATATACATATCTATTTAAATACATGTTGTGAATATATATTATGATATACCTTGTAGATAGATGACTGATAGATAGATAAATAGATAACTAGAAAGATAGATACAAGGTATTGCATCTAGCCCAGGCAAACTTAAACTCATGATTTTCCTGTCCTAGCCTGCCAAGCACTGAAATTTCAGGCATGTGCCACCATGCCAAGCATTGCACTTGACATTTTGTTATACTCTTTTCCTGTTTCCCTGTCCTCATCTGTGTGACACAAACATAAATTCAACTCTCAGTAGACTCTACCCTGTAAATGGCAGTAGCATGGGTGTGCTTTTGTGTCCTTTCTTTGCTATCTAGCACCTTGTAAACGTATATACTTTCTCACTGGTAAAACTTTTCTATTCTTGCTCTGCAAGTACACTCAATATGGAATCTTTAAGGCATTACAAAATGATCATACACTTTATGCCATGTGGGCTGAAACATTTGCTGATCATTTCTCCCCATAGAAATAACATCATAGGCTTCTAACTTGTGAAGAAGCTGGGCCCAAATCTGTTTTAAATTTACTACATCTATGTTATGTTGAAATATCATAATGTTTTGATGAAAAAAATGAATAAAAGTTCTTATCAGCAGAAACCTTGCTTAGTTACTTGTCATCAGGCCTTCCTGACAGTGCAAGTGGAGACAAAAAGTCTCCTAATGTTTTAAAATAATTTGAAACTCATGGATAGAAGGCTATGCTTAAGTAGATCTAAAACTAAGATACATCATACTACCCAGATTTCCTACATTTTCTTAGAAGTGATACAGATCTGTGGTCCAATCAAGTCTCCATACCTTCTTGCTTAAGTGATGTGTTACTTAAAAATAAGTAACTAATCAAGTTTTCCTTAGGAGGTTCAGCCTTCAGTAGGACTGGCACCTGTGGAGGTGGATAGGGTAGGATGTGTAAGTAGAGTTTTCTCTGTTGCCTGCGAATTCCTGAATAAACACTCTGAGACTTCAAACTTATTACTAACTACCTCTTACAATGTAAATTAACCCATTTCTATTATTCTATCTATTACCACTAGGCTTGGTGTGTATTACATCTTTCTTCCCCAGTGGCTGCTCACTTCTCTCTGACTCCGCCTTCTTTTCCCTGTATCTCTGTTTGGATTAACTGCCTGGTTCTACTCTGCCTGTCTGTCAATAGACCAAATCAGCTTCTTTATTAACCAATAATAAGAAAAGATATTCACAGCATACAGAGAGACATCCAACATCAAGGATACATAGCCATAAACTGTAGAAAAGTATGATATGAAGGTAAAGGTTGGAAACCTAGACTGAATAAGACACTGTGAGAAATTGAAGTGGAATCAAGCTTTCACTTGGTGATATTCCAGACCAAGAAGAAAGCAAACACAATCATCATGAAATTGCTGCTTCTTTTTTCTATCCTTTGTATAGAAAGATACTTAATATTTATACTTACGCAGCAGCATTTGCCTCTTTTTGAAAAGATAAGCCTTTTGCATTATTTCTTATTGCTCCCAAGCAATGAGGAGTCTGGGTCAGATTTTAGCTACCTAAGAAGACAACAAAATAGTCTTAGCTCTGGTTCTTCTGAACCTTAGCTCCACGATCTTTGCAAACCTAATTCAATCCATCTGTTTTTAATGGCAAGCATCACATTACCTTATCTGAACTCTGGTATTCTTTATAAGAAAGTTTTTTAAACTATTGATCAGGGTCCACTAGGGTTAATTAATTCACTTAAGTAGGTTGGACCACTGGTTTTGAAAGATGAAATAAAGATACAATGAGGCAAAAGATGAAGGAAGATGTGTTATACAGATAACCAACTATGTGCTTGATCTCTAAACAGTATCAATGTTAAAAAAAAATGCCTTCATGCTTGTCAGAGGACAGCATATGCTACATAAGCCTTTGCCTTACATACTTGCCGTCTGGAAATGGCAGTATTCATGTCAGGAGCCAACCAAGAGGAAAAGAGAAAATGAGTGTTATACAAGATTTGCATTAAGTGTAGGTCTAACGGTAGTTTGAATCACATCTCCCCATGTCACATGGGTCAACACATGGTTGTGTGGACCCTGTCTAACTGCAAGGAAGGCTGTCCTCTTGTCCATATAAAAGAGAAAGAGGGAATAAACTGGGTGCCATTCCCCAATACTTATGTTCATTCTCCAGCTAAGTTGCAAGTTTCTGTGGTCCTGTTAGATAGGTAATTTAGACCAGCTCACAGATACCTCACCTTTCTAGTGAACTTACTAGTAAACACAGCAAGTCAGACACTAATTATGGGTATACCTAGAGAAAAAGGGAAATGCCCAATCCTGTGTGCACACAAAGTAAGTGTGGAGTGTTACATCAAACTAACTGAAATGGTCATCCATTAGATATATATTAAGTGATTTATAGATGCTATCTGAAGTAATAGTTCTGTTAGCTGTAAGAGGCAGACAATATTATCACCATCTTTCAAGTAAGAAAGCGAGGCTCTGTAATATTACTCAAGGAAGCAGAGGACTGACATTTGAATCAATATATGTGGATCCAAAGTTTCATTCAATATTATATCATTGATCTCTTGGTATCTCTTTTCCCCTATTTGGCCAAGCTTTTGAAGTTGGTTGGTGAACCGTAGCTCAACCTTAAGTTCCAAGTCTTCGTTAGGTCTTATCGACTTCCACATTCCCCATCATCTCTATCAACTACATTTCCTTGGATTCCCTTGCCCCTCCAAGATCCTGAATATACTTTCATCTGCAGTATTGGAGTTCATATTCTGATTAATGCCACACAATAAGATAATATTGGCATCCTATATCCTTTAAGCACTGTCTTTAGTGACCTACACATTATGACTGCTTAATTACTTTAATTAAGGAATACTTTTTTCTTTTAAAATTGTAGATCTATTTTTTAAAACCATATTTATTCCTGCAAAAGACAAGCTAAATCTTCTGTTAACTTACTTAAATCCATTGACTCTGTGCTGTCAGGAGCAAATGTTTGCCATTAGAATTTTACATTTTTTTCTAACCCTTAGAAGGTACTCATAAGTGATACATGATCTACATTTCTAAAACTATTGCCAAAAAAGCACAATAAAACAGCCAGCTTCCTGGAACTAAATATTCTGATGACTTAGATAATGTGTAGCAGTGTAAATAGATTAAGACAGTCAAGAATGATCCATACTCAATCTCTAGTGCAACTAACTTGCCAATGCATGATACCATGCTAAGGTAAAAGAAGTCCCTGTGGCAGAAAATTTATATATGCCCTTTAAAAAAGAAGTATGCCATTTACATGCATTGGCTGTCCTAATGTATTTGGCCTGAAAATATCTGATTCATTTTCAGTTGAGTGCAGCCCATAGCAAAGCCATATTGGTTTTCAAAGTATACTAAAAATAATTTCGCTAATAACCCCCATTACTGTTTCATATTAATATTAATTCTCATTCTTTATGTCACTTTTATTTAATAAAATATGAATGTTTGTCTAAAGATATTTCTACTACAGGCTTTTTAATAAGTTAATAGCCTATTGTTGAATAATGGAACTACACAGCATATATTGGAACCAATTAACCTTTTCGCTATTCTGACTTGAAAGTATTTTCCCTCCAATAATTTGAGATCTGGGGTTTGGTGGCAACATAATCAAAATCCCAAAATGTAACAAACCACCCTCATAGATACATTCACTTTGCTTGGGAGTGTTCTGAATAGAAAGAAAAGTGCAACGTGCTGTAATGGGACTTGGATGTCAGCCTGGTCCCATTGATTCTAGGGTTCAGTTTGGTTTTGTTGTTTTTTTAAAAAGAATGAATATAAAGGTACCCACATTATTATTGACTTCTATTTAAGTTTTATAAGGGTTGTTAGTCCTCAGCCAATTGCCGCTTAATTGTTCAGCAAGACCTTGGGTGGCTTTCAGCTCAACCTGTGTGTTCTAATGGATTGTAACCCAATTGCAAATATTGGCTAACCATGAATCATGTAACTCTCATTCCTCGGAAATGCACCTGTAAATTTCCCCCACTAGAAATGCGTTCATCCCAATTATCTGCTATTCTAGATTATTCACACTGCTGCTCTTACGCACTTAAAGTCTATGTTTTTTGTTTTGCTTTTTGTTTTTTCTTTTTGTATGTCTACTATCTGGTTTTATGAGTTTAGAATAAGAAAATGAAAATTTATCATTTGTTACCACTGATAAGCATAATGTCTGGCAAACAGTATATGTATGAATTAATATCCAGTTATTTTGTATACTGGATGTATATATATTTGTATTTTAATATTTGTGATAACTATTGTGTAGTGTGAATGTCACCAATCCCCAGTTTGTAGATGGGAAAAGTCACAATAGTAAGACCGAGGCTGGTGGAGTTTTGGTCCAAAGTTAAAGAGCTGATTAAGTTTCAGACCTTCCATTTATTTCAAAGGTAGTTTCATCTAGTTCCAAAACTACAGTCTTGTTATTTCATTCTGCACTCCCTAGTCATTTAAATGTGTGAATGTTTACTAAACTTAATATTTTTCAATTATGCTCTATAGCCAAGTGTAGTGCCCACTCTGGGGACTGTGGCAGGAGGTGTGTGCATTTAAAGACAGCCTGGTTGTTACATGCAATTTTCACCAGCCTTATCCCACAGCCTCATCAGCCCCAAATAACACACAGAGACTCTGTATTATGAAATTGTTAGTCAGTTACCAGCATTTCTTATTGGCTAGCTCTGTCTAAATTATTAACCCATAATCACACACACACACACACACACACACACACACACACACACACACACACACGGTCTTATGTTACCGAGAACACCAGACTCACAAACCCTCTCTTCCCAAGATCATATCACAACTCTGTCCTACATTTCCTAGGATCCTCCACCTCTCCTAGTCCCACCTATTGGCCATCAGTGCTTTATTCATTAACCAATACAGAAACACAACTCCCATTACCTGGTGACATAGATTATGTCACAAAATCTTTTCAAGTCTTTATTATACTTAATGTTTACATTTTCCTACCTAGCATTTTTATTTTAAATACATTTTATTTCTGTAGGAAAATATTATCTTAGAATATTTTAGTGCCAAAAATACCATGCAAGAGCTGAAATTAGAAGTAAACTTTGAGTTTCTGCATATGCAGAACCCAACTATGGGGAATACCTTTCTTTGAGCCAGGTGTCCTTAAGGAGAGTGGTCAGTTGGCATGAAAAAGCTAGCCTTAAGAAGGGCCAAGAAGGACACAGCTATCCTCAGATTAAGGAATGGCTTCTAACACACCCAGGAAGAAGTGAGTCAACAGGGAAGAATGTAAATCAAAAGGAACATATAAAAGGAAAAACACAATCACTTTTATGTAAATTGAAATATTTGCTTTTGCCAAAAAGGAAATTCTGGGAAAGATCTTCCCTGAACGTCAGCCAAGTGCAGGCAAGGTTCTCTAGCTTTCATCTCTCTGTCAGGAACAATTTTCTCAGACCAGTGGGCATATAGGACAAGAGTGGAAACGAGGTAGATTCACTGCATCTTGGCTATGAAGTCACTGAGGTTGCTGCTGATGGCCCATGTTGCCTTCTTTTCTGTTGTTTTCATTTTTTAAAATTAAATTAGCTGCAGCCGCATTTCCTTGAACAATTTTTGGAACTCTAACCTGGGACTAAGACTATGTGATTTTGGAAGATTTCTAAATTGAAATAGCTGACTGGAATCTGTATTAATTTTTTTTAAAAATTGAGGCTAAACAATTTTTTTTGGTGAATTACTTTCTGTTCAATGGAAAGTGACTTCAGTTTTGTTACATCTAAATCTGTGTGTTTATTTATTAAAATCATTGGGCATGTGTGATGTTTTTTACTTTATAAAAGGTTACTAACTTATAGAAAAACTGTTTGTATTAATTGTCAATGGATACATTTCACATACCACACTGCTGCGATGTTAATATACATGATTTAAAACCTTGCACTTCCAAGTAATCTTATGAAAAATACAATTTTCCTTAAAAATAGATCACTGTGCATTTTTGAAAAGCAAAAAAAAACTTTATTTTAATACTTCCTGATCCTTAAATATTTACATTATTTCCCCTAAAATTCTCTCTTAGTACATTGCTTGAATGTCTCAAATTATCTCTCCAGGGCGCCTGTATGAGAGTTTCCTTGCTGCTGGAACAAATCACTGTAAACACTGTGGTGTAATGCCATATAAATCTTTCTCATAGTTTTGTGGGTCAAAAGTTCAGTGCAGGTTTTTAAGTACTGCCAGCCTGGGCTCCTATCAAATCTCTGGGGGAGACGGCAGGTCCTCTCCATCCATCTCTAACCAGATCCCAGGGCTGAGATCTCCGTTTCCTTGTAGATTGTCAGCTGGTTCCTTTAACTTCTGGAAGCTTCTCTCTGATCTTTGCACCTGGTGGCTACATCCTCAAAGCCTAGCTGGAGGGTGTCGGCTCCGCCTCATGCTGCCATCGCTCTTGATCACAGCTGGAAAACGGTGTCAGTTTTTAAGGCCTTGCGGAATTAGACCGGGCCCACGGAGATAATCCGGGATATTTCCACATCTTTAAGCGTTTTAAACCTCGTCCCATCTGCAGTGTCTCTTTTGGCTTGTAAGGTAATATTTTTATAAGCTATGGGGTTTAAAGCATGGGCATTAGGAGAAAGGGCATTGTATTGCCTCCTATGATATAATTCATGCCTCCCCGCAGAAGACCCAGCCTCCCAGCAGTTCAGCTAGCTTCCCGGGTTTACTGAGGAGGCAGAGCAGGCAGTACTGCAGTGTGCTACTTGTCCTCATCTGGCTACTCTGTTTTACTTCCTCTCCCTTTGTTTACATGAATCATTGTTGTTATTTGCATTTTGTTTTATTTGTGATTATGGTGTTGAAAGTGCACCAGATTGCATCTAGAATTGCTTAGGCTGCATGCAATGCTCAATTATCACATTTCCCAGATCATAACAAGCAACCTACTCTCATCTCCCTTTAATGGAGCAATGCTTTAGCTGTTCTGTTATTTGGAATTATTTCCTCTGATTACCAAAACCTAAGTACTTTACTTCTGTACTTTCTTACCACGGTTGGTAACTTTGTTTTTTTCATTACTCCTGCACTGTCACAGTGTCCCCTTTAGTTCAGAGTTCTCTAGAGACTCATTACCTTCCTATATCAGAACATTTTATATCAAGTAATCTCCATTAATTTCATGACCGTGCTTATTTAAAGCCTGCCCTGAGCTAGATACTGCCATTAGTAGATATGGTGTTTGTAAAGAAATTTTCCAGTTCCTCCTGATGTCTCCAAGTTAACACTCTACTTTCATACTTTCATTCCTTTTTATATACAGTCCAACTCCCAACAATGGAAACGATTTCGATAATTTGTGCATGTAGTTCCTGATTTGGTTCAGATATCCTCCAAAATATGGTTTCTATATTTGTCTAATGAGTGCAAGTAGGCATTAAGGGACTCGGTATATAAACATAGGAAAACCTTGTAGTCTACTGACCTTTGAAAGACTTGATTTTCTGAATGAAGCAACCAGGGGATATGATAGGGCCCAAACCTGGTTGGTTGATGACGGGGACACAACACGTGTATGCCTTTTCTCGTGATTAATTCAATTGGGTCACTCACTGTTTTCAAAATGTTTATGTCTTGTTTTTCAAAGATTAGCTTTATGGTGTGTGTGTGTGTGTGTCCATGTAGATGCGTAAACATTAGTGCCGTGCCCTCAGTGGGCAGTAGGCAATGTTAGATCTCCTTTAGCTGGAGTTGTAGGCAGTTGTAATGTACAGGATATGGATACCGGGAACTGAACCTGGGCCCTTTGAAAGAGCTAAGTTAACCTTCCAGATATGTTTATTCCTTTTATAAACTATCCATGTCTTTCTAAAACTTTATCCTGTCATAGATGCCATATGATACGTGAAAATTGAACAAGCTTAGACTTTCTCAATTTATACATCTCTTTCAACTATTCTCACAATACCAGCTGCTTTGGGGGGGTGTCTCTGTACTACTTTTAATTCATGTATGGACAATTCTGCTTCCCATACACACTAAGCAGTTATTGTCAGTTGTGCAGCTTTTCTTGAATACCCTATATCTTTGAGAGCATCTGCTTCAAACCTGTTTGTCTCCCATGGTAATAAAAATGTTTCCTTCCTTTCTTTTACTTCCTTAACTACTTTTTTCCTTAGGAGAATGTTCATTCCTTGCAAACTCCAACTTCTTACATCTCATTTCTTTAAAATGTTCACGTTAAGATCTTACCTAAACATCTTACCCTAAACACATCCCAGCAAAAGCCATTTAACAGCTCATTTACAGTGTTTTGGTCACTTGTCAAGCCTCAGCCAACTTGACCTCTCCATAAAAAGTTGCTATCAATTATTCCTCTATTCCTTCTATATTTGAACCTCTCTCACCTTATTTCTCAGACAATTTTCTACTGTCCTGACTGTTCATATAAGCAATAGCTCTGCATTTCAGATTGCCCCATCTATGTATCACTTGTCTATTTCAAGCTTAAACCATTTTTAGAGGCCTTGACTCTATAACTGTCTTGGTGCTATAGATATAGATTACTTCCACACAGATGATGCACAGGCCCCATCTTGACTGGGCATGGAACTTAGGACCTCTTATATGCTAAGAAAATACCTACCACTGAGCACTGTCTCTAGCTGCTACATGAGATGATCCATGTAGAAGCTTTATTTAAGTAGGCGTCTCTCAGTCTTCTCAGGGCTTCTTTCAAGTGTACTAAGAGATGCTGGCAGGCCATCTTTCTAAAGATTTTAAAACATAAATGAAGACCGCAAACTGCCATCAAATAAAATATACTCAGTGCTACTATTCTGAAAACTTTATGACTCCCTTTCAGTTTGAAAAGTAGATGTCATGGCTGGCATGTATAGTGTACTTGCAATCTTCTTTGTTGACTGATTTGTTCCCAGGTGATGCTGATAGCTGCAGTTGTAGGAGATGGGTCACCAATGTCCTGGAAGCAGGGCTTTTAAAGGATATAGTTTTCCTAGGTCTCTTATTCTTTGCTTGTCTGCCATTAGGAGAGCGGCCTTGCTCCATCATATTCTCCCTGCTATCATGCTAAGCCTTACATGAGGCCACAGTAATAGAGCTGGCATACCATAGACTGAAATTTGTAAAGTCATGAATAATTTTTCCTCCCTTAATTGTAGTGGTGATTTGAATGACAATAAGCACCATAGGCTCACATATTTCACTACAAGGAACTATTTGGGAAGGATTAGGAGGTGTGGCCTTGCTGGAGAAGGTGTGTAAGAGGAGGCAGACTTGAGGTTTCAAAGACTTTGCTAACCCCTCAATAAGAATTTTTTTTAATGCTGAAAGAGACCCATGGAAGCCCTTTGGGATCAGATACAGGGAAAAGGATTTGGAGTCTGCAGTGCTGGGTTTTAATCTTTCTCTGGTCCAGTACTTGCTCACTATGCCCCAATTCCTCCCTTTTTGAGTAGTACTGTGTATGTTGTGAGTATATAATTTGCACTTTAATCCTATAGGAGCTTATAGTTAAGGGATTGCTGAATCTCAGAAGAGACTTTGAATTTTTATAGAGTGTTGAGACTGAAAGACTATGGGTACTTTGGAAGCATTTTGCATAATGGTATGGCAACAAGCTTATGGCAGTCAAGGGATGGAAGGCCATGGCTTGAATGAGAATCCCCTTCCCCATATATTCATATATATTCAAATACTGGGTCACCAACAACAACTCTTATTTAGGCCCCAAGTGCCAAGAGAAGGTACTTATGTTCTGATGTTTACCTTCAATGCTAATGATCTTCAACAATTATTATTTTCTTCCTGTATAAAATAAATTACCTATCAAATCTGGAATTTTTGTGTTAATAAAAACGCTTTTAGGTGAAGGTGTTTCCAAAAAAGTTTTGCTTTACTTCCTATTCATAAGAGAATAAAGATACTGTCAGCTCATAGTATGTTTTTCTCATTGTCTATGAACAAAAAGCTTCTGTTTACATACTACTTGTTAATGCTACTGTTGCCAAAATTTGAAACTGCCTTAAGCTGAAAGCATGAAGACATTCTAGAAAGGTTATTTTTCCAGAAGTCAGTAATTTTAGTCTATGTCTATGTAGAATTCTAAAAGTTGATAGTGCCATCATTTTTAATAGCAAATTGGTCTTAAGCTTAACTTGACGAGCTTGTACAATTACCACTATGCTGTGTTTACAGGTGGATCTCGTTTTTCTGAAATGTTACATCCATGCCAAGATGAACTGAAGGATGTAAAGTAACGTGTTCTTACAATATTCTGCTGGCCCATCTTCTCCAGCCATGCTTTTCAACACAAAGTGCTTTGCAACATGCTGCCCTGCCTGTTTCTTCTCTGTGTTACCTGCAGTTCCTCCTTGCTAACAAAACTGTCTGCAGGAGGAAATGCCTGTTTAAAGCAGGATTGTGAACAATACTTTGCAAATTACCTGGTTGATGTCAAAGGTTTTGAGAAGTATCACACTTGTATTTGAGTTCTGCTAAAACTTTCCCTCATCTGGTTAACTCACAAGTAGACTCATGCAGAATACAGACTGTTTATTTCCTACCATGTGAACATGTCTCTAAAGCGTATCACAGACAAATGAAGATGTCAGCTTTTGTTACCGCATCCATGGCAGGAGTTTAAAATCAGCTGTACCTAGTGAGTAAGTACTCATTTGAGAAGATGCTGTGGTGTCCTTTCTCCTTTTGTGTCCCCTCATAATTTCATGATGCCACGTGGTAGAGAAGAGTTTCCAAAAAATATATTTTAGGTTTTGTGTTAAGAACTCATAGTCCATATGGGGCTCCTTCGTTTCCTGGAGTTCTAAATGTAAGAAGTTATATTTCTGTCATTATCTATGGCACATGGACCAAAAAGAGAGACCCTTGAATAAAATGGCTAATGAGTATTGACTTGAAATTACTAGTCCAAAAGCAAGGCAATACTTAGAAATGCCACTCATATTTTGCTCATATTTTACTTAAGATGTTTGTGTCTGAATGAAGTTGGAGACATCTTAGCAATTATGTGATCACACTAGACCCCTGTTTGAGAATGCAAGCATCCTGTCCATCCATCAGACAAGTCACAGGGATTCTGGGACAGGTAGAAACTAAGAATGATAGAACACCACTATCATCTGGTATGAGAACCCCAAATGCTATTAACCTTCACCTCTACAACATGGCAATGCTCACTCCAGTGACCCTCGGATGTCACAGCAAATCATGGAGCCTGGCGACTGTTAGAATCAAGTCTTCCAATGTTATGTATCAGAAGTTTTATATTGATCAAACCATTTTGACTATTTTAGCCTTTGTTCTGATATCTGTAAAATGAGAATGAGACTACACATGGCAGCTCACAAAAGCTGCGGCTATTTAATCAAAGCCAATAATTGTTACAATGTAAGTATGAAACAAAAGACCATTATTAAATAGTACATTGAACATTACATTTCATATTAAGGAGTTATATATTATTCATACCTAAAACCAAATAACCAAAAAACTAAATACTAAGTAACAAATCTTGTTAGAAAGGCATCAAATATGTTAGAATAAATGTTTATATCAATGACAATAACATTGGATTCAAGAGAAGTGACTGAGACAAAGGAGGTTCCTAGTCTGATTTTCATTTTGAAAGAATAATTTTAGCTGTTAAAATAGCCTATGATAGAATAGGTGAAAACACGGAGATGATGGCAAGTTTTTGTTTTGTTTTGTTTTCTCTTATATCAAAAGAAGCCTAGAGGTAAACAGGCAAGGGCTGTGGTAAAGACCTCATAAGACATTAGATGCCCAAGTTCCTTGTACTATACAATTCTTCTAACATCTACTCCATTTGCCAAGTCACTAGATGGCTACTGGATATTACACCAATATTCCAACATAAGCAAAGTAAATGTGTTACAGAATATTTATTTACACTGTAAAGATGTATCTCTTCCTAAGGCACCTTGTGATCAGTTTAATAAAGAGCTAAATCTTCAATGGTTAGACAGGAGAAAATAGACAGGACTGAGAGAGAGAGAGAGAGAGAGAGAGAGAAACTGGGAGGATGAATATAGGTGCACAATTTCTCCAGCAGACTAGGAGAAAGTCAGGTGTGCCATACAAAGAAAAGGTAATCTAACCACATGGCAGAATGTAGATTTAAAAAAAATATGCGTTAATTAAGTTAGAAAAGCTAGTTGGAAACAAGCCTAAACTAAACTCAAGCTTTATAATTAGTAATAAGTCTCCAGGTCATTCTAGACTGGTGGTCAAAAGATAGCCAGACAAGAAAGCTGGTTACATAAATGACCTAAACATCCACCTCAAAGTTCTAGTTACATGATCATGGCAGTCTTCAATACAACAAATATAGCATGTCAAATACAGCATGTTGTTGCCCAACTGAATATCAGGATTCTATTATAATTACATTTAGCCTAAGTATTGGGTAAGTAACTGGCAATTTCAATGGCAAGTCCTAGTGTAAAAGAAGCATATCTGTAGGGATCATTTTTGTACAAATACAAGAAATAAAGTGAACTGAAAATGTACAATCAATTAAAGAAACTCTATAGAGCACAGTTAACAGATGAATAAAAAAAGCACATCTGTTGTAAGCAAAAACACAAACATCTTTCAGGGTCCATCAGAAAAGATACACAAACACATTTACAGACATTCACATCTACATGTAAATACATACATATACACATTCAAGCACACATGCACATACATGCATGTGTACACACTGTTCCCACATACTACTTGTGTACACACATGAGATGGAACAGAACAGTCATAAATTATGAGAAAGAACTTTTTAACTATAGGAGAATACAAGATATAGAGTTATATAACAGTAATTTAGAAAAATAGTTTCCATGGATAATTTAGAGAACTGAAATTTAATTAAGAGAAGAAAAATCTGAAATAATAAACATTAATCTTAAGATCCCATGAAAGAATTTTTTTTCTCCAAAGGCACACGGGCCACTGTTTAAGTTAATCAAAACTAAAGAAAACATAAATTCCAGTCTTTAAGATTATACCATAGAAAGACAAAATTGTAGTTTCCAGTTAGTAAAAATAATAAAACAGTAAAATGATTCTGCTAAATAAACCTGACCAGAAGCATAATGACAAAAAGGATAACTATAAATCTCCAGAAGATAAATGCAAATCCCCAAACAAAGTAATAGCAGACAATCTGAGCATTCTCTGTAAAGGAGAACTTAACTATGATAGTGGTAGAGATGAATTAACTCTTCTTGGAGGCCACAGGAATAAAATCATAGACAATTTTCATACAATTGAGAGGTAATTGGTAACATTAATATCCATTAATATGAGAAGTAACATTCAAACAATGAATAGTTCTTTAGTATAAATATTCCACTTGAATAGCTGTCACCATATTTAGTGTAAGGCTGTAACACAATTTTAGACTTATAAGTAATACAAATAGGAAACTCATTGTTACTTAATCAACTTATTTGGGGAAGTACTAAACAATGTAATTTGAGTAAAATAAATGTGTTCTTTGTTTTTTGTGTTTTTAAGATCTGCGTGTATGTGCATGTGTGTATATTTGCATGCGTGCGTGTGTGTGTTTGTGTGTTTTGGGGCCCGGGGTTCCAAAGTGTCAAATGCCCCAAGAGCTGGAGATGCAGGCCTCTGCGAGCTCTCCATCATGGACCATCTGAGAATCAAACGGGCCTTCTGCAAAAGTTTTATGAGCTTTAATCAACTGAGCCATCTCCCCTGAAACACACGCTTATGTCAAGAGGACAGGAACAATTTTTAATTCTTCTCTCATGCAATACACCATGCTCTCTCCTCTCCTCCTAGTTTCCACCCCACACCTCTACTCCTCTGTTGCTCTTCAGAAAAGAGCAGTCCTCCCAGGGATATCAACTGAACATTAAAAAAAAAAAAGTATTAATGCACTAAACCACATAAAATAAAACCATGCCTTTTTATTGGCACAGGGTGGCAACAATCTAGCCAAATCCCTAGCACAGCAAACAAACAAATAACAAGCAAGCAAAAAATTAACAGTACCTCATTAAATACAACATAGGCTGTTTTCTTAGAAGTCATTTTTTATTGATTTAGTAGATACTGATGCAGGGTATAGTCTCAGTCCCTTCATTTTTATATTATGCTCTCCATTTACTAAATGGAGTGAAGTAGTAGGATCAGTGAGTTGCTTAAGGTCATAGAAAGACTGGACTGGAATGCTCGAGAAAGGCTCCGAGGAGCACTGGTGTGAAGAAGGACCCATCCTTTAATACCTCCTTCCCCTACTGAAGCTGTTGATTTACAAGTGTTTTACATTCACCAGTTTTCATTGTGGAATCACCTTGGAAACTTGCAGTTCAAGAGGATCCTTCTAGACATTTTGACTAAATATTAACTACTAAATTCCTGACGTAGAACTTTTGGAGGATTCCACATAATTCTTGTAAACACCAGGCATGGGAAAGTCATATCTCCTGTGAAGAGAAGCTTTTAGTTCCTAATCTTCTTGGTTTTTTATTTGTTTGTTTGTTTGTTTGTCACAGTGGTCCCATAGTTATTAGTGGGCTTTTGGTATTTGGGACAACATGTCACATAGCTTAAGGATGACACATTATATGTAATCAAACTTTGATTAATACAGCTTTCAAGTTACATATCATTATTGCAAGCAAATACCTATCTTCATAAATGGAAAACTGGTTAAATTATTCAAATACTTTGTATTCATGACAACTTTAAAATTTGATTTTAATGTATAATTTTCATGTAAAACTTTTGAAAACTTTTGATTGAGGGAATGATACAAAACAAACAATTTCTGATTATTTTTTGGCATCTTTCTATCATATTTCCAAGACTATAATTGTGAATTAGAAATGGTTTCTGTCTTTTAGTAAATGGCAATAAACTCCACTTTTGCATGTTTGTGTGTGCGTATTTTGGTTACACATGCTTGAGTTTTATACTTCTCTCTGCTTTATATATAACTCTTGTTATATGATTGCATATGACTGCTTGATGCTCCTATGTAAATCTCCACATTTGTCGCACATTAGTATGGATAACATCATATATCTGTAGATATAATTGTGCAAAATGAAGACCTGAGGAAATTATGAGGTGACCCAAAGACAAATACAATTGCCTGATAATTTAGATGAGTGGAAATTCTATGACAGTTTAGGCCATTTGCATAATTACTTTACTTTTATACTTCACTTGATTTTTTATTAAGTTAATACATAAACATTTAAATTTTTATCTTAAGATAAATTGTCTATGAGAATTGCGAACTCATCAAAGAATGCTTCCATCCCAATATTCAGACATTATTTCATCTTTCTTTTCCATTTTCCATAACTGCAATAGTCTATAACAATGCTATATAATATTACAAGCAAATATATCCAGAATGTTTACCCAATATTGAGAAAACCCCATAAACATGGGCTCTAACTTTTTCAAATTTTATGCTTTTACTTTTAAAATCTACTTTATCCTGAAATTCTTTAAATATTAGTTACAATATTAAAGACAAAACCAAAACAACAAAAGGAACAGAGAAGGGGATATTTAATCAATGTGACCACATTGGAAATAACAGATTGAACAGTGCACTTATTCCAAATCTATAGGTACAATAATTTTTTTAACAGTATTATTCAACTCTCTAAATGTAAACCAAGTTTCAGGTACCAATTTGAATGCATATTATCAGAAACTTCTATCTTAAATTGGAGCCTCTTATAGAAAAAAAAGAGACAGAGGAAGGAAAATTATTCAGCAAGTGCAGGTACTTATTAACTAGTTTGTCTCCCTTTTAGAGGAACTTCTAAAATTTAAGCACTGTAGAGCTCTAAACCTATTCTGTTTGTATTGGTGGACAGCAAAAGTCCCAAATCGGGGATTAGGGAAGCTTACAGGTTATTAGAAAAACCCTTTTAAGGAAAATCATAGCCATTAGGCTGCTGCTGAGGAAGTTGAGATTTGTTCGAAGAATCTCTTAATTATCTTTCCTACTGCTGAAGCTCAAGCGTCTATATAGAAAAGAGAGTTCTTCTTTTTAATGAACTCCCAAATGCTATGGCATTTATTTAAGGAAATATTTTAAGTAGAACTATTATTCAGAAAATACCTTATTCTTTGCTCACTACCACTGTTCCAGCCTTCATCTCATTAGCTTCCTAGTGGGAGGTTGAAAGAAATCTATAAGAATGGTATTCTCTGTGTGGCTTTATTCCTTATTTAACTTTGTATTCCCTTGATAATAAATAAATAAATAAATAAATAAATAAATAAATAAATAAATAGGTTCAGACCCTTAGTAAGTGCTGATCAAGAAAATTCTTGATTGCGTTACAACCTGATCACATCTATCAAGATTACTGACATTTTCTTTGCTCTTTAACTTGTAATTAATATAAACAAAATTAAAGTTCTGGGGAAATTCATTTTCCTCTGCATTAGAAATTACTTAATATTAAAAGACATAATATCCAATTATAAACAATACTAGTTAGAGAAGAAATAAAGATATACTTACACCTTCTGTCTTAGGATTTTCATTGCTATGAATAGACACCATGACCGTGGCAACTCTTATACAGGAAAACATCTAATTGGGTGGCTTACAGTTTCAGAGGGTTAGTAAGTTATCATAATGGCCGGCCATGGTGGTATATAGACAGACTGGTGGTGGTGAAGAAGCTAAGCATTCTACATCTTGCAGGCAAACGGGAAGTGAACTATCTCAATGGACATAGCTTGAGCATATGTGAGTCCTCAAAGCCCACCTTTACAGTGACACACTTCCTTCAACAAGACCATGCCTACTCCAACAAGGCCACACCTCCTAATAGTGCCACTCCTTTTGGAAGCCATTTTATTTTTAAACCACCACACCATATAATCTACATTATACTAAAAGTATGAAGTGATTAGCCCTCAGACAACAAACACTAGTCATACAGGAAGGACATGTAGACCTGATCAGTGGAGAGAACATTTATAAAGAAAAGTTAACATTTTTATATAGGTTGACATTAAGAACCTGAAAATGTTTCCATATAATACTAAAACTTGTCCTTGCAATATCTTTGAAGAATTGTGTTGGAATTTTGATGGAGAGTGAACTGAACTTGGTAGGATGGGCATTTTTATAACAAAGAATCCAACTTCTTTAATTTCCTTCTTCACATCTCTTTTAAGCTTTAGTCATAAATATCTTTTGCTTGAGTTGGCTAATGTTTTCTCAAGAGGTTTTATATTATTTGAGGCTGTTGTGAAAGGTATTGTTTCCCTGATTTGTTTTCTCAGTCTGTCATTTGGATATAGGAAGGCTATTGTTTTTTTGTGGGTTAATTTTGTATCCAGATGCTTTGGTAAAAGTGTTTATCTGCTGTAGGAGTTTCCCAGAGGAGTTTTCTGTTTCATTTGCTTCATTTCATCATCACATCATCTATCACATAATCTTTCACTTCTTTCTTTCCACTTTGTATTTGCTTCTCTCCTGCAGCTAGCTATCTCATTGCAGTAAAACCTCAACAGCTGTCTTGAACAGGTACAGAGAGAGCAGACAACCTTGTCCTTCTCCTCATTTTAGTGGAATTTGAGTTTCTCTCCATTTAATTTGATGTTGCCTGTAGGCATGCTGAAACCGCCTTTATTGTGTTTAGGTGTGTCCCTTGTATTCATAATCTCTCTAGGACTTGTATGATGAAGAGGTATTGGATTTTGTCAAAGGCCTTTTCTACATCCAATGAGATGATCATGTGGATTTTGCCTTTCAATTTTTTATGGTGGAATATACTTATCAATGTATGTACATTGAGCCATTCTTGCATCTCTGGGATGAAGCTTACTTGAGCATGGTGGATGATTTTTTTTTTTTGATATATTCTTGGCTTCAGTTTGTAACTATTTTATCTCCAATTGATAACCACTTGCACATGAAAATGTAGTTTTCTCCAAAGGAGCCTCATATGGGAAGTGAAGAAAATCTGCTCTTCATGCCCAGCAAAAGATAGCCAATAGAAAACAATTCAGTGATCTTCTTGGTTGTTCCTTGTTTCACAGTGCTATGTCAGGGTTTTACCACCATCACCCTAGCTTTTTAAAAATATTACTTTTTTATTTTTATCTTATTTTATTTATATACATTTCTCTCTTTCTGTTTGTACTCCACAGGTCCTTTGCTATGACACCTCTAGTTCAGTCTATATCTGTTTCTTGTGCCTGCTCTTTTCCTTCTGTTTGTGTTGTCCTATTCTGATGTGTTGATTTTGTTTATCTTATTTTATTATTATCCCTTAGAAACCTGTTTGATTTAGAATGGGAGAGAAAAAGAAACCAGATAAGATGGCACGGGAGGTAGGTAGGAACTGGGAGGGAAAGGGAAAAAAGAAGAATCTGAAAGTAAGGACACTTTGCTTCTCTGTGGGAATGCTGCTGAAAGAAAAGGAAATAATTAAACATTTAAGTCTGATTACATTGACTTGACGAGAGGGTAATGAAACTAAAAATGTTGTAAAGAAGCTGGTTGATCACGTAGTCAAACTCAGATCTCTAAATACCAAAGAGATTTTGTTATAAAGAGACATCCCTTCTCCAAATTTGAAAGGAAAACTAGTCAATAACTCAGGCATGGCTGCACTTAATTATTCTCCTTCTTACGAAGTTTTCTTGATTCCTTGTGAGGTGGTATGATATAGCCCCTGAACCTTGAACTATTGACACTCAAGCCTGGGATTTTCATCATTTGCAACTCACAGACAGAACAAAATAGCTATTTGAATGTAGTTTAAGATTAAAGATACATAATTGGATACAAATAAATTATAGATATAAAAGAGTTAAATATTGATTTCATAATGTCCTTAATAAATGAAGCTCTACTCAGATAAATTTGTTAGAAGATGAGAAGGAGGAGAAGGAGCAGGAGGAGGAGAAGACAAGAAGAAGAAAAGGAAGAAGGAGGGGGAGATCATCTCTGAAACCACCTGCTTTCCATTTGTTAAAGTCTGACCATTACATCTGTATTTTTCATACCACATTCTTGCAATGCGTCGTTGCACTGAGTTCTTAGTAATATCTTTAAGTATTGGAGTGAGATCTTCAGGTTCTCATTTATACTGTTTTGTTTGTTTCTGTTTTTTGTTGTTGTTTTGGTTTTATTTTCAATTTTCTCTATGAAGTTATTTACATTATATATTATCAAAACTATGTCTATGTGAGAGTTACATCCCTTCTTCAATCTGCATACTCTTTTTAACTATCTGCTGTTGTGTATCTGTGGGCTCTCTCTAACTCATACATAAACAAAGCCTTCTAAATTACATTCTTATTTTGGGGAAGAGTAGCCTTTTGGTTGAGTCCAAAAGCTATGGCTTATTTACCATGAGGTGCTCCTCTTTTCAATCAAGCAGTGCTTGTGCCATGCCTGTGGGTCTCCAAGCACAGTGGAACAGGTGATGAGTACAACTAAGCCCCTGCCTTAAGGAAGTATGTAGATAGTTGGCAGTGACATGGTGCAGTGTCATTTTTATATCACATGAGCCATCACCCCCTGGAGTCATTGCTGCCCCAGTGATTGTTTGACCACTTGAGACTCAATAACTATGGCATGATAAATATACATGCTGTATTTATCTCAAAGCATTGCATCACCACATGGCAGGTTATAGTTATCCTCTCTGTGATCTGTTCACTAGCCATACCTAAATCTATTACAGCCCACAGAACAATTAACTTTAAATGCATACTATAATATTTTCTAACTAAATGGAAATGAGCTATCTTTGTAAACAAGATAGAACTTTACTGTTATGAGCAGGTTTTTTCCCGCCGCCGATCTGGTTCCACCGCCATGCCAGCCCCCAATAACATGCAGAGACTCTGTATTTGATACAATGCTGTTGGCTAGTTACTATCATTGTTTATCGGCTAGCTCTGTCTTAATGATTAACCTATTTCTACTACTCTAAGTATTTCCACGTGGCTCATCTTACTGGACAGAGTGGTTCCTGTGCTACCTCTCTGGGATCTCCATGTTGACTCCTCCTTCCTACTTCCTTTTTCCTCCTTGTCTCCTAGCCCCACTTATCTTGCTTTCCCATTGGCCAACAGTGCTTTATTCATTAACCAGTTTGAGAAACATATTTACAGAATAACATCTCCCATCATCTCTTCTTTTCTGTCTAAAATAAAAGAAGAGTTTTAACCTTAACATAGCAAAATATACCATACAACAGTTACCAAATAAGAATCACAGTTAACAATATTTAGTCCATCAACATTTTGTAAGACTTAAAGAAAATATCATCTATCCTATCTTTGTGAGTCTAAAGTCCTATATGTAACTTATCTTTAATCCTAACTAAGGAAAACTAAAGCCATAACTATCTGTCTTCAACTCCTTCAAAGGACACAGAAGGATAATATATAAACTCTAGAAATGACAGAGACAACTCATTGCCTGATCAGTCACCCGAAGTTCTTCTGTAATGTTCCATCTTCAACCCATAGGCCATAGTGTGTCCGGTAGACTCTTTTATGAAGCAGGAACCCTGTAGCACTGTCCATCTTGTTTCAGCAGTCACTTTTTTGTGGGTCGTGCATGCCCAGTTTATACAGCATAAAGTCAAACAGTCCAGACAAGAGCAGTATCTTGCCCATATGGCTAGTCTTGCCATATTGAAAGCAAACTTCATAATGAGTTTCTTCAATATCCATCTTCCTTTCTGATGCAGGTGGTGTTGCCAGGAGCCATTATGTCTCACTGTCAAGAAAATCCCTAAATCATTTTAAATGCTATATTCTGTAGGTCTTTAAAAGGTTTGAAGAATGCCTATTCATCTCAAATATATCTCTGCATATCTAGAAATCCTAACTAACTTAACTCCAAGTTTTGACTATCAAGGTAACTCTCTATAATCTGTACTAAATTATACATTACATTTTTCAATGAGCTGTATAACACAATACCTAAACAAGAGGAGAAATATATACATCACATAATTGACCTTAAATTGTATCAATAAATGAAAATCTATTCCAAAACAAAGTATTCATACTATTCTAAATATTTCCACGTGGCTCATCTTACCAGCCAGAGTGCTACCTCTCCTGGCTCTCCTTGTTGACTCCTCCTTCCTACTTCCTCTTTTCTCTTTGTCTCCTAGTCCTGCCTATCTTGCTTTCCCATTGGCCAACAGTGCTTTATTCATAAACCAGTATGAGAAACATATTTACAGAATAACATCTTCCATCACTTTACACCTCCTCAGATCCAGTCAATACCTCCTAGTCAAGTTTCTCTCTGTTTTCATCATTTGCAAGTAATTTGAATATTTTACTATCTCTTATAGAATGGTAAATAAATATGTAGGATCATATAGTAAACTCAGTTCTGGACACATCTCATTGCTATACTTTATAATTTCATCTGTGTTGTTACATGAAATAGCAGGTATTTTATTCTTATTTATTTATTTATTTTTACTTTTTGAGTGGTAATGTAACACAGGAAACTTCTAGATTTTACCACATATGAACATGATTTGTTTCTGTGTTTAGGATAATAAAAAGAGTGATCTTTATATATTTCATTGAGAACTTTCTGTACAGAGTTAATTAAAAATAACAATAGCACACCTCTTTGACTTGTTTTCTCTCAAGGGAAAGTTTCCAGTTTCTAGTATTAGAAATAATGTTACAGCCAAATCTTTCTTGGGTGTGTTAGAAATATCTTCACAGAGAATGTCTCTTAGAAGCTTCCTTGACTTTTAGTGATGTCTCTTCTCAGATCCATGCACAAAACTATGCAGCTTCTGCAATGCTTAGCATGCCATAAGCTAAGAGTTGTGGTGAATTTCAGAAGCTGCCCTGTAGTATTTTTTCATAAGCCTCTGCAGTCCAAGGGGAGCATATACAGTAGTGATGTGCCATTAGCTTGCATACTGTGTTCTTTGATAACAGGAATATCTTTTAGACACCAGTCAACCATGCTAGTTAAGTCCAATGGCTCATGGAGCATTTTCTGTTGGTAGCCCATTTAAAGTTATTGTATTCTAGTTTAAGGGGAGGAAGGCAAAATTCAGTTATCTCCCAGATGAAGGACAAGAAAACATCAATAATTGCATAGCTTTTTAAAGAAGACATTCTTCCTAGCATCTTTAAATCAATCATTCTATTCCCCTAAGTATGAGATAAATATCATAAAATAAGTTTGGAATCAAACCTTCACAAATCCTGGCTAGCTATTCAAATGCCTGAATTTGAAAGGTAGGGTTCTTCTATTATTTCATTCCTTTGTAAAAATTACTCAATCTGAAGATAAAGTGAGTCTAATTCTGTAACTATACTGTAATAGATTAATTCCTAGAACTTTTAAATTCATTTGGGATTTTCCTGATTTTATCATAATGTTAGCAATTCAGTCTTATACTCAGTGCCATGATGAACAATGTTCATAAATAAGAAAAGGAAGGAGAGAAAGGGCATCTGTGTACTTAAAATCAGCACAAACATTCCCAGTCATTAAGGAATTGCTTAAGAGGTTAAATAGTAAAAACCCCAAGGTAAGACTAGGCAAGAATGGCCAAATTATAAAGAATAAACACTTGACAAGTAAGTTCAATCTATGTTTTAGGTATTTTTCAATCGGATTATTTTTGTGTTGAAGAGAAATTATTTTTTAAAAATGGACATTGATGTGTCTGTGCATGTATCGGTGGAAGAGACCAAGGATTCTGTGAGAAGTTGACAGATACACTGGAGTTAGAAACCGCATGGGGATACTGGAACTAAATCCCAGTCCTCTGAAGACCAGTACACTTTCCTAGCTACTCAGAGGAGAAATCTTTTTTCAAACACTCACTACATGTTTATTTACCTCTGCTTAAGTACTAGGACAAGTAGAGGAGATACTGGAATATAAAGAATGCAAGTCCTTTGATAAGTCTTGCATTCTTTTTCTTATTGCTACTTGTTTTTGAGATTATATTTTATTTACGGCATATTTTCCTTTCCTTTACTCCCTCCAAACACTTTCATATACTCACCTCTGTTTTCCTTCAAATCGATAGACTCATTTTCATTCCATTTTTTATTATATGAATAGATGCATTTGTATACACAAATATATGCCCAAATATTACCTGTTAGGCTCAGTTCGTGTGATGTCATTTCTTTGTATATTTTCAGGACTGGCTGTTGGACTCTGGAC
This sequence comes from Cricetiscus sungorus, assembly GCA_030556225.1. Taxonomy (NCBI): domain Eukaryota; kingdom Metazoa; phylum Chordata; class Mammalia; order Rodentia; family Cricetidae; genus Cricetiscus; species Cricetiscus sungorus. The sequence continues at coordinate 3,327,897 of JANBXA010000114.1, forward strand.
AACCAGTTGGTATGGTCTTTCCTGGGAAGGGCCATTTATCCCATTCCTACCTTTGCTCAGTTACCTGAAGTTCTTTGTGTAGAGTCGCAGGTGCAATTTGGCACGTACATTGCTATGCTCTTGTCCTGTTCATGCTTGGATTGTCACACTGGTGAAAATTTACACAATCTCACAGCAAAGTTCCAGATGCTTTGGCTTTTACACTCTTTCTGCCTCCTCTTAGGCAATGTTCCCTGAGTCTTGGGTATAGAAATATTTTGTAGATATATTCTATTGGGACTGGGATTCACAACTAAATTCCTATTGGTTGTGATTTTATGTAATGATCTTCATCTATTGCAAAGAGAAGTGTCTTTGGTCAGGGTGAAAGCTACACTTACCTGTAGTATAAGGCCACATGTTTACAGGTGATTGTTAGAGATTATGCTGGTTTTGTAAATTAGTGGTTATAACACTGATTAATTAGCTAGGTTTCCAGTACTAGGCTCAGATTTCCCTCTAATTGAGCAAAGCAGGAGCTTGTACTCTTAGGAAAGTAATAATGGCCATCACAATTTTTGATAGCTATAAGTATATGGAGTTAGGAAAGAGTATTGTTGATAAGAAGCTATGATTTAAACTGAGTGGAAACCTAAGTTTTGTTATTTAGATTTGAAAGCCTAAAAGATTTGATGACATTTGAGTTGAAATAAATTACAGGAAGAATCATTCTCTATGAAGATATGGTGGCTGCTTGTGGCAGAAAGAGGGAATAAGTGAGAATGTCCTCAGGCAGGGATCTGCTTGATAAATTGGTAGATTAGACATGAGGCCAGTGTGGCTATAGTATAATGAGGGTGGTAGAACATAGCTGGTGATGAGGTCAGACAGGCAGGCAGCAGAGAGTCCATACGGGGTTTTGAAGGTCATTGTAAGTCATTAGATTTATTTCCGTACAGCAAAAAGCTCTTTGGAAGGTTTTAAGCCAGGGAATGACATGTTCTGATTAATGGGTTTAAGAAGTCCTTCTCTCAACTTTACACAGATTATTCTAAAGACCACAAATAAATGATAAGAAGCCAATGAGGAAGTTATTACAGTGACTCAAGTTAGAGACAGCAATGACTTGGAGTAGACAACAAAAATAAACAGATGTAGTGAGATATGTAATATATTTTGAAGCTAGACATTCTAGTTCTCGTTTGTGGGTTGAGATTATAATATAAGTAACACTGAGATGTATAACTATGAATTTGGATCTGAAATAATTTTAGTAAATGGCTCTGAACAATATAAATTTGGTCTCATTAGACATTGAAAAGGTGGTGTCAAGGCTAGAGTTAAGCATCATGTATTAGAATCTAGAGATTACAAGAGAGCATGATCAGAGACACAAATTGAAGATACAAATGTGTTCACTGGCATTTTGATAGCAGCCAAGGAGAATTTGAGCTCAAACCAAAAAAATAAAGTATGTTAACAGAGAGGAAGCTCTATGGTGGAACTAGACAGATGGATGTGCATCAGAGAAGCAGGAAAGGGCATAGGGCAGAGGATGACACCATGATCATTTGAACACTTGCCACCAGTACCTGCTTCCTGTCTGTGTTACTCAACAGAACTTGGAACAAATGTTATGGTGAAAATAATTGTAGGAAATGATCCTGGGGATTAGGAATAGAGTCTAGAAAGAATGAAGCAGGAAGGTAGGGAAAGCTATTAGAGTCATTCAATAAGCTCAAAAATATTGTAAGACCATTACTCCTAGAACAGTTTAAGAAGCTTAGTAAAATAAATTCTAGAACTGACTGGCTGTGGCATAAAAGAAATAAACATTTCTTTTCAGATGACTCTTAACCTCCACTCAAATAGAATCCACTGGCTGGTAAATTCCTTGCACTTTCAGGTTTTCCCAAAGCGCATTTGGAAAGAACAAAGTCAAGACAAAGAAGCTCCCACACACACACACACACACACACACACACACACACACACACACACACGCATGATAGGTGCAAGGTAAAGTTAAAACCTAATTCCACATGTAGAAAACTAGGTACTACACCAATCAATGAAAAAAATTTTGAACATAAGGCATAAAAGACAGGACATAAGAACATTTAATATCTGTTTCCTATCCCAATCAGGTATAATCACTTTCCTATACAACCTTCAAGTTAATATGTAACAACTAATTTTTACAGAACACCTGATATTAATAGATCAGTTAAGTAAGTTCTAACCTCTATGGTTACAACTTAGTCTCCACATATAACTTACTGCTATCAAGAGCCTTCTCTATCTGTAGATGTTAAGATGTAATACTAAGAGGAAATGGAACATTTTGAACAACTATATGCCAATAAATGTGAGGATGTTATGACAGGTGAGATGAAAAAAAATCTCTTGAAAGATAAAAGACAAAAACTACCCAAGAAGACAGAAATAACCAGAATTATTACAGTTACTACATATCCACTGAAGAAATTGAATATGTCTTTAAAAGTACATTATTAGAGAAAAACTAAATCTCAGTGGGCTTTTAGAATATTGTTGTCTAACATTTAAAGAATATTTTGAATTTTAAAGAAATTAATCCAGATTAAAGATAAGACTAGATCTCTGACATTGTTTCACAAGACAATTACTATCTTAAAATGAATTAAATATTACAAGATCAAAAATTAGATCAGTATCCTTTATTATATAAATTAAAAAAAATTAACATTTAATAAGACAAATAATTAATGAAATACTTGTTCAAATTAATCTATTGTTGTAAGGTTACTTTAACATTAAAATACCAACAAAAATGTATGACCATTTCAATATACATAAAACATGACTTGAAAAAGTCCAATATCTATTTATGATAAAATCTCAACTAAACTGATAAATATGATAAAATATATCAGAGGAAGATATGTTATGGCTAATGCCAGGAGACCAAATGTCTTTTCAAAATATTAAAATACATAGACATTATTACCCGCTTCATTTAAACATTTTCCTGCAAGTTCTAATAAGGACAAAAAGCAAGGAAATGAATTATGATAAACTTTCTTTGGGAAAGAACAAGAAAATTCTATTTATAGGGAGAAACACTATAGAAAAATTCTACAGAGACTCAAAGAGCTACTAGAACTTGTAAGCAAGCTTAGTGGTTTCCAAGATGCAGGTTGCTGTTCAAAAACTATTTTTTGGTATACTGCTACTCATAAATTAAAAAGAAAATAATGTGATTTACAGTGATTTCTACATGTAAAATATCTAGAGATGATTATGACAAAATATATGCTAACTTTGCAGTAAAAATAACATATCTCTGAGAAAAAATTAAAACCCTAATAAATGATGAATGTGTTGGGAGAGTCTATGTTGTGAAGATGTCTACTATACCGAAATTGAAACATAGATTCAACTCAAAACCTAGACAATGCTTTTCTTTTGGTTTTTCCCCTAAGAATTTGAAAGTTTGCTATTTAAGTTCCCAAGGAGTTGCAAACAACTCTGGGTGACTCAAAGTTTGGACAAGAAGAATACATAAAAACTCTATTTCAAGACATAAGACTGAGATAATCAAGATGATAGAGTATTGAGGTCAACAGGAAAACAGGCCAGGGGAAGGAAATAGATCCAGAATTCTTCCCATACATAAAGATGGTAAATATTAATGAAAATAATTCTAGAGCAAAAGATAGTTTTTTAACAAACGCTAAAAAAAGTAGTCTATGGGGAAAATAAGAAATGATAAAAACAGGACACAAACATCTATCTTTAGATGACACTGTTTACAAATATTAACTCAAAATGGTAAATTTATTCAAATGAAATATTAAAAAAACAATCTAAATTTCAGCAGAAATCACAAGTTATTTGGGACTAGTCAATAACTCTCTAGATGTGGCATCAGACCTAGAGGACATTATGGTGACTGAAACAGGACAAACAAACCAAAAACTATTGTCCAATTTTACCTGTGGCTTGAATCTTAAGAAACATCAACAAAACAGAAAAGATCAAATATACAGAGAAAGGTTATTGAACCATGGTCATCAGGAGTGGACTTACATAGGAATTGGTGAGTATAGGCAAAGGCAAATATCAACAGTGGGTAAGATGGACAAGTCAAGATTTTGATGTATGACATGAACACTACTGTATTTAAAATGTTTTCCATTAAAGGTTGCAAAGAGGGACTGGAGAAATGAATCTCTGGTTAGTTTAAAGGAAGTACTGCTTTTCCAGAAGACCTGAATTAGATTCCTTCACCCATACTGTAGGGCTGACACCTACCTGTAAAACCCTGCACAGGCCTTTGGAGGCACTGTCTGTCTCTCCCTCTTTCTCACTCTCTGTCTCTGTTGCTCTTTGCCTCTGTGTGTGTGTAAAATTAAAATCTTTTAAAAGCGCTATTTAAAAAGTGATTGTAAATTAGCAAGTCAATGTTTTAGGGGCTTTTATCACAAAGTAAATAAATCTGCTTCTTTGTAGTAACCATTTACTATCTGACTCTCTGTATCAATAATATGGTGTAGACATGTAAAATAGAAACAGTGAATCCTTTATAAAAAGAGAAGGAAAAGACAAACTTTGGAATAGAAGATAATATTGCATCTGAAGGAGACTTAAAGCCATAGTGTGTAAAGAATTGCTGGAATTTGGGCCTGGAAAGATGACTCAATGGCTAAGAACATTTAACTTGGGTTCTGTCCCCGGTACTAACATAGTAACTCACCACTGCCAATAACTTCAGCTTGAGGAGATTGCAGCCCTTTTTTTCTGGCCTGTATGGGTCATAAAGCAGGTATGCATGTCATGCACACAGCTTCTTGCAGGAAAGCAAGAAAAATAAAACAAACAAAAAATAAACAAGTGATTTTAAAGAACTGTTAAAATTCAAATAGTAAAATTAAAAAAAACCACAAAAGTTACAATTAGAAAATGGACAAAGAATGTAAGCATTTCCACTGAATAATTTATATATGTAAAAAAATAAATGAATGGAAAAACAGTCAAAATCATAAATAAGAAAATACAAATTAAAACCTCAGGGAACTACTGAGGAATACCTTTTTTCTATGACTGAAATTAAATCAGTGACTATACCAAGTGTAGGCCTGGGCTCTTCCTCCTGGTCAAATGATAGGAGACATATTTTAACCCTAATCCTTCTGTGCAGCATTATGGTACTTTCCTTTAATGCATAGGCCATTGCCCAAGGTGTAAAAGAAAGCACATTTTCAAAGGAGACTTGTATGTGAATATGCATCATAGCTTTGACAGTCCTAGAGTTGACTATGATGTAAATGATCTATAGATATAGGGTGTTTAAATTCCCATATATCCATTCTACAAAGTCAGCAATAAAGAAACATGTGCTACTGATACCCTGCGATAAGAACCTTAAAACAATCATGCCCAAAGAGTATTAACAGAAGCACTGTGATGGCATGTACATGTCTATGTCTGAGTGTAGGTTAGTATAGGTCACAAAACAGTGTTGGATCCTTTGTGGATGCTGGTGGGCCATCTCCACTTTGGTCTGCTAGAAGAGCAGTGCACACTCATAACTACTCAGCTGTCTCTCTAGAAGATACACTTTTTAAATGCTACATTAAATGCCGTGTATATACACAGTTGAGCATTACGATCCCATAAAGAAGAAAAAAGTGAAAACCTGTTATTTGCATCAGCATAGATGGAGCAGTAGGACGCTGAGTGAAATGAGATAAGCCAGGCATAGGAACACAAATGCTGCACGTTGTCTCTCATTACGTGAAAGTCTAAAACAAGCCTATCGGTATGTGCAACGATATTTATGAGTGGTTACGGAGGAGAAAAGGAGATATAGGAAGACTGTATTTGGTGGAGAATGTGCCATGCAGATGCAGAAATATCACACTGAACCACTCCAAAATCTTATAATAAGTACATGCTGACAGAATGGAATTAAGAGACATCTGAACAAACAGAATGTATGTAGATTATGCCTGAATGAATTAAAACAGAAATGGATATATATATATATATATATACATATATGTATATATGTATATATATATATACACACACACACACACACACACACACACACACACACGTCGTGACTGCCTCTACCAGCAAGGAAGACCCAACGCTCAGACTCTTCTTTAAGCAGCTTTACTCAGGAACCTTGAACAATCTTCTGACTCCGGGGAAAGCCAGCTTACAGCTTATAAGGCCTTGGGGTAGCCAATCCCGGCACGCCACGTGGTGAATGCAGATAAGTCTACATACGCGAAGCAAGCCTAGATCTCAGCCTTAGCCAAATAAGGACTTGTTTATCACAGAGAGTGCTCACCATCGGGAAGGTGGAAGGAGGAAGGCGGAAGCCAGCACCATCTTTAAGGCGCAGCACTTTGCAGCTCTCTCTACACACACACCCACACACACACACACACACACACACACACACTTAGACCTCCATGCATGTTAAGTAAATACTTCAACTGCTTAGTTGTATCCCGTATCCTCCCCAACTATTCCTCATTTTGAGACAGGGCTTCTTAAAATTGTTCGAGGTGATTTTGAAATAGTAACCCTTAATCCTCAGCCTCTCAATTTCATGGTATTAGAGGAGCACAGCACCAGGAACAGCTCTGTCCTTCATATAATTATGTAATAGATGTTATATAATTATATGTGTAAGTATCTGTACACATATATATACATCTGTGCATAGTATTACATGGGCATGAAACAGTGTGTAATGGTACATGCCTCTAATTGCAGAACTTGGTCTGTTGGTGCAGCAGGGTCAGTTGCTAAAGGTCATCCTCTTCTGCACGAATTTATGGTTAGCCTTGAATACATGAGAGGCTGGCTCACAAATAAATGACACAACGTAGCATAGCAACATAAAAATCTCATACCTCTACTACACAGCTCTCTTCAGCTCACTCGTGGAGACTGTCACTACCTGGCTGATCTCTGAAAACACTTCTCAGAGCCCTTAGTGTTCTGACCATATTACCAGACAACCATGTGAAAGTATCGCCATCTCTCTTGGACTGTTCACTCCACTACAGACTGGGGTGTGCAGTTTATCTTTTAAAACTGTATCCAACTAGTCGTCACATTTGTCAAAAAAAAAAAAAAAGAATTTCAGTGAGTCCAAGTCCATTTTTTATTATTATGCTAACTGTCTTAGCTGGGTCTCAGACCACATTTATAGGGGAGAAGAGCTTATGGAATTTGATGATAGCTTAAGCTGTGCCACTTTCAGAATTGTACTGTATAAGATGAGAAATGGGAAGTGCCCAGAGCCAGTGAAATAATGCCCTAGGGTTGAGACTAGCACCTAAAACACCTCCTGATCTTTTGTCAGTGTGCAGTCCCCTGGTGTCAGATGACCCCTGAAGGTGGTGTGAGTGTCCCCAGGCTACTAGCAACTGTGTTGAGGGCTGCTCTGTGCACTTTTCTCTGGGCGTGTAGGAAGATTAAATTGAGCCATGAAAGCTAAAGGACCTGCCTGCGGCTAAACAGAGAGGAAGCATTTGAGTCCTACAGGCTCTTGCCCACTCCTGTTAGCAGTGGGACCCTCTTTACTGTGGCAAAAGTGCTAATAGTTTAAGCACTTACAGTGATAAGGCAGAAAACATAAACATTGCTCAGTTCCCCCCATAGCACCCTTTGCTGTGAGTGTCAATTCTGGGCTGCAGTTTTCCCCTTCAACAAGCAAAGACAACAAATGAAAGATGTTCTCCTTGTTTATATGTATACAGCACTTCTTAGTTCAAAAGCTGATCCTGGCATACCGTGCCCAGTGCATGTCTGATACTTCCTATTTCAGATTTATGGCCAATTTGGAATTTGCTGCTGCTGCTGTTTGTAGCCTGTCCTATTTCTCTGGGCTAGCAAACCTATAAATAGTTTACATGCAGTTCAATTTTTTAGTCTATTTCCTTGTCAAATACTCGGGCTCAGAGCTTTCAGAAATGGCAGGAGTAATCAGAATCAGACTTAGAGGATAGGAAATGGTGCTTGGCAAAGGTGTTACTCGAACCTTCTCCCTCAGCCCCCTATTCTTTCCCTTTCTCACCAGTTTCCATAGGAAAAGGTCCTTGGCTTCTCAGAAATAGCCCGCCCCTCCACCACAAGGGATCTAGTTAGCAACTGTGCCTTTGTGTCACAGTCCAATCAGATCCAAAAGCTTTCCATTTTTGCTGTAGTAAAAACTGTCTTTGTGTATGCCTACATTTAAAGATTTTTCTCTTGGAGCATAAGTAATTCACACTTTATGTGAAGTAACTTCATTTTATGTATCCAGTATAGATATATCTTCTCCTCCTTGTTCTAAGACAATGACAATCTAATTCGTCATGTGTGGTAGCATTAACATAATCTATATGTAAGTACATCACTTCTGTCTAGTCTCTAAAAGCAGTCTCGTATTCCAAGCACCCAATTGAATGAAATTCCTAGCACCAACAGTAGAAAGAATAGAAAGAAGTCTAGCTAACAAGCCAATCAGGCAAAGGGGAAAGCAAAAGGGTAACAATAGTTCTCATGGTGATTTCTCCTCTTATCAGTTGTTAAGCATGAAGATTCATACCAGCATTTCTGTTGACCTGGATGTAGAGGAGAGAGAGAGAGAGAGAGAGAGAGAGAGAGAGAGAGAGAGAGAGAGAGAGAGAGAGAGAGAGAGAGAGAGAGAGAGAGAAAGAGCAAGTCGGAAGCAGGGTTGAAATATAAAGCCAAATTGCCAGGCCCAGTGATCGACTTCCTCCAAATAGACCCCACTTCCTAAAAGTTTCATAGCTCTCTAAGTGGCACCATTAGTTGAGGAGCAGGAGTTTAAACAAAACAGTGGATGGGATGCATTTGTCATTCAGGCCATGAAGTCCTTGTTAACCACAAGACGAAGCTTTTATTTTTAATTCACTAAGTTTCTTTTATCCTGATACTGTGGATCTATAGTATACCATGGTTTATTCACTTTATAAGAAATAGGTCACGTCTCTGGTCCCCTTTCACTCCTCTTCATTCTCAATGGGCAGGAAGTGGTCCCATCCTCCTTTCTTATGATGATGAATGCTCGCTTTCAACCACAAGCCAAAACAAATCCTTTCTCCTGTAAGTTGTCTCTGCCCCAGCAATGAGAAGAATAACTTCCCTTGAAGGAAACCTAAAGAAGGTTTCACCCTACTTTGGAAGACGCAATGTACTCTACCGGCACAGCAACAAGGGGCTTGTGCACACAACACATTCTGCATTGGACTAAGTGAATCCTCGGCCTTCAAGGACCCCACAGTCTTCCCTTTGTAGAGATGTCACCATTTTTAGTGATCCAGATAAAACGACATTTTTCCAGGAAGGAGGAGAAAATCCCACAGTAGAGATGTCTCCATGGGCGATCTAAGTCAGAGATTTTGAATGCCAACTCTGTCAGGCAGAATAACTTCCACCCCCAAATCAGTTACCTTCCGAATCTTCAGAACTTCTGGATCTGTTTCCTGGAATGGCAGAGAGTGTGGGGATACGATTAAAATTAAGGGATTTGCAATGGGGACATTATCCTGATCACCTACATGATGCTGGTCTAATCCCCCTTGTCCTTAGGAGTGGGAGTCATTTCTAGGGGCAGTCAGAGAGATGTGATAGGAGATAAAGAGGCCTAGATGGCCTTGAAGATGTGAAAGGAGCTATGAGCCAAGGAGTGTGGGTGGCCCCTACAACTGGGAAAAGTCAGGAAACAGAATGCCCTGGGTCTTTAAAAGAGAGCAAGACCTGCCAACAAGCTGAGTTTAGCCCCAGGAGATTTTGGTCAGACTTCTGCCCCACTGAGCTGTAAGATAATCAATTTGTGCTGTTTTAAGTCAGATTTTGTGATAATCCCTTACAGCAGCAAGAGGAGACAAGCAGAGCAGCTTACAGGCTTGCTCTGGTATGCTGTCAGGAAATTTCACATAAAACTGTAGTTACAATTTCTTACAAAGTCAGAAGATCTGTTAACTTTGGGGCAAATTTGCAAATAAAAGCAATCCACAAAAATTAAAGAATGCTTCTTTTTCCCCACACAGGACCAATTACCCTGTAGTCACCACTGTCTGATGGCGCCAATCCTCTCTTGTCTCCTTATCCAGCTCTCCACCTCAAAGAGGTGGTTTGTAACACAAGATTCAAAATAGCCTCACACAATTTTCTGGACTCCGTAGCATTCTGTAAGAGGGTAGTTAACTCCACTGTTGTCAGTGATACTTCAGAGATGGTACAGTAGCCCAGATAAGTCTCCTGTGACAGAATGAGATGACCAGGTACCACCATCCCTGCTTGGATGAAGCAGGCCTTCAGTGATGTCGCAGTTATGACACTGGCTACAGCAGAAGTGAAGGCACCCACTGGATGCCAGTAATTGTATCCTCATCCCAATGAAAATATTTCTCTCATGATTCTTTGAACAAAATTTCATTCTGTTATCATTGAAAACAAAATAGAACAAAAACTAGCACTCATTCAAACTGTGTCGTGGAATAGTTTTCTAGGACTTCTCAATGGAATTGTGTACTCTAGTACATTTAGCCAGGAATCTGTTGTTGAGTATTACTTCATCCACAGTACAAGTAAAAACTCTCTGTATGTACAACTCTCTGTTGACATCTTTGGTTTGATTTTGGCTAGGGATTAATATTAATAAACTTGTTATGGACCTAGATATGTATAAGGTGTTGTGAGGAGGCCTCCTGAACTCCAGAGACAACAGCTAGAAGTCAAATCAGTATGGCTGATGAATGCGTGGGATTTAGGTTAAACACTGTCATTTCTAACATGTTCCAGTGTCCTAACAGGTAGAAAATGAGGGTGCTTTTCCTGGCTTCATTTCACCAACAATCTAAATTTAACCAACCTAGGAGATATGAAGTGGTATCCTAGGGCTTTAATTTATGCTTCTCTCAATTTTGTGTCCATTTAAGCACCTTTCCAGGGGGCTGGGGATGCAGCTCAGTGGGTTCAGTGCCTGAATAACATGCAAGATCTGTGTGCAATCCCCATCACCCAGTGCATATGCCTGTCACCTCAGTATTCTGGAGATAAAGGCCAGAGGATCAGTAGTTCAGAGTCATCCTCAGTTACACAGTGAGTTTTTAATCAGTCTGGGCTATATGAGACTCTCTTAGAAGAAGGAGGAGAAGGAGAAGAGAGGGAGAGGGGGAGGGAGAGAGGAAGGACCCACTCCTTTTCCTTAAATGAAAAAAATAAGATTTACAGAGTTGTAGACATGCTAATGAATGTGCCCCTCATTATTTGACCTATTACAGTATGTGCACCAACTAGGGTTCCCTAAGTCAACAGAAGATGTGGGAGATATAATATTTTCAAACACACAACTGTATTTTTTCCCACAGTTTCAAGACTAAGAATTAAAAGCAAGGGAGATACAATAAAAGAAAAGCAAATGGATGGGTAAGTGGTATTTGGGGTGGCTGAAAGGCAAAGTGCTGATCTATTTTTCACAAGATCCTGGGTACAGTCGCTCATGCACCAAATAAAACAACACAAACAAGGAAGCAAACATCCATTGCTGGAGGTCAAGGCTAACCTGGGAAGCACCAAGAGGGAAAACAATGCAATCAAAAGCCTGGGCCTGCTCCTGCGAAGTTTCTGTACACCTCTATTCCTGTTTATATAGATTGTTTTCCCCTTTGAGCTGCATAAGCTCGTTCTTCCTGTAGTCCGCATGGAATTCCTGGGTCAGGTGTGCACTAAAGATATCCCAGGATGCTTGGCATCTCTTTGTGGTCTCAGAGGTGTCTGTAGAAAAGCAGTTTTTACTTCTGATGAAGCCCAGTATATCCTTTGCCCTGAGCATTTTATGGTGAGCTCATTAGAAATCCTTGCCAATCCCAATGTTTCAGATTTTCTCCCAGGTTTCCTTTTCTAAGTTTTACAGTTAGCTTTTATGTTTAGTGTAACCCATGTCTAATTAAATTTAATGTAAGATACGAGGCAATGATCAAAGCTAATTTTTTCCATATGAATTACAAATTGTTTCAGCACCATGTTTTGAGAGGTCTGTATTCTCCCCCTCACAGCTGATACTTTGTCAGAGTTATTTGACAGTAAACATGGAAGGTCTGCTGCCAGGCTCTTCTTTGGCTATTTCAGATGGTTATCTGCACAATTATTACACTATTCCAATTGTTTTGTTTTTAAACCAAACTGTGAACTTGAGAAATATGAGTCATGCAAGTACAATATTTGGCAAAATTAATAATTTTAGAGTCACCAAATTTCCATACTACAGGCTCAACTTCTTAACTACTAAAGAGAGGTTCACTGTGATTTTGATAGTCACTGATCTATTTTGGTGAGAATGAACATTACTACAACATGATCGAATCTTTTACCCCATTAACTTGTCAAACTACTTTTCATTTAAACTCATCAATATTTATAGTTTAGCCTAGAAGATTAAATCAGTCCCCAGGTACCAATTCACTTCCTTCTCTTGAAAGTTGAGTTACTTTTAAACTTCATTTTCTGATTACTTGTTGCTAACATAAAGGAACAACTGATTAAAAAAAAAAAACAAGAACAAAAACAAGATACTTCCTTGTATCTAGTTAATACTAATAGTGTGGTTCTGTATGTTTGTGTGTGTGTGTATTCCTTAAGATTCTGTACATAGGAAATATATATATATATATATATATATATATATATATATATGTATTATATATATACAGCTGATAGGTAAGTTTCTATTTAGACTTTTTGTTTTTCTGCATTTTTATTTTATTCTTGGTTTTCTTCTCCTTGATGACCTGCCCATCATCATGACAAGCAATGGGAAGAAGTATGGTTATGGAATTTTCTATTGGGGGGGGATGTATTTAACTCACTAGCTTTATGTGTTTGGCCACGATCATATCCTTTTCAGATTAAGGAAAATATATTTTTTAATTTGCTGAGAAATTTTGACATATAATTTTTTCATTGTGACTAAGATCAGTACCTACCAAAGTCTATACATAGCTTCTGGTTTAAACATTAGTATCATATTGCTGCCTACATGTGATCATACATGGATATAGCAAAAACTATTATTATTGCTATTGCCATTGTTATTATGTTTACATATCTGAAGAGAGAAATGTCCTACCTCAAAAAAGCACGTGTGTGTGTGTGTGTGTGTGTGTGTGTGTGTGTGTATGCATCCCAGAAGTTGTAATGCTCTGAAAGAAATAATTGCTACTTACACATAATATTGCATGGTTTATCAGGTAGTTTTAAAGTGAAATATGCTATTTTGCTGTAAAATCTCTGAGATTGGTTAAATAAGATTAAAAAATCAAAATCCAAAACAAAACAAAGCAAAACAAAAAAACCCTTTTGCTTTGTTTTAGCAAATGCACCCTACCATGGGCAATAAAAGATAAACATCTCAGGCAGGATGCTGCCACAGACACGAGATGCGAAAGTTCAGGTTTCTGCTCTGTATTTTCTGAACACTTCACTGCCTGTGGAGATTAGAAGAAAGTGTTGTTAACAATAGTGACATAGACTTCCTTCATGCTTAGGGTACTTGCACTCATTTAATGAGAAATTGGGACTCAGTGGCTAGATCTACAACACAGAATTTATCTACATGTGTTTTTACCGAGGCTGTACTGTAGACTTGTGCTTTAATTTATATTCAGGGCTCAGGCATCAGCTCTCGCATGAGCACTAGCACACAAAGCTCAGTGGCTGATGCTAGGGCAGTCACATTCACAGTGCTGGCCCCGTGTTCTCTATTACACCACATGACACTGCCTTGTCTGACAGCAAGATTGGCATCTAAGTACTCACAGATTTTAATATCTTGATTATTTTTGTTACAGTAAAAGTAAATTCTCAAAAAAAAATTGTGCTCCTCTGGAACTATGTTCTAATTCTAAAATTTCTCATTTTCTGCACTTAAAGGATGAGATGCAATTTTTGGACCTTGTCTTTTCTTTCCATTTCCCCACATCTAATGTCCCAGTCTCATCCTCAGATCTTCACCTCTGTTACCTTCTCTACTTGTGTCTCCTGTGGGTCCCACAGATCTTCCCCTCCCGAGCTTTGCCTCTGCAGGTATCCCATGAAAACCCAAGGGCTGCTCCTTCCAGGTCAACAAGTAGGCCAAAGGCTGACCCCTACTACTCCTATTCCTGAGATCCAACACCCTGGGAGGCTGGGAGGGAGAGGGAACTGGGATTGATATGTAAAATAGGATTGTTTCTAAATTAAATTAAAAACAAAAAAAGATTTCAAAAAATCCCAAAACAAATCCCTAAAAAAAACCAAAACAAACAAACAAACAAAAAAGCCAGAAAACAAAAATTGGAAATTAATAGCGAAAGTCAAGAAAACACAAACGGTTGAAGTAAAAGAATAAAATTATTCAAGAGCTGAAAACAGAAATAGAGTCAGTAAAGAAAACACAAACTAAGGATTTCTGGAAGTTAAAAATTTAGAGATTTGAACAGGAACTACAGAAGAAAGCACCACAAATAGAATACAAGAAACAGAAGAGAGGATCTTGGGCACTGAAGATACTATAGAAAAAGATGAATACATGGATACATCTGTCAAAAAATAAAATCTGAAAAAACAAACAAACAAACAAACAAAAACAGAAAACATCTATAAAATCTGGGACACTGTGAGAAGACTAAACCGAAAGAATAAGAAGAATAGATGAAGGAGAAGTATACCGGATTAAAGACAAAGAAAAATATTATCAACAAAATCAGAGAAAAAAAATCCTAACCTAAAGGAGACGCCCATCAAGTTACAAGAAGCATACAGAACACCAAATAGACTGGATCAAAAAAGAAAGTCTCTGTATCACATAATAATAACACTAGAACACTAAACATACAGAATAAAGATAGAATGTTAAAAAGCTGCAAGGGAAAATGACCAAGTAACTTATAAAGGCAGACTATCAGAATTACACCTGACTTGTCAATGAAGACTCTGAATGTCAGAAGGGTCTGTGCACGAGTTGTACATTATATAGGACCACAGATGCCAGCCAGACTAGTATATACTGCAAAATTTACAATTAGCATAATAGAAAACATAAGATATTTTGTGATAAGTCAAATTTAAGCAATATCTATCTATAAACCCAGCCCTCCAGAAGGTGCTTCTTAGAAGGAAAACTAAAACTTAACTACATTGATGGAAATACAGAAAATAACCTCACATTGCGAAAATCAAAAGAAGGAAAATACACACATACATAATACTACCACCAACAACAGCAAAATTACAAGAATCAAGTTTTGATCATTGATATCCCTCAATATCAATTGACTTGATTCCCCAATAAAAAGACACAGAATAACAGAATGAATGTGAAAAAAAATACATACTTCTGCTTGGTAAAAAAAAAAATATATTTTTCAAGCAAATGGACCTTTAAAAAGCAAGCTGTGTAGTAACTTTAATATATAACAAAGTATTTCAACTCAAAGGTAATCAAAGGAGATAGAGACACAACATACTCATCAAAAAAAAAAAAAAGCCACCAAGATGACATTTCTATTTTAACATCTATGCCCTCAGAACAAGAGCACTCAAGTTTGTGCAAGAAGCAGATTAAATCACACATTGACCCGCACACACTGAACTCCCCCAGCCTCAATGAGATGATCCTCACAGAAAAGGAACATTTTTTTCCAAAGCGAGAAGAGGAGGGTACACAAACAGATATCTCAGAAGAAACTGAAGAAGCAGAAACCTATGGCAGGGGTATAAGTTCAGCGTAATATAAATAAAGATAAAGGTAAAAACAAACAGACAAAAACCCAAAAAACTCACAAGTGAAAAAGGGGTCTTTACAAGAAAGAGCTAGAAAATCCAGAGGACCATAAGGACATACCTTTTAAGCCTGTTTTACCAAATTGAAAAATCTTTATTTTAGATTTTATTTTAATAGACACTTTTCTCAAAGGTACTACTTACAGAAGTTAAATCAAGACCAGATAGACCATTTAAGTAGACCTATAATGCCCAGTGAAAAAGAAGCAGTCATCAACAGCCTCCCAACCAAAATAAAAACAAAACAAAAACAAACAAACAAAGCCTGAGGCCAGCTGGCTTTAGCACAGAATTCTATCAGACTTTCAAAGACAAGTTAATACCAATGCTTCTCAAATTATTCAACATAAAAGAAATAGAAGGAACATTGCCCAAATCACTTTTTATGAGTCCACAGTTATCCTGACATGCAAAGCACATAAAAACTCAACAAAGAAAGAGAATTAAAGACCAATTTACCATATGAACATAATGCAAAAAATACTTGCAAATCAAATACAAGAAAACATCAAAAAGACTGTCCATCATGATCAAGTAGGCTTCATCCCAGAGATTCAAGGATGGTTCAACATATGAAAATCAGCAAATCTACCATATAAACAAACTGAAAGGGGGGGAAATCCTACATGATCATCTCATTGGATGCAGAAAAGGCCTTTGACAAAACCAATACCCCTTCATGAATAAAGTTCTCAAGAGATTTGGAAACAAGGGGCATACCTAAATATAATAAACACAATCTATAGCAAGCTGATAGCGAACATCAAATTAAATGGAGAAAATCTCCAGAGGGGTGGAGGACACCAGGAAGAACAAGGCCCTCTGAATCAGCTAAGCCAGGCACCTGCTAACTGGTAGAGACCGAAGCAGTTAGACAGCGCACACCTGGGTCTGCACCAGCACTTCTGAGTATGATAGCTATTAACTTAGTAATTTCGCAGGGCTCCTGACTGTGACAGCAAGTGGGTCTCTGACTCTTTTGCCTGCTCTCCAGACTCTTCCCACTGTTGGGTTGCCATGTCTAACTTTGATATGGTAATTTTTACTTCATCCTATTACGTTTGGTTTTTTTATCGCATCTGATTGTTGTCTCTTGGAATTCTGTTCTTTTCTAATGGGAGGTAGAAAGTGTCTGGATCCACAGAGGGGAAGTGGGGAAGGACTGGGAGGAGTGGAATGAAGGGAAACTGTAATCAGGATATTTTGTATGAGAAAGGAGTCTATTTTCAATAAGATTTGGGAAAAAAAAAAACCCTAATTTTCTACAATGTGTATACATTGCACATGGCCTACATTGTTGTGACCCTGAGGTCATGTGATCATAGTCTGTGATATATGGCTCAAGGGGGAAAAAAAACCCCAAGATTTCAAGTGTGGACCACTACAGTCGTCCACATTAGGGAGATAAGTCAGAAAGGCAAAGGTCTGTCGTCTCCCTGTCTATCCTGAGAGATGGAAACTCCCTGTGGGCCATGGCTGTCTTGTTCCCAGCTCTCTTGGTTCCCTTTAGTGACAACAACACAAAATAGCTCCAAGTAAACATTTGGTGAAGGAATGAATGGAATGTGTGCCAAACTAAAAGGTATCAGCTCCAGCTCTAAGTGAATTAACTTGTGCTTTTTCAATTTCATACCAGAAGAGCTTGAACATCAGAACACATGCTGGGGAGCAGGTCATCCTTCTATTAGATGCTTTATTTATCCCTACATCTTTCAGACAGGTGGAGGCAATGTGCTCCAGGAAGGAGAGTGGATGCTGGGTGTCGAGTCTCCAGGGTTTAATTCCCAGCTCCAAACCTCACCAGCTTCAAGGCCTTGGGCAAGTCACTTAACCTCTGTTCTGAGCAGAAATAATACCACCTCCTCCCAGGAGCACACCAAGGCAAGTTTGATTGATGGCTTAGCTCTTGGAGTCTTTGATGAAATGTGCTGAATGGCTGCCAAGTATTACGACTGCTAATAATAATAATGTTTTTCTAACACAGTCCCAGGGAGCAATATAAATTGGTAACAAGGGACAGATTGCCCCAACCAAGCATACAGACCAATTCTTTGTGAAAGAAGGATGAAAGGGTTTAATTCTGCAATGGCATCCTTTTCTGCTCTCTGTTTGCTCCTTCTTTATAAGGAGAACAAGTCATTACGTGTCTACCTGAGGCTCCCGTACACAGGAGAACGCACAGAGAGTGGAAGCAAGCTCATTCCCAGGGACAATGTAGCGTGTAAGGACCACGCTTCTTAGATAAGTTGCCAATATGATTTTTTTTAAAGGAGGTAATTATCCAGGCAGAAACTTTGTCAATTGTGATTTCAATGTTTCTAGGCTTTCTCTGTATCCTAAATGAAAACCAAAGGGAACTAATCCATCAATTCAGCCTCACATTCACTACCAAAACCAGAAATATTCTTTCTCCCTGACCTTAGGAGCTTTGTCCTGTTCCCAGATATCTAATACAGTGTAAAAGCTGAGGTTAATAAAGTATTTTCCTATTTACAAAACGTATGCACGTACTCTGGAAATTTGAAAGGCAGTTATAACATGTAAGTGAATAAAACTTAAGATGTTTTTGCATTGTGCTAATAAAAGTACATTCTTTCCCCAGAGTGGCAAAGTTCAACCAACGCTATATATTTATTTCTGTGTCTCTTGCTTGTCTCATTTTCTAAGTAGGATAATAATGCCTGTATTTCTAATGGATATGGGAACTAAATTAAGTTGACATTTTTGGTGGTACCTGGCACAGAAGGCTCCTCCATGAATTATCCTTGTTATTAATCATTCACAGTTTCTAAACTTACACATGAATTTTCTTACTATGTCCTTGTTAATAAAAAAATGAAATCTTAAGAGTTGTGATGATTTCTCAGTGTTTACAGCACCTGCAAGTGTGAGGACCAGATTTGAGATCACTAGAAAGCACATAAATCCCAGGTGGATGAGACAACCTACCTATTAATTCCAGTACTCTGACACTGGAGATTGAGATCTCCACAGTAAGGTGCCCGGAGAGACCAGCTGTTATTTGGGAGAACACTTCAATTCTGCTTTTCAGGTTACTGCCCAGTGGTTGTTGTTTTTACCTTCTCAACCTTGCTTTTTGTCCTCTGAATTCCCCTCCAAATCAAGGACAATTATCCCTCAACTAAGATTAAATTCAAGGTACCATGTGCATTCATTTTGATGACAATAGAAAAAGAAAGTGAAAGAGAGAGAGAGAGAGAGAGAGAGAGAGAGAGAGAGAGAGAGAGAGAGACATTGCCATCAACATCTGCCCCTTACTGTTAATGTATCTGGCACCTACTGTTAATAGGAACATCCTTCATGGAGGGCAGGCAGTGGTGTACATCTAAATTCTCCATGTAAAGCTGTAATTTCATTGAAGGATTCTTATGGCATTGATAAATGATGTCACTAGTAAGCTATGCTTGAATTACAACTTTAATTATTTACACCTTGGTCTGAATTATTCCTATATTATACCTGTCATAGCATTATTTTGTCTTGGGTTTGCTAACAGGACCACAATGATAATTTATTCTACAAGTGAGTCAGGTAGCACAATCTGCTGGCATGAGCTAAGCCCTTCAGATATAGAGGAGAGTGATGCTGCTGGGGTGGGTTAGAGTATGGGGGATGCAGCTCTTACAGGGAGCTTGCTTTGCAAATGTACATATAAAAGAGGTCACTTAGGGTGTCCAGGATACTCTAAAATGTATCTCCACAACAAGTAAAGAAAGAGAGGCCATAAATTTTAAAAAGACTGGGGATGGGGTCAAAGTACATGGTAGGGCTTGGGAGGAGGAAGGAAGGGGGTAATGATATAATTATATTATAGTCTCAAAAATATTAGACAAGCAGAAAATCAACTTCTCCTCCTCTCACCTTCTCTCACCCTTCCTCCCTCTCTTTCTACATCTCTTGACACATCCCTTCTTTGCTTGCTTTGATTTTGCTTGCAGATATTTTGAAATTACTTTGATAGAGAACTTAGAACATTTATTTTAGGTGTTTATCTGGGAAAGAAAAATTGAAACCAGTACAGTTCTCAGAAAAAGAACATGCTTCAGATGGAGAATGAAAGGAGTCAATTTCACACACGGCCGAAAAAAGAAGAAGAAAAAGAAATAGTAATCAAAGTGAGTCATTAGAATTGCGTATTGTTCTTATTTCTTCTCCAAAGAGAGCAGTTCCACCTTGTGTTACGGCAGTGGGAGACCTTACATCCCAGCAACTCACCACTACCTGGTGGATGGGTAGCCTCCTACCTGGCTGAGCAAGCCCAGCATTGCTTTTTGTAAATAATTTTGTGTCTGCCCATGTACTTGCCTTTAGAAACTGCATATGGTTTACTAGAAAAGGGGTCTCTGCACAAACTCTAAACGTGGAGAGAAATATGTAAGCCCATAGCGTATCTTACACTGTTCAAAAGACTTTTCAGAAAAAGTTCAAACATGTTCCACGTGAATTGAATTTTTACTAAAATATGCTTGGAAGGCTCTTAAAATTTTCATGGACTATTTTCTAACCTATATTTAAAATTCTTTGCTTATAAAGATAAGTTTTACAGATAGGCAAGAGGAAATATCTACATTAGCTCTAGGTGGTCAGTGTGGTTTTTATCCCATGCTAAAACACTATGAAGTTGAACAAATGGTTAACTAGTCTTGATCCACACTATTTACATTTAATAACTGGGGCAGAATCTTATCCAAGTCCTTGGAATTTGCTGCACAATTCTTCTCACAGTTTCTCATCCTTTTAATATGAAGGCAATTCTTTAAAAACATAGGCTAGTGTGTTGGCCTAGGCTCATGTTCCCAGGAGGGAATGTGATGTACTGATATTGTAGCTTCCCCTCTTGCTTCCCTGATTAACTTCTTCTCTGGGATTTTCAGAGTGGCAAACTGCAAAAGTATCTGGAAAAGTATAATGAAAATGTACATTTTGCTCTGGCCTATAAGTATTATATCAAGATGCTCCTTCAGGACCACCCCGCTTTGTGGCAGCCCGTCTTGCTGTGACCACAGTTATATGTAAACCCAGAAAGAAAAATTAAAAAAAATACACACCAGATCTAGAAACAATTGTGTCTAGTCAGGTAACTGAAACCCAGAAAGGTAAACACAACTTTCTCATATGCAGTTCCTCGCTTTAAACCTAATGCGAGTATGTATCAACAAATTAACACAGACGCCAGGACAATATAAAGGGACCCATAAGAAATGACATGAGAAGGGAATAGCAGAATATAGGTGATATGAAGGGATTAACGGGGGAAATGAGGAGCAGCACTCTAACAGGTAAAGGGGATGGGAAATCTATTAAAAAGGAGAAAGAAGAAAGAGGGCCAAATAATAAGGTTGTTTGGTAAAGCCTTGAGGAATCTCATATTTTATATTTTATATTTACTTAAAAGTATGTATATATATGTATATATATATGTATATACATATATATAGTTTGTGTGTGTGTGCGTGCACACACACACACACACACACACACACACACACTTAGACTTTCTTGGGCTGACAAAGTTCCTTGCAAGAGCCATGCACTATATAGCAAAATCCCAGTAACAGACATAAGAGAACTCTATTCAATTTGTTTGGCAGGACAGTGCAGACCACTCCAAAGGCAGTATAGGTGATTGCTATTGCCCTTGTTGCCCTTCAGAGATTGGATATGACCCCCTTGTTGCTGAAGAAGCACCACATTTAAGCCATGGGATCTAACATGAAAGCCTTCTTTCTGTAGTCTCTTTTCCATAGGATAAGGGAGTACTAGGCAAGCTACAAAGGCAGGGAAGTATTCAATTCACCTACCCAGGTGTGATGCCTATGAACCACCACAATGACCAGTATGGCAAGATATTCCTAACCATGCAATAGTGGTACTCACATGTTATCGATAACCAACAGCTGTCTAATGGGAGTAAAGCCTTATTTAATAGAAAAGAAAACTTTTGCCTTGGACTAGAGAACTAACCAACTTCTTTTGTAGATCCAAGTGTCCCGGAACTGTATCTTGGCTGAGGCAACATCCATGAAGTTGCTATTCTAGCAATGTGACTGATTATTATGCAAGAAAACCCCAAGAAGCTGGCTGTGCAGGCCTCAGGGTGTGCTTTTTGCTGCTGCTCATAATTTATAATACAGTTGCCTGGCTGAATATCACAAGTGAGGTCCAGCAATGGACTCAATGAGCCTGGAATAGAGTTCTCTTGCCACATTTCACAGAACAATCTCATTAGACATAAGCACATGGGATCATATGAATTTTCAATTGTTGTTATTGGTTTTTTTTAAAATTAAGGCTTTCCAAAGAGATCTTGGGTTTCTCTTACTTATCTGCCTGATGTTTTTGTAGCTGCTGTTGTTCTGTGTCTGAACTTGGAGACAGGATCTTTCTCTACTCATGCTGGTCTACAGCTCACAATGCAGTTCAAGCTGAGTTCCTACTTGCAGAGATCCTTCTATCACAGCCTCCTGAGCCACTGGGATTGCAGGGGTGAGTACTCACTGTGTAAGCAACACACTTCACATGCATAGGCAAGGGTGCAAATCAATCTTTTACAACCTTCATTTAAGGCAAAGACCACAGTTGTGGAAAGCTCTTTCCCTGTGTGTTGTGAGATCTGTGTAACGATATATTGCTGTGATTGGTTTTAAAAAGAGCTGGAAAGACAATACCTAGGCAGGAGGTATAGGTGTGATTTGTGGGCAGCGAGAAGTAGTAGGAGAAGATAATCGGGGCACAGAGGAGATGCCAATGAGACGTGGAAGGAGTCAAACATACAGTATGAAAGAAAGAAAATAAAAAGCCACATGGTAAAATTTAGATTAATGGAAGCAGGTTAATTTGAGTTATAAGAGCTAGTGGGGCAAGCCTAAGCTAAGGCCAAATTTTTATAATTAATAGGAAGTCTCCATGTCATCATTTGGGAGCTGGCTGGTGCACAGAAAAGAGTGGTTACACCTGTGTTCATGTGATTTGTCTCAAGAGAACTCTGTCTCTGTAAGTCTTCAATCAGATTTGGAGTCAATGTTTGTTTCATAAAGACATTCCCATATAGAGAAGCCTTAAAGTCAGGGGTAGGATACTTACACTTGAGACTGAGAAGAAACCGAACAGAATTCATTCAAACCCAAAAGCTAAGAGGGCAAATGAAAATGTCTGAGCCACAAACACTGTTCTGAGGAACAAAATATGTCCCACTAACAAGTATGAATGCAGCTTGATTTTATATAAGGTGTTTGAGCATTGTCATTGGCAAAGTGAAAATACATAGAATTTGTTTTTGGTGGGGAGGAGAGACTTTGTGAGGCCTGAGGATCAGTTCCAGTGGAGGAAGATGGGTAAGAAAGACGATAGGTCATCATGAACGGAGTGAAGGAGACTTGGAGAGCAGCTTGGTCACAGAAGAAAAGTGAAAAGCTATGTACAAACATATATCACTGCACCAACTTATAGGGCTCTCCAGTATTTCAGGTATGACTTGGTCAGAAAACATGGTTACAATCAGAAGTGTGGGGAGATCCCCGAAGTGCAGGCATGCTTCTCCCAGAGGACTTTGAACCCTCCCCCCCAAAAAATCAGAGACAAAATGCACTTAAAACAGTGCCCAAAAGCTGGAGCCACTTTCATGTAGGCATTTTATGAAAATTAATAGAAAAGACCAGAGTGGTACCTTTTCTGCATGAATGTGTGTCAAAGTTCAGTAGTGGCTGTGAACTCTATCTGTCCTCTGATGTCTAAAGGGAAGCATGGAAAAAACACATGGATGACAGAACGCTATACCCACTGTTGTATATTATATCATAATTTTATGTATGTCTTTAATAAAGTCACAGGAAAGACACTTATACAGTCTCATTTTCTTTACGAGAGGAAACTGAGAGACAATAATTTAATTGCTGGGCTCAAAGGTATTTAAACAAAATTCAGGTCCATACTCTCTGCCTCAAGAATCTGGACCCCTGAGCACTGTGTTGTACTTTCTACCTCAGCCTGCAGTTGAGAGAAGGATTGGGTTATCTGCTTGCTGGGATGCTAGTTCCAGGGTGAGATTACCCAAGGCAGAGAAGGTAAGGAGAGTGAATGCATTTGTATGGAATCGCCATGCTTTGGGCAGACTTTTGTTCATTACAAGTTTACTTCCTGTAGAGCAGCACTGAGGTGGTAAATGTTGATTGCCAAGTGGTAAATGTTGATTGCCAAGTTAACTTGATTGAAAATCACCCAGGAGATTATTGAAACACCATTCTGAGAGTGTTTGTGGGGACATTTCCAAGAAGGAATAAGGTGGGGGGGGGAAGAATCTGTTTCTGAAGGAGGTCAGCACCATTCCATTGACTGGGAGTATGAATGGGATACAGATATGGAAAAAGGCCTGCAGCCCAGACATTCTCTCTCTGGCCACCAAGATGTGTGCCTGCCGACTTTATCTGGCATGCACAGTCATCTAAAAGAGTGAACTCAATTAAAGTGACCCCCTATCATGTTAAATTGTTTTCTCCTGTATTTGGTTGTAGCAGTGTAAAAGTAACATAGACAAAATGTGTGTGTGTGTGTGTGTGTGTGTGTGTGTGTGTTGTGTGTGTTTGTGTTTGTGTCGTAAAAAAACCAGAAAAATTTAAGTGATTTTAGTTGCAAAATTTCCCTAACATATATAAAGAATGGAAACATTCACATACAGACACAGACACACAGACACACACAGACACACACGCACACACACACACACACACACACACACACACACACACACACACACACACACAGCCAAATGTATTATGGAAGGAAATTAAAATATGTTTCCTAGAATGTAAGTTTCTGGACTATTCAAGATATGCGGAGACAATGGGCTACAGAAAAATCGAGCCCTTGGGGAGCTGCCCACTGCAACAGCATGGATTCCGCGTCACTACTGAGGGCATGGATTTATTCAGCAATCCATTGCAGGGAACCCTTCAGGTTACAAAGCAAATGAAATCTGGACTTCAGAACCCACAGGACCATGTCTATTATATGAACCAGTAAAAACAATGGCAATGCTTAGAAACAGAACGGAACATCAATTCCACAAAAGCTGAAATGAAGTCAGAACAGGAGTCCACAAGCAGTGACGTCCAAAGGTCACACAAAATGGGATTATGAATTAATACTATTAATTACAGAGACGGACTACCCAAAAAGGTTTGGAAAACGTCAAGGCTTTGCATCAAGACTGTAACGTTGCAAACGCTACTTACTAAAAGACGAGAATGCACCCAGGTATATTCCTTACAACATGGTAAACACCTGCATGTAGCTCTCAGTGTGAAAATTCTCCCAGTTGACATCATTTCCAGAAGCTGTGTATCATCACCATATCTATATAAAATAGATCTCTCTTACTCACACAGTTTCACATCCTGTGATTTTAGTTATCCATTTGTTCATGCATGGTCAAATACTAAGTGGAAATTCCTGAAATAAGTAATGATATGTTTAAACAACTGCTGCTAATCTTCTGTGCCTCATCTACACACTTAGCTTCATCATCTGACGTATACATGGAAACCATGGTACTTGAGGAGTGCTTACTGCTTGTACTCTCATGCCTCCAGTCGGGATCCTGAACTATATCCCTTGGTATAAGGTTCAGAACCACTCACTGTGCGTGCTTACAGGGAAATGATTTTGTTGGATGAAGCCAGGAAATCTGCTTCTGTTTCAAGTACTCTTGAGTGTGGAACTAGAGCTGGAGTAATCTTCAAACCCTGAGACGTGGCCAAGGACAAATGCACACACAGGGAGGGGAGGCACGGACAGCATGGCAAGCATCCATTGTGACTTCCGTGGCATATAGACATTAACTTGGGAATGGCTTGCCTGGCTGCAGTCCTCATTGGTTGAGACAGACTTTTGAGTATTGCACTTCAAGATTTCCTTGAGGGGTCAGTTCTTACCTTAGAACCAGAGGTCTTCAGTTGAGTGCTGGAGCTTCTCACTCCATGCAACACCTATCCGTGTGAGGACACTGAGCTGAAGATGCCAATGGTTTTCTGAAGAAAGAAAGAAAGAAAGAAAGAAAGAAAGAAAGAAAGAAAGAAAGAAAGAAAGGAAGGAAGGAAGAAAGAAAGAAAGAAAACCTAATTGGCGACATGGGTACCAAAATAACTCAAATTCTGAATACTAATGAAGTGTCTCTCACCATGGTCTGTCCAACTTCAAGACAAAGAGTGTCCCAAAGAGACTCAGGAATTAGGTGGCATGCATGCTTTGGGCCCAGGAAGAATAAAAGAAAACATACTGATTGCAATAAGTTTTGGAATGAGACAGACTCATTTCTATCTTAAGAAACTAGATTCAATCACATCTCTCTCTCTCTTCTTGGAAAGTTTTCATCTTTGACTCAGAAAAAAAAGCAAGGTTAATTTCAGGTAATTTCTTATAAGCATTATGGTTAAATGTAGACATTTTGATATAACAACATGCCAATATTTAAAATTCTTCATCGTCGCCATTTGTTCTCCCTTTGAAGCTCACAGATGGCTATATTCTATAGTGTAGCTGGGCATCTTCAGACTTAGGTAATGGTTCTAGAACATTCCTTTGTTCACATGGCCTTTAGAAGTAACTTAATTAATATTCTGGTCTAAGCAAACTCAGAGTTTTCTGGGCATTAATATTTAGTTGCATGCACAGGTATAGCTTTTCTAATAGGTATTGTTTGCTTGTTCTAATGGATTTGCTACACTTCAGTTGACCACATAAATCCTTCCTTAGGGAAGCTAAGTTAGAGAGTGGAATGATATGTCAAATTCTATTCTGTGACAGAAGAGACTATGCAAAATTGAATCCAGAGTCTTTGTGCATCTGTGACTTCACATTTTATTAGGGGGATCCTAGCAGAGGGATACTTGGCCTGTGATCCATATTTGCTTTCTGTCTAGACTATTACCTTTTCTTTTCCTTTTTGGGGAAAAAACCCCTCCTCCATGGTTAGTTTGGCTGCAGCAAAGACTCTGAGTTCCATAGATACTGGCTAGGATATACCCATAATACTTTTACTGTGGTGTGTCAGGAAGCCCATGGCTGCCATTCTGCTAAGCCAGTTTTCAGTGTAGTTTTACTAGTAACAATAATAATCTGTTTTTCCCCATAACTTGTTTTGAACATAGTAACAAACATTTGTAATAATAGGTCATTCAAACACATTGCAGATATTAAACATTCCTTTAGCCTTAATAACACTATCTGTGTAGTTTTCTGAATGTTGACTAGATGCATTGTTCCTCAAATTGTTTTGACTGGAAATTACAGAGAAAAGTACATACACTGTGTCTTAGGCACACACACACACACACACACACACACACACACACACACACACACACAATAGTTTTTATTAAGTATACCGCCATCTTTGATGTTTTCTAGTCCACTTTGGGTTTTAAAAGTGATGGTCATGTTTTCTAAATAAATTTTCTGACCTAGTTAGAAATCACAAGTCACAGTTGGAAATTGTTAGATCAGAACATAATCCATTTGTGTGCTATGCAAGAACAGACTTTAAGAACTTCCAGATAGAAGCATTATATAAGAAACAATGACATTTTGATTTTCTCCAAACAGTGTAGTTATTTGTCTTGCTTTCCAAAAGGAGTATGTTACATGAAACTCGGATGAATCTTGCTGCAGAGTTGATGGCAATCTTAAACTTACTGTTTGATGTATTTGTTGCATCAGAATTTCCAGAACACTACCATTTTGCATCTGCTTTTACTAGAAAAGTTGTTCAAAGGTTACAGATATGGTCTACCTGGGGTGCAGCTTACAATTTAACTATACCACAATCTGAGCTATGACGAACATGGGTTCAAGGCCTTCCTAGGCTATGAATTGTATTCAAAGCCAGTTTGAGCACTTACTGAGACCATGCTTCAAAATAAAATGTTAAAAATGAGTGGGCAATGCTTGCCTGACAAGTGACAAGTGCTGGTGCTAGGGAACAGCAATCAATCAACATCTCTCTTCAGCTGGATCTTTAAGAGCAAAGATCATTGCTTCTAGATTTTCTTGTACCTTTATCCACATTTAACAACACAGCAGTTAGAAAGAACTTTGGTTGTGTAACCCAGAGCCATATGTCTTCATGGAGTCAGAGCTGAGAATCTGAGAGCAATCCCACAAGACTACAAAATCAACTGTGATTAGTCAGTGAAAATGTCTGACTGAGGTAAATTCTAAATTGACCTTTTGAAAGACTGACAAATGCTTAGGGGTAAGTGGTTTTCTAACAGCTTCACTTGCCGAATCTCCGTGTGTTACCTTTTTGAGAAAAGCAATTTCGATGCAAAAAGAAAGTACAAAAACTCAGGGCAATCTTTCCCTTATATATAGGCTTTGAACCAATTATAATTTAGCTTCAAAAAGAATTAACCTAGTGGTGCAACAACACCACTAATATTGGGGATTGTGGAGGAAATCAAAAAAGTTTGGTGACTTTCAAGTCTTATCTGGAGAACAGTGGTAGCAAGTCCTTGCATTGCTGTAGGGGTGAATCTAAGCAGGGATGGCAAAGGAGTGAAGAAAAGAAGACAGATGGACACAACTCAGAAAAGCTGGTGAGTGGACTGGTCTCTCCCTAGAGAAAACTGTGGCACCTTGGAAGATCAGCCTATTTGTCATGTACAGTTGAGCAGAGAGGTGAGGTTATTGCATCCAGTTCAACAAAGAAGTGGGTTATTACAGGTAAAAAATGACACAGTGTTTGTGGTACCCAGATGAATCAAGGAGGTGGGTTTAGCTAATCTCAGTAGAAGCAATCTCTGGAGGGGAGCAATCCTCTAGCTATAAGCATCCAGAAGAGGAGAGAAAGCTATGGTGGAATTTTCTGCATACACCAGGGACATGTAAACTAAGACCTCCAAGGAAGGCTTCGCCATTTCACTTTGGGTATGACATTAGGGTCCTTGATATAGCTGTGCTCCTGTCAGCAATACACATTCACTCAAGTATTCCTTCAATCCCAACACGGTACCATTGGTGGCTTTTAACAAATGATCAGTGTCAATGGTTAGTGTGAAATAGGGCACAGAAACTTAATCCTCAAAGGCATATGCCCTCAGCTAAGAACTGAGACAGTCAAGGAATCCAAGGTGAACGTTCATCCAAGACATGAAGACTGAATGATCTGGAGAAAGGAATGGATATTTTTAAACAATCTTCCTTTCAAATTATATATGTGTATATATATATATATATACATATATATTCAAATACATATATGCATGTGTGTATGCATATATAGTAAAACAGCATATTCAAATTCCTATCTCAATAAAATTAATAATTTTTGTCTGTATTAGATGACACACCTGTGACTTCATGAATCTGTTATATAACGATTATCTGCATTTTATAGATGTGCCTTGGAGCTCATTCAATCTACATGGCTGCCAAGGGGAAGAGCAGCTCCTGATTCCCAAGTGTACAACTCTCTCATTCAGTCTCACAGTGAGGATCTCTGCAGCTCTGACCTCACAATCGGATAGGAAATTCCAGTTTCTGCCATGGACTTGTCAATCATATTAAGTAGCCAATATGTCCTGATGACAATATTCCCACAGTGACACAAGGGTTACTAATAATATGGATTGTCAGGTAGTGATGAGTAGTAGTGGTTTTAAATGCATCAGGCACATCAAGTGCCCTTTTGGAAGTATACTTTGTTAACCTTTTAACATGAATTCAGAGGTTGTGGAATTGGTGGTCATATGATTTGTATATTGTTTTTCTAGAAACCTGTGAAAGACTTCCAAAAATCTTGTCTTTCCTTAGGATGACCTCCCCCATATTTTCCTGATAGGCATTTGTGTTTATCTAGAACATAAACTATTCATTTAACAAAAGGGAGGGGGGTTTCAGTGCTGCTTTACGAGGCATTAAGAAAGTTTACTAAATTACACTTCCCTTTACCACATGCCAGAAGATTTTCTCTTGCCCTCCCTACTAAATGTATCTTAAATCCTAACAGATTCACAGGCTTAAACTCTATGACTAATATTGGGCAGACTTACCCAGGATTTATTAGGGATCAATGTGACCAACGGGATTGGCAGCTGGTGGTTTTCCTCCTCTCTTTTAATGTCACAAAAGTAACATTGTTTTCATTATTACGTCATTTTCCTGTCTCTAAATATGCTCATCAGTCTGACCACCACTATATATATACATATATATATATATTCATATGTGTATGAATATATATATACATATATATATAATATATATATATAATTTAAAAGAAAGGAAGAAAAGAAAGAAAAACGTTCTACTTACAGAAGGTCAGCTGACAGCCGCGTGCTGGCAAGTTGCCAAAACACAAATCTTCGTCTCCTGCGCTGCCTCCCACGCTCAGCTGATGGAACCGGTCACATTCAAAACATTATGAGAGCCTGGTGTTGTCGGCTAGTGCCTCCAGTTTGGCCTACCGAGGAATCCTTACTGTTACAAATTAGCCATGCAGAACTTGTCCCAAGGGCTAAAAGTGCCAGTAATGGCCATACTTTCGCCTTAAAGACACCATGTCTGGACCATAATGGCAGTGCTAATCCTGATTTATTCCTCCAAATGCCAAACCTGGAAGGAAAGGTCACAGCGGTCAGTGCGCCCCCCTTATGGCAAACTTCGAAACAAAACAAGAGGAAGTAAGGCCAGAAGAGACACTGGGAGGATGGGGCGACTACAATCTTGCCCTCCTTTACCCGCAGCCCTCTTACAGCTCATCTGTCACCCAGGCTCTCCTGCTGCCTTTCTGGCTGGGTGGCTGCTGCTTAGCCCCTAAAATGTTTCGCTCATTCTTTCCCAGCAGAGCCAAGTGTCTCTTTAAAAAAAAAAAAAAAAGCACCGCAGCGCTCATGTTCCTAAGACCTCAAGATTACCTCGGCCTGAAGCAATGCCAGCTAGGAGGAGCCCCTCTGTCTCCCATCTTTTCACCGAAGTTTTCGGTCCTGTTAATCTTTAACATTCAAAACAATTTTGGCATAGTAGATCTGCATTTAATTAGTACAGACACTTGGAAGGCTAAGTGTCTTGGCCTTACAAGGAGAAGGAAGGAGATGTGACACTGTAAAGACTAGCAGCTTATCCCCATCATCTCTCAGCTATTGAGGTTGGATGTGGAAGCAATCCTATGTTCATAAACCATTTGGAAGCAACCCCTATTAGAATTAGTGCTCTACCTCTCATGTGAACAGGAGTTATCATGCTCTGACACCATGGACTGAAGCTGATCCCTTTCGATGTTTGTGCTGGGAACGAGGAACCTTTAAACCCCAGCACTCCTTGTAATCGCGAGTGCTCTTGCTATCTATCTGGTCCCCAACAGACCCCTGACCTCAGTGCCTGCCAGTGGCTTCAGTGTGGGTTTCCTCTCGTGTGGTTTCATGTTCTTTCCATTCACTATCTCATAGATATCACTACAGTGAGAAATAAACCCTGTTTTTTTGTTTTTGTTTTTCTGTTTATTTGTTTGTTTGTTTTTTTCCAGCAGCCAAAAAGAAGTCTGTAGATGCAAATTTCCCTCAGGGTAGCTGCATTACTTTCATATGTATTCAAACTGGCAGGAGCATAGACAAATGATTGCCTTCATAATAAAGCCTACAATGACGTCTGAGAGGGTAAATGTGCTTGCTGGCAAACCCCAAGACCTGAGTTCAATTCCCAGGTCCCACTTAGTAGAGGGACATAACTGACTTTTTGTCTTTTGACTTCCATAGACTTGGTATTATATATATGCCCCACCCCTGTAAATGGAATAGATTAAATAAATTTAAGTTGTATTTGCAACATTATAAAAATATCTTCTAGGGTTTGGGGGTTTTAGCCAGGTAGTAGAGTGTTTACCTGGCATGTGGGAGGCCCTGAACTTGATCCCAGTACCAGAAGAAAAATAAAGTCCTCTACAATCCCAGCACTCAGGAGGTTGAGGCGGGAAGATTGGTATGGCTGCTACCCCAATGTAGATTACAGAGTGAGACAATGCCGCAAAAGAAAAGCAAACAAACAAACAACAAGGGAAGAAGCAAAAAGACAAAGAAAAAGAGAAAGCAAGAAAGGAAGAGAGAGAAGAAAGGGAGGGAGGGAAGGAGGGAAGGAGGGAGGGACAAAGGAAAAAAGGAAGGAAGGAAGGAAAGAAGGAAGGAAGAGGAGAGAGAATAAAAAAGGCATGTCTTTGGTGTCGTAATAGAATTAACAGCATATGTCCGTTCCCCACTTTGCCCTTCACTGCTCAGATTAGATTACCACCACTCTCTTCTGGGTGTTGCCATGAGAAATAAGAAAAGCAAAGGGCATTTGCTTTTTAGAGGATTAGAAAAGATTGTTCAGTCAGTGATATTTCTAGCAATAATGATAACATAGGTATTAGTTGAAGTTTATTTTGAGACAATCTAGTTGAACAATCTACTGGGACTGCATCAGTACTTACTTACCAAGATGCAGAGGCAGAAACAATGACCCTCTGCCCTGTAGATATTAAAGGACACACATATGTTCAATTAGGACCACATATTCAGATAACGTCTGTCACTCGAGTTCTAGTTTACTTTCTATTGCTTTGATAAAATTCTTACAAGAACCAACATGGAGATAAAAGCATTTATTTTAACTATGTCTTACATCATGATGGAAAGTGGGGAAAGGAAATCACGACAGGAAGTAGGCAAGAACTAAAGCAGAAACATTAGAACACTGGCTCTCAACCTTCCTAACGCTGTGACCCTTTAATACAGTTCCTCAGTGTGGTGACCCCAACCATGAAATTATTCTCTCTGTGACTTTATAACTGTAATGTAAATACCCGATAGTCACAGTATCTGATATCTGACTCCTGTGAAAGGGTTGTTTGACAATGTCCCATCCCCCCCCTGCAAAAGGGTCATTACTCAGACTTTGAGAACCACTGCCTTAAAAGAAGACTGCTCAGCTTGCTTTCTTATACTACCCAGTAGGACAACCCCTAATGTCCTACTGGGACCACCCTAGGTGAGTGGTACAACCCCTAATGGTCTGGACACTCCCATATCAAACATTAGTCAACAAAATGCCCTATACACTGGCCTATGGGTCAATCTTGTGGAGGCATTTATCAAGTTGACACAAAATTAAACCTCTTATACTTGCTATCTGGAATCATCCTTGTCGAATTTTTATTATACTTAGTACCCGTTTTTTTATTTTTCTGGAGAGGAAACTTTTTATTTTTCCTTAGATATTTCTTCAGTGACTAGCATGGAGTAATCAATGTGCATGATTCTTCACTTGAGTCTGTTTTTACAAGGAACCACTGAAAACATAAGTTTTTTTTTTTTTTTTACCTTGTTTTCAATTCTTTTCTCTTTCTTTTAGAAGTAGACTTTCATTTCCATCCACTCTATGCATCATGCACAATAAAGGAACAGAAAACATAACATTTTATATTAAGTTCACACATACATATAAATAGCTCTATAGTGAGGCCTGAACAACACCCACCCCCCTGCCATGTGCTACAGCTTAGGAGTACTTTACTCATACTAGATGTGTCAAGACTTCTTGACCTGCCTCAAAAAGTCAGACAGAAATGATGATGGTCTCTGTGTGTGTGTGTGTGTGTGTGTGTGTGTGTGTGTACGCACGCACATGTGCCCACGTGCGCTTGCGTGTGCACGTACGCGCATGTGTACATATTTGTGTACCTGCATGTATGGGTAGATACATAAGAGTGCATATGGCAGTGTGTTGGAGAATGAACACCCCAGATCAGTTCAAGGGCCCAGGCAGAAAGGTCACACCAAGAAGAGGTCTGGAGGTCTAATGTCTGGGAATCTTGAGGCAGAGGAGAAAAGGGAGTCTCAGTGGGGCTTACTAAAGGGCCTCTTTGACTCCAGTCTTTGTCCCTCCTTCATTTCTCCTCTTCGCTCAAGCCGCCAGAACACAGAAATCTGATCACGATAATCCCTTACTTAAAAGTCTTTAATAGCTCCCTGCTAACCCACAGGATAAAGTCCAGACTGTTTAGCATGATACATAAAGCCCTCCGTTATCTGGTTCTGGCATTCATGGTCAGTTTTATCTCTGTCTACTCCCTCTCCAGCTAGACACATGCAGCTTTTATGTGTTTCTGAAACATGCTAAGAGACCAGGCTCTTACTGTATTTTATTAACTATCAGCACACTGAGAGGAAGCCTGTGGCCCACAGGAAGCTTTAGAAACTTTGAACTTATATTTTGCCTCTTTAGCCTCTCACCTAGATCTGAAAGACCATATGACAAAATCGTGTTGTTGTTGGGTGCTAGCAAACACGCATATTTAATTGCACTCACCCGGACTTCTTGATTCCATTAACTGCTCCCTGAAAGTTGTAAATGCACTTGCATTCAGTAGACTGTCATTTACTTTGAGTTTGGTGTGTTCTGTCCAGCTCCAATTATAGTAAACCACATATACAATTTACTTATTCTAGTCTTATTTTGTGTCTTGTTCCATGCTTACAAACTTACTTAGCTATTCATCTGGGATGTTACAAAGATAGAAAATAATTTTTAAAAACTGAGTGGATTTTTTTTTGGATGACCTGGTTAATGTAACTGCATTAAGTCTTCACTTGGGTTGACAGGGATATCAGTCTTCTAATCACCCACTGGCTTGTTATATGCCATGTCACAGGCTTGATTCTGCCCTCATTAATTTGGGATAGGGTATGAGATAGAGTGAGTCCCTGAACTTATCAAGAGAAGTCTGCACCTGTTTCTGTTGTATTCATTGTGTAGCATTTCTAAGGCCACACATCTCCTGGTTTCTTTATACTAGTAGGGTCACCTGTAGACAACACTTGACTGGTCATTCTGCATTCCCCTGAGTTTCTTTACACCATGTAGAAAGACTGGTTTCTCTCTTAGCTCGTCACTGACTTTATACACTTAAGGATATCTTTCTTTGTCCTTCCATATTTAACTGAGAGTAGCTCTCAGGTAAATGGGAAACAAAAAATACAGGAAGAGGGGCTCTAATGGGTAGGGTATCAAGACATAAGGAGAAGGGGGGAAATATTACAAAATTATACAGAAACAAGAAACCTCTTTTTGAATGGTTGGTCAATAGTCCAAATGACTTCTCAAACCAAATCGTTAATTGCTGTTGCCCTCAATTGCATCTCAGAAGTTGAAAGTAAACCCAAATTTCTGAAGATACTGCACATTAAGACAGAATACTCAAATGACTGAAGCTGGGTCTAACCTGAAAGCCTTATCCCTGTAGTCCAGTGTTCCTAGATCCAGGAAGCACTATGCAAGCTGCCAAGGGAGGGAAACATTCAATGGTCCTACCCAGCTGTGATGCCTAACAGCTGTCTGATTGGACTACAAGACAATTCACCAAGAAGAAAATCATGTCTGGTACTAGAAATATAGCCAACTTCTGGGACTAGGTAATGGTCTTAGAAGATAATCTACAACTTTTCTAGCTTAATATAATTCCCAACTGCATTCTAAGCCTTATCTTTATATGCACAGGTAAGTGTAGTTTCAATTCTCATCAAAGAATCTTCTCTTTACAATAAATGTAGAAAACTGAACACAATGTAGAGATCTTCTTTCAACCATTGCATATAGGTGTTCCCCAAGGTTCTCTAAATCCACTGTTCATGTCATCTCAGGCTTGGGATTCATCTCCTCTTTATGGCTTCAACTTCTTTCCAAGGGTTGTAACTCCCAAATCCATATCTCAGGCTTGGGCCTTGATTCAGAACTTGACCCACATTTCTGCTGCATTACTCCACATGGAATTCCCACGGAAATTTCTAACAAGTTCAGAAAACACATTCCCCCCCCTTCAAACTAACTTTTACTAATAATCCATGTCAATAATGTTACCACTACTCACCGAAATTAAGAATCTAGGAATAATTTTCTTTACTTTTCACTTCCTCTAAATGCTCATATAACATTTCTCTTTATCCTTAATCCCTATGACATTGCCATGTTATTTATGATGAATATCATCTTGCAATTCCAATGCATCCTGGAAAATGTCTACTTTTCATCCTATCCAATTTTTCAGTTTATAAATTCTATTACACCCCTTAGATTACCTATAAATTTTTTTACTTCATTAAAGCTCATCTTACTGTTATGCCCTTTTCTGTCAATACAGGTAAATAGCTGATAAGTTCAATAAAATATGATAAATAGTAACAAGGAATTAGGCAGTGCATGTTGAGCCCAGCATCAGATCCTGATCTGAAATATTTCTTTCAACATATTGTGCTAAGAAGATATAGTTTTCCTCATGATCGGTTCCTTGCTGCAAACAAAGGGAAAAAATTGTTAAAATCAAACATAAACTAAGAAAATACTATTTATTCTTTTCTCCTGGTTGTCAGATCTATGTCCTCTCTTTCAATTTTATTTCTATCTTGCTCTGTGTTATTTGTATTGTGAAGTGCCTTGAGTAAGTGAGTAAGAAGGCAATATGAAATTCATTTCATGGGAGAAAAAAAGTGACTAGGATTATAGAGCATGGTTATGTCATCTTTGTCTCTCTGAAGATATCTAAGTGAAGCAGAGATGAAGAGGTCTGTGGGCTGCTTTTTGGTCTTGTTGACTGTATCCTTTGCCTTAGAGAAGCTTCTTAATTTGAGGAGGTCCAATTTATTAATTGTCAATCTTAGTGTCTGTGCTACTGGAGTTATGTTCAGGAAGATGTCTCTTGTACCAATTCATCCAAGTATACCTCCTACTTTCTCTTCTAAGAGGTTCAGTGTGGCTGGATTTATGTTGAGGTCTTTGATCCATTTGGACTTAAGTTTTGTGCATAGTGATAGACATGGGTCTATCTGCAGTCTTCTACATACCATCATCTAGTTGTGCCAGCACTTTTGTTGGCACATTTGTTGAAGATGCTTTCTTCCTTTCATTCTATAATTTTAGCAGTTTTGTCAAAGATCAGAAGTTCATAGGTGTGTGGGTTAATATGAGGATTTTTAAATTTAATTTTGTTGGTTTACCTGTCTATTTTTGTGCCAATACCAAGCTGTTTTCAGGACTATAGTTCTATTGTGGAGTTTGAAGTCAGGGATGGTGAAGCCTCCTGAAGTTCTTTTATTGTACTGCGTTGTTTTGGCTATTCTGGGTCTTTTGTTTTTCCATATAAAGTTGAATATTATCCTGTCAAGGTCAGAGAAAAATTGTGCTGGGATTTTGATGGGGATTGCATTGAATGTGTAGATTGCTTTTGGCAAGTTTGTCATTTTTACTTTGTTGATCATACCTATCCAAGAGCTTGGGAGAAATTTCCATTTTCTGGTATCTTCTTTAATATCTTTCCTAAAGACACAAAGTTCTTGCTATATATGTCTTTGTCTTGTTTGGTAAGCATTACCCCAAGATATTTTATGTTGTTTGTGGCTATTGTAATGTGTGATATTTCTCTGATTTTTTTCTCAGTCCTTTTGTTGTCTGTATACAGTAGAGCTACTGATTTTTTTTTTTTTGAGTTAATCTTGTATCCTGCTAATTTGCTGAAGTTGTTTATTAGCTGTAGGAATTCCCTTGTAGAGTTTTTTGATAGAGTTTGTAGATATGATGTAAACTATCATATCATCTGTAATTGTGAAAGTTTGACTTCTTTCCAATTTGGATCCCCTTGATCTCTTTTTGTTGTCTTATTGCTCTAGCTAGAACTTCAAGTACAATATTGAAGAGATATGGAAAGAGAGGACAGCTTTGTCTTGTTCCTGATTTTAGAGAAATCACCGTAAGTTTTTTTCCATTTAGTTTGATGTTGGCTGTTGGTTTACAGTATATTGCTTTTATTATGTTCCTGTTATCCCTGATCTCTACCTTTATCATAACAGGATGTTATTTTGCCAAAGGCCTTTTCAATATCTAGTGAGATGATCATATGATTTTTCTTTTGCAGTTTGTTTATATGGTGGATCACATTGATAGATTTTCATATGTTGAACCATCCTTGCATCTCTGGGATGAAGCATACTTGGTCATGGTACATGATTTCTCTAATGTGTTCTTGGATTCGATTTGCCAGTTTTTCACTGAGTATTTTTGTAGCAATATTCATGCTACAAATATTCTGTAGTTCTCTTTCTTAGTTGTGTCTTTGTGTGGCTTGGCTACCAAGGTAATTGTAGCCTCATAAAACGAATTTGGTAATGAACCTTGTGCTTCCATTCTGTGGAACAGTTTGAGGAGTATTGGTATTAGCTCTTTTGAATTTCTTGTAGAATTCTGCATTGAAGCCATCTGGCCTGGGCTTATTTTGGTTGGGGGGCTTTTGATGCCTGCTTCTATTTCATGAAGGGTTATAGGTTTATTTAAATTGCTTATCTGTTCTTGATTTAATTTCAGTAAGTGATAGTTATCCAGAAATTTGTCAATTTCCTTTGAATTTTCTAATTTTGTGGAGTACAGGTTTCTAGAGGTTTTCCAATTCTCTGGATTTCCTCAGTGTCTTTTATTATTTTCTCCTTTCCATTTCTGATTTTGCTAATTTGCATGTTCTTTCTCTGCTTTTTGGTTTGTTTGGATAAAGGTTTGTCTATCATATTGATTCTCAAAGAATCAACTCTTTGTTACATTGATTCTTTGTATTGTTTTTCTAGTTTCTGCTTTTGATTTAAGCCCTCAAATTGATTATTTCCTGGTGACTGCTCCTCCAGGGTGAGTTTGCTTCTTTTTGTTCTAGGACTTTCAATTGTGCTATTAATTCTCTAATGTGACTATTCTCTGATTTCTTCATATGGGCACTTAGTGCAATGCTTTCAAGGTGTCAGGTATGTTGTGTCTTCATTCTCATTGAATTCTAGGAAATCTTTAATTTTTTTCTTTATTTCTTCCTTGACCCAGGAATGGTGCAATTTCTCATTGTTCAGTTTCCATGAGTTTGCAGCATTTCTGCAATTTGTGTTGTTGAATTACAACTTTAAAGCATGATGGTCTGATAAGATACAGGGGGTTATTCCAATTTTTTATATCTGTTGAAGTTTGTTATGTTACCTAGTATGTGTTTGATTTTACAGAAGGTGCCATGTGGAACTGAGAAAAAGGTATATGCTTTTGTGTTTGGATGGAATGTACTATAGATGTCTTTAAAACCCAATTGAGACATAACTTCTGTTAGTTCTTTTGTGTCTTTGTTAAGTTTCTGTTTGGTGGTCCTGTCTAGTGGGGAGAGTGGGATGTTGAAGTCTCCCTCTATAAGTGTGTGAGGTTTTATGTGAGCTTTGAGTTTTAGTAGTGTTTCTTTTATGAATGTGGGTGCCTTTGTATTTGGGGCATAGATGTTCAGAATTGAGACTTTGTACAGATGATTTCTCCTGTGATAAATATGAAATGACCTTTTTTTTTAAATCTCTTTTGATTGATTTTGGTTTAAAGTCTAACTTGTTAGATATTAGGATAGCTACACCTGCTTGCTTCTTGGGTTCATTTGATTGAAAGATCTTTTCACAACTCTTTATCCTGTGGTAATGTCTGCCTTTGAAGTTTAGATGTGTTTCTTGTATGCAGCAGAAGGATGGATTCTATCTTTGTATCTCTTCTTTTAGGCTGAGTCTTTTTATAGGCGAGTCAATACCATTAATATTGAGGGGAAATAAGAACCATTGATTCTTAATTCTTGTTTATTTTAGATTTGCTGTTGGTGGTGGTATTGTGAGTATATTTGCCCCTCTTTTTCTTTTGGGTTCGGTAAAGTGGGATTACCTATTTCCTACGTCTTTGTGAGTGAAGTTAACACTCTTGGGCTAAAGTTTTCCTTCTAGAATTTTCTGTGGGGCTGGATTTGTGAATATGTATTGTGAAAATCTGACTTTGTCATAGAATATCTTGTTTTCTCCATCTATAGTGATTGAGAGTTTTGCTGAGTATAGTAGCCTGGGCTGGCATGCATGGATGCATATATTTGTAGAACATCTATGCAGGACCTTCTGGCCTTGAGAATTTCCATGGAGAAGTCAGGTGTAATTTTTATAGGTCTGCTTTTATATGTTATCTGGCCTTTCTCCCTCACAACTCTTAATATTCTTTCTTTATCTTGTACATTAGGTGTTTTGATTATTATGTGTCGAGGGGTCTTTTTTCTTTAGTCTAGTCTATTTGAAGTTTGCTATGCTTCTTGTACTTCTTCAGATTGGGAAAGTTTTTTTTTAAATGATTTTGTTGAATATATTTTCTTTACCTTTGAGCTGGGCTGCTTTACCTTCCTTTATGCCTATTATTCTTAGGTTTGGTCTTTTCATGGTGTCCCACATTTCCTGGATGTTTTTTTAAGGATTTATTGGATATAAGATTTTCTTTGGTTGATGAATCTATTTCTTTTAGTTTATCTTCAGAGCCTGAGATTCTCTCTTTGATCTCTTGTATTCTGTTGGTTATGCTTGCATGTGTAGTCCCAGATCTTTTACCCAGCTTTTCTATTTCCAGAATTTCCTCAGTTTGTGTTTTCTTTATTGTCTCTATTTCAGTTTTCAGGTCTTAAACTGTTTGAATTTTTTCTTTTATCTGTTTTATTGTTTTTGTTTTTCTTGGCTTTCCTTACTTTTGTTAATACATTCATTCATTTCTTGCATTTTTTTGCTTGGTCTTTTCTTCTACTTCTTCCAATTTTTTGTTTGTTTTTTCTTCCATTTTTTTAAGGGATTTTCTCATATCATCTTTAAGGGACTCTACCATTTTTATGAAGATATATTTTAAGTCATTCTCTTCTGCTTCATCTGCTTTGGTATGTTCAGGTCTAGTTGGTGTAAACTCCCTAGATTCTGGTGATGTCATGCTTGTCTTTCTATTGTTGGGTGTTCTCTGGTATTGCCATCTTCCTATCTCTTCTTCCAGTGGGTGCAGGTGGAGTCTCTCTACCCTGCTCTCCTGGTGGATATAGGTGGGTCAGGAATTTGATGTCTATTACTCTGGATGATCTGAACTCTTTTGGAGGTTTCTCAAGCAGAGGCCACATCAGGGCCAATTATGTAGGGAAGGCAGGCTCAGGATGGTCTCAAGCACTCTGGCAGAAGGCAGGAGATGGGGCCCAAAGATCAGGTGAGTGCAGGCTCAAGGTGGTCCTTTGGGGATAGGTGGGTCTAGTATGGTCAGAGCAGACCCAGCAAGTCCAAGGAGGTGGAGGGGGTGTTGGACTCACACTTTGGCCCAATGCTCATCCCAAGCAGTGGGCCCTGCATGGCCAAGGAATAGCGGCTCATTTGGACTCTTTAAAATATAATTTTCACTACAATAGTTACATTTATTATACAAAGTTTAAACAGTAAAAATAAAGTTTAAAACTTTTAAAATATCACATATACCATCATACCATGCAATAATTCTTAGAATTTTGGGTCTACTTTTATAATTTTTACACATCCAAAATATAAGTGTGTGTCTCCTGATGAATAAATGCATTTGAGCTTGCATAAATATTTATACTGTTTAATTATTTTCAAATCTTAAGTATACTTCACTGTTGTCATTTTAAAGTTTAAATTCCTATAAGCTTAACCAGTTCTTTCTTGTTGCGATGTATAATAAATAAATGAGCTTAGCAGATTACATCTTTAAAAGGGGGTGCATCACCAATCCTTCAGAAACAGAGAGAACAGTAATAGCGAGCATAGGAGACAGAGGTCTGAATGGGGCCCACCTGAAGGTAGAGCTGTGTGATTCCGTGACAGTGGCATTGCAACAAGTTAAGTGCTTTGTGTAAACTGACTAGAGCATGCCAGAATGGTCCTTTCTCAAAGAGAGAAGCTTCACAGATGTAGATAAACATTTCTCCAACAATGCACTGTCCCCACAGCCATTTTCTATCATTAAAATGAAATATGGCTCTATTTAAAGTACATCACCATACCTTGTAACAACGCTTAGTAAAAATGACATGAGAAACACATAAATCTGAGTCAAGGTGACCTTTGGGGTAAGGTGTCTCCTGGTGGGAAATAATCTTCAAACCAGGCACATCTGACAAATCTGGAAGCTTCATTCACTCTTAGAGGTGGGTCCAGAGGAGTTCACTTCCAGGCCACAGTTATCCTTGGTGCTCAGTAGGAAGAACAAATATTTGGTTTTATGGCCCATTGCTCCTGCACAATCCTGTCGCCACATCCTTTCCTGTCTCTGATAACCTTCCCAGAAGAACTTGAAACATTTACTGCAACTGAAGCAGGAATCCTGAAGATTAACTCCAGAAAACTTATCTTTAGTTTTCTGTCTGTCTGTCTGTCTGTCTGTCTGCCTGTCTGCCTGTCTGTCTGTCTCTCTGTCTATCTATTCTCTCATCACATATTTCACAGTGCTTCATCTTTTTTAAGTCTGGCAATTCCTTTCCCTTGGAGGAAAAACAAAACAGAAAGAATATTCTACTAGGAGATAATCTCAAACATTTCTCTACTCTGAGCAATGTAAACCCTTTCTTTAATCAGTCTTCATAACTCCTTTGTGAGAAAGAAAAAAAATCAGATAGAAATTCATTAATTCATAGAGTTCACAGACCACCAGAGCAAGTTTTAAGTTTAGTCCAAGTATTCTTTAATATTGTCTCTGGAACATTGGCACCAGTGTGCTCTGGAGGCTGACTTTGAAGTACATATGCTTGAGGGCAGGCATGAACACAATCATATTGTGTAGTTGGCATTTCTTAGACTAGATAATAGCAGATATTTCAACATAGAGTTCAACATACAATTCCAACAGAAAGAGAGTTAGTCATTTGTACCTCCAGTACTAATAAATTTAACATGAAAAGTAAAAGAAACAGAGATTGATATTTGGGTTCAAACTTTAGGCTGATGATCAGACAAGCAGAGCAGCTGGACACTAGCTCTTACTCTGCATCAGACTTAAAGGTGATCCTAGCTCCACCACACCTCAGACTGCTACCTCTCCTCAGCATGACTGGAGAATCCTAGACTTCGAAGTCTTTCTCTCCTTAATGTAACTGAAAAATGAATGCCAGCTAGCTCTGAGACCTTGTTCCTGTGTTATATATCTCCCTAAGGGTCAGATTAAAGGCATGTGATCCCAGCTGCTGAGATCAAAGGCATGATCTCTGTTGCTCTTCATTCTTGTGAAGGCCATGGTGATCTGGAACTACCAGAGATCCATCTACCTCTTAATCCTGAGTCCTGGGATTAAATGTATGTACCACCACTGCCTGATTGCTATGGCTTGAGGCTGACTTTGGTTTCTAAATCCTCAGGTAAGCCTTAATGAATCATAAATAATATATCACCACAACTGAATTTTAGTTCTAGTGTCTAAATGTAAAATTGCATTCACATTTTGTTTAAAACTGTTTAGGTGACTAAGCTTTGAGAAAATCTAGTTTTCAAAAAATTTGGTCTTGATTTGGTCCAATCTGTGCTGAGTAGGTACCACATCTGACACCTCCCTTCCACCTTCTGAATTCAGAGTCATGTGTCTTGGAAGACTGTACTCTTCAAACTCTAGAAGCTAGTAGCACTCATGTACACCAAAGTCCTTGTCTTCAATAAGGAATAGCTCATGAAAGAAAGAAAATAAGGACACCCAAGGTTTGGGGAACATTGTGGAAGGAGGGGGCAGAAATACTATAATGGGAAGAAGATGAGGGAGGTTGCTTTGGACTAGTAATATATGTTTAAATTTTCACCAATATGACTGCCCAAATACGAGCTGAAAAAGAAATCCAATGGACATGCCAAAATGGACAGGAAAAAGATCAAGAGGTCTGAAGCCTACATAGCAACTATGGGTAAGTAGGGAATGCAGAAAATGAGAAAAATAATCTTCCCCAGGGAAGACCACACCAATGGTTATCCAAAAACAATGGTCAGCCCTGAAAACATACATACAAGTAACATTATCCAGACTAAGCAGTTGTATTTAGGAATATATATGTCTGTTTACATGCATGTGATAACAATGAAAAAGAGAGGCCATGAATTTGAAAACAAGTGAAAAGGGATATGTGGGAGAGTTTGGATGAAGGAAATAGAAGAGTGAAATGTTAGCCTCAAAAAATAAGTAAAATAAAAGAAGTCCCTCTATTCTTCTGCTGGGGGAAGCAGAAGTTAGAGGTCTGTAGTGTTTCATTAGTGATATCTTGCTGGAGAGAAACACAATGCCAGAAGCAAAACAGGTTTCTCTTCAGCTCCCATCACTTGAAAGTTCTTTTGCTATAAGCATTTTAAGGCTACAATATTCAAAAAAGTATGCAGAAAGGTTAAAATAAGGATGAAAAGATGACCTAATATAACCAGACTCTACCGCCCTATAGTGAGATATACACTTTGTCCACACCTGTGGCACTGACCACGCCCATTGAAGACAGGGGCAGACATTACTTGGG
Organism: Cricetiscus sungorus; assembly: GCA_030556225.1. Lineage (NCBI taxonomy): Eukaryota > Metazoa > Chordata > Mammalia > Rodentia > Cricetidae > Cricetiscus > Cricetiscus sungorus. The sequence continues at coordinate 3,372,082 of JANBXA010000114.1, forward strand.
GGAACTAGGTCTGAGGAGGGTGCCCTGGGAGAGGTCTCTTGCTTGTAGTATGGGGACAGAAGAGCATTGTGAGGCATCGTTGGGACCAGGAAACTGCTGGTGTTCATCTGTCTCTGTTCTAAGTTATTTCTCCCTGAATAAACATCTTTTCAGCCTACCTGTTTTTCCTAATCCTTATTAAACCAAGATACAGCCCCTTAAAAACCAATTAAGTGTTTTTATAAAATAACCTTAACGTATTAAATTGGCATTTTTACAAGCAAATAGAAAAAAAGTCTTTCATAAAATTATTACTCCTATTCAACATATTCATATTATGTTTATATTTATGTATGAGAAAAGAAAGTGAAATTACATAGAGTAATAAGTTTCTCTATTATTTGAAAGTTTAAAGGAATTTGAAAGTTTAAAACAAAACTCCTCCCAGCTTTGATGCAATTCTGTCACCTACCAATATGTGTACTTCTTCTTCAGTACTGACATTGGAAAACCCTATTGGAAACAAAACATAAATTTTCTGGATATCTGAGAGTTTTAAAGGGAAAAGGCTGGAAAGACTTTAACCAACTGTAGAGAGCCTGTTTTCTCTGCTCTAATGTAATGTATGTGTAATTAAACTGGCCCTGCAGGTTGTGACATTAGAAGAATGTCAGAGGCCAAGAGATTCACTCTTGGAATAACATGAGGCTGCCTCCTCAGGAGACCCAAGTGTGGATTCTAGGGTGGATCTCTGAGCAAATGCCACACAGACAAGACACTCTGAAGTGCAGTCATTGAAGTACAAAGGGCAGCTCTGGAGAGGAGAGCCCAGAGTGAGAAAAACATGGAGTCATTTACTAACCTCGGTTAGTTTGTTGTCTTTTGGGAGGAAATCTAAAACAGTCTTTACAGAAGAGAAAATTTGAATATGTGAACCAAAAAGAGCTGTTTATTTTTCTTGAATCAGATGCACAGCATAAGTTTCATACTCTCCAGACCCGTAAGTCCCCTGCTACTTCCTCCATAATAAGCATGGAGATTGAAGCTCTTCGATTTCTTCTTCCTGAGGTTGACAATTGTCTGCACTATTTGGAGTACTAGGATGAGAACTGTCTGGTCTTGAATGTGCTCATTAATTCATTCCTTCAGTCACTTTTTGTGGAGAATTAGATATACCTGAGTGCACTTTATCATCTGCTTCTCAAACTTGGGCAGGTAATTTGCTCTTTATAGAAACAATAAGCATCTGCCTCAGTGGACTATGAGGGAGCTAACATAAATATGAAAACTTGGAGCAGCAAGGACAATATAGGTATATTATGTTTACAAACAAGAACTGTGCTACTAAGCCTTGAACATTCAAAGACTATTAATAAGGCCCTCCTCCTGCAAGGACCTCATATAGTAAGTAACAAGACATAGTCTTACTGTGGATTTTCAGGTCGACTCTAGATTGCTTACCTAGGATTACCAGACTTCCTAGTTCTCTTCTCAATTCTAGCATTTTTATAGAATTGACTCGCCATCTCTTTGCAGAAATACTCAATTCTTACTTTGCAAACAATGTATGAATGGATTAATGCTTAAATTATTGGAATTAATGGATTGCAGAGGGATGTACAAACTACTGTATATGCACCAACAAAAGACTCGTTCATTTTTCAAGGAAGGTGTGTGTAAGCATGAATTTGTGTTTATAAAGAGGAACATATGCATCAAGGCTATTTGTTTGTTAATTAAAAGTATGAATTGAAGGGTAAGGAACACTTCTGAGATTTACTTTCAAGCTGGCATAGAAGATTTCCAGGTTGTGTAACTAGAGGAGGAGGCCTGACTTGAACACATAATATTATCAACAGATAAATGATAAGAATGCAAATAACCCATCAAGCGCAGTAATATTATACAAAAGTAGGGAATAGAATGATTAGGCAGATGCTGATCTGAGACATGCGTGAAGAACTGCTGTGCATTCTGGGACTTCATCCTGCAAGCAGTGAGCCATTAAAGACAAGAGCATAGAGTTTGACTACGTTTTTTTGTATGTAAAGATTTTGGCTTGGACTGTGAAACTGTGATGCTACAAATTCCATATCACAAATAAACACTATCACTACAGGACTCTGTAAGTCCTGCACCAGGCATACATCAATAAAGCCATTTTTGTTTATTTTATCCTGTCTAGTGCTATCTAATATCATCAGCTTTGAAGGAGATATAGTTTCTTTTATGTTGCTTGGTATCCTTAATTTTGAGGTTCCCTGATGAAGTGCCCAATGTTGTAATATTTAGGGTTTATTTCTTAACCCCATGAATAAATCAAAAACAGAATAGTGCTCATAGTTTGAGAGTTCATAAAGGAAAGGTTTCTCGGTAAGTCAAGGTTTAGGTATTGACAAAAATGAAGGAGATTGAATTTGTACATGTTATTAAATGGAAAAATATGTATCTTGGAAGAAAATCCAATTTAAAGACTTCAGAGATATTATATCGCCTTAAAATAAGGCTGTCTTTAATTCACATCTCAGAGAGGAAATATTTATTTGTCACATGAATCTTGGACCTATGAAGGGTAATGTCAGGCACTGAAATACAATTTAGAACTGGAGACAAAGTGAATTGATGAAAAATGGTGAAAATCAAGATGCTTTATGTAGACATTTCAAAAGAGAATATCAAACACAAATCAGAGGTACAGAGATTTTGACTATGTATGTTGAATAACAGAAACACAATATTACTTTGAGAATTTGAAAGGTAAATGCTGATACCATTTGATACACTTCTGTCTTAGTCAGTGTTCTATTGTGCTGAAGAGACACCACCAGCACAGCAACTCTTAGAAAGCATTTAATGGTGCTGGCTTATTGTTTCAGAGGCTCAGTGCATTATCACCATGGCAGAGTGCGTAGCAGCACTTAGGCAGGCTAGGTTCTGGAGAAAATACTGAGTCCTGCAGGCAAATAAGAGCAGTGATCTGTGTTGTTTTGGTACCTCTGGGGCCTGCAAGTTCCAATGCCCCAGAGGTACGTTAATAGTTTTAGTTTTTTTCCAAATCAAAGGACTCCACAGTAGACAAAGAAATGGTAGATAGTGGAATAGGCAGATCTTATTATGCATCCTATCATTTTGACATAGCTGACTCATGACCTTCTGAATACCCTATTATAGCACAAGCCACATTTGGCTTCTCATACATCTGAATTGATAGCCAGAGAAAGGAATTATTTTATTGACAGGAGTGATTGATTGACCCTAGTTACCAAGTAGTATTGGATTAATTCCTTTACAACGAATGCAAGGAATGCCAAATAAAAATATGAAAGGTCCCTTGGGGTATGTCTTAATTTTGCCCTGTCATGTGATCTAATACATACGAAATTATAACAGCTCTCCTCAACTATAAGTAGCAAAACCCTTTAAAAATGAACAGTTGAAATACCAAACACAGCAAACAAACCATGGCCAGTTCAGGTGACTACTAACTGTGGCATGGCTAGGATAAAAGGGCAGCCAAAAATGAAAGCAAAATCATATAATTAATTGCAAAATTGATGAGTGTAACAATTATGGTAGTTTCTTCCTTACTTATTATATTTTATATGTGTGCACAAACATATATGCATATATATGTATATGCATGAGTCAAATGTCTTTGTTTTCTCCCTTTGTGTCCCATTAATCAATATTATTTAATTTATATCACAGTTTCAATGATACAGGATAGAAATAGAAATGAAAAGAACACCAATCAACCAAAGAGTTTGATTCTCTTTTGGAAAAGAAGTTGATATGATCAGTATTACATATATGGGAGTTTTTTCATTGCTCTTTATTTGGAAATTCAGTTGGCTTAAAGAGATATAATAGGTACTATGTTGACAAATAGTAGACTGTAAACCTTACTATCATGTACCAAATTGGCTCAGTTATAATGCCAGGTTACTAATTCAAACAGTAATCTGAATGCTAGTCGGGCAGTGTTTCAAAATGTGATCATCCCTCATAACTGGTTGGCTTTTAAAAAAATAAGATCACCTTTGATAATCTAGAAGGCTCCCCATCTTACCAATTGAAGGATACAGGCAAAAACTGAGATTTTATCTAAAAGGCATGCTGCAGATAGGCTGTAGCATCAATTCATGTCTAAGTAACACAGTTTCCTGAAGACGAGCAAGACTGTTGATAGTACCTGAGGAGTACCATAAGATGCTCTGAGAAGCACTACATGAAGTATCACTTCCCTTCTGCCTGAAACTAGTTTCTAGATGTCCAGGTCATGAAACAGAAAAGAGCAAATGGAACTTTGCAAATAGCACTTTTACTGTTGGAATAAAGTCTCTTTCCTGACCTGTACTTCACTGAGAAATCTTTGAAGTTTCTGTGATAGTCCACATATTGCTCCCATTATCACAAAGTCTAGCTAGTACTTCTAATGTATTTATGTATCAGTCCCAAATAATAAGGGTAATATGCAAGGCCATGTGATAAGCTCCCATCATTTACTAGGGACAGATGGAAGCCATTAGTCACTAGGTTTCCAATATCATGTGAATACAGTAGATTTTCTCTGCTCTTTATTAGGAGTGGATTTCTTTAATTTACATGGTCTGAGAAATTGTAGTAAAAAGATTGTATTTATGTATCTAGGAAAGGTCTCATAAAACATGAAGATTAACTGCAAGGTTAATGGGAAACTTCCCAGCAGCTCAGAAAGGCCACATAGTATCACAGAGCAAAGTCTTAAAGGAAGTGGAGGTCATCCCCAAAGACTACATCCAATTTATGGTGTCTCCTTGGACAAGTCACTCAACTTACCATCATCTCTTTCCCCAGCTGTAATAATATTCATACCTCATATCTCAAAGGAATGTTGTCAACATTCTTGCTAAGCACATACCAGAGTGTTATTACTGCTGGGGAATTGCTTTTGGCAATTTAATTGCACAGGTTTGTAAAATGCATTAAATAAAAATATGATTTTGATGGTGGCCTTGCATGTCATATCTCATCTCACTCTTTAGATTAGTGAAAACAAAGTCAGTTAAATAATGCTGATCTCCTGGAGAATGTTCTTAGTCAAATCAGATTCAACATTTTCTCGGTGAAACCCAAACAAGAAGCACGTTGCTGCATTAGCTTCACCCATTCCATTCACAGAAACAGTTTTGTAGAAACACTGGAGGTTTCATTAACACATATTTAGGATGTGTGATACTAACAACTTTAAAGAAAAAATTGTAGTGATATTTTTACTATTTCTCTAGACTCCTGGAATTAAAAGCACAGAGTGTAATTCCTGCAGTAGGTGTTACCTTTGGCGTTCAGCATACAAATGTGATGAAATTCTGAAGTGTTATGTAAGTGTTGACTATGAGTAGCAGTGTTCTCCGAGAGAGACTTTAAAAGGTAGGATTGGGGGTATTTTTCACTTTCTTTTTTATTTTATTTTTTTCATGAATACATAAGGTTTTTATGCTTCCGTCTTCATAATTATTTCTTTTTTTTTTTAACCAGTAAAAGTTAAATAGCCTTCTGGGTAGAGCTAATATAAGGGTGGTGTGTGTGTGTGTGTGTGTGTGTGTGTGTGTGTGTGTGTGTGTTTGAATGATTATAGAGACGAAAGGCTAGAGAGTGTGAAATGACTCAGTTGGTACAGTGTATACAGTATATAACTCCTTAATGACCTTGCAACACAGAGGGTGGAAAGGGATCCCTATATCCTTTCCAGTGTTGGTCCCCAAAAACATGGTCTTATACTAATACCATTTCACAAAGCTTCATCTCACCTACAATCTGGAGGGTCATCTACCTATGCCTTTTCCATCCTGCAGCTGCAAATACTTACCTAATGTGCTCTGAAAGCCAGGCTTGAGGATCTAGAATCTTTCTATCTACAGTTTTGCAGTTTTCAGTCCTAAATTTCAAGCATGGCAATATTATTTCTAAAGGACATCAATTCCTCACCAGAGCCACTTAGGATGATAATATAATTTATGCTGCATTAAATGTAAATTAAGTCATTATGATGCTTAAAATATGGAAGATAACTTACTTCAACAAAGCCAGCTTTTGCAGATTAAAGTAATGTTTTAACATCAATTTCTCTCTGTATGCAATTTTTTATTGAGATAAAAATTCAGATGCCATGAAATTGGCTTTTTCAGAGGGCACTTTCACTTAGTTTTAGTATATTCACAAAATGTGTTAAAATTATCATTATCTAACTCCAGGATATTTTCTTTCCCTTAAAAGAATGCAAATTGATCCATACCTATCACCCTGTACAAAAATTCAAGTGGAAGTGGATCAAAGACCTCAACTAAAACCAGATACAATGAACCTAATAGAAAAGAAGCTATGCAATACACAGGAGACACAGGAGACAACTGGCACAGGAGACAACTTCCTGAACAGAACACCAATAGCACAATCACTAAGAACAATAGCCAATAAATGGGACCTTATGAAACAGAAAGGCTTTTGTAAGGCAAAGGGCAACATTAACTGCTTAAAATGGCAGACTACAAAATGGTGAAAAGTCTTCACGAGGCCCACATCCAACAGAGGGCTAATATCAAAAATATATAAATAAATAAATAACCTAAATATCAAAACTAAATAATTCAATTTTAAAAATTGGGTAGAGATCTAAACAGAGAACTAACAACAGAAAAATTTCAAATGGCTAAGAAGCAATTAAAGAAATGTTCGACATCCTTAGCCATCAGGAAAATGCAAACCAAAAGGACTTTGAAATTCAATCCTACACCTGTCAAAATAGCTAAGATCAAAACACAAGTGACAGCTCATGCGGGAGAGGATGTGGAGCAAGGGGAACACTCTTCCACTCCTGGTGCGAGTGCATCCACATTGGAAATCTATAAGGCAGTTCCTCAGAAAATTGGGAATCAGTCCTGGGCAAATACTCAAAGGATGCTCCATCACACCACAAGGACATTCCCTAGGCTATGTTCATATGAACTTTATTGGTAAAAGCCAGAAACTGGAAATAACCTAGATGTTCCTCAACTGAAGAATGGCTGAAGAAAATATAGTACATCTACACAACAGAGTGTTACTCGGCTGTTAAACACAAAGACATCATGAAGTTTGCACTGAACTAGTAAAAGGATCATCCTGAGTGAGGTCACCTGGACCTGAAAAGACAAACATGGTATGTACTCACTTGTAAGTGGGTTTTAGCTGTAAAGTAAAGGATAGCCACAGACTCAGAGAAGCTAAGTAACAAGGAGGGCTCAAGAAGGGGACATTTTAATCTCCCTGGGAAAGAGTAATAGAAAGGAGACTGTATGTAGGTGGAGGGGTTGGGGGATGGAAATAGGGGTATGAGTAGGATGGAGGGAGAGAGAACTGGGACCTGGGGGCATCTCATTGATGGCCTAGAGAGCTGCTGTAATGGAAACTCCTAGGAATCTATGAGGATAACCCTAGATAAGAGTCTCAGAAATGGGGAAGACAGAACCTGAACTGGCCATCTCCTGTAACCAGGCAAGACATCCAGTGAAGGGATTGGGACACCAACTCAGCCATTTGACTTTTGAGCTACAATTTGTCCTGCCTACAAGACCTGTTGGGATAAATGTGGTGCAGAAATTGTAGGAGTGGCCAACTAATGACTGGTCCAGCTTGAGACACATAACCCAAGAGGGAATCCACCCCTGACACTGTCTGGAGGGCCAGGACCCAAAGCCTGAATAGCCCAGAGACCTAGTATACACCAAATCTGATGCACAGAAGAAAAAGTCAATGAAATGATTCCTGATGATATGATTCCTACTGTAGTCATAGATTGGTGCTTTAGCCCAATTCTCTTTAGACAGGCTTCATCCAGCAAATCATGGAAACAGACATAGAGACCCACAGCTAAACATTAGGCAAAGTTCAGGGAATCCTGCAGAACAGGGATAGGAATGAATGTAGGAGTCAGAGCAAATAAGGATATCATTAAAGAACCTGGGCTCATAGGGCCTCACAGACAGTGAACTGACAACCAGGAAGCCTGCAAGGGACTGACCTAGGCCCTCTGCATATATGCTTTAATAGTGTAGCTTGGTCTTCTTGTGGGACTCCTAACAGTGGGAGCAATGGTTGCCAGCTTTTGGGACCTGTTCTCTTCGACTGGATTGCCTCACACTGCATTAATAGGAGGGGGATGCCTAGTCTGACTGCAACTTGGTATACCATTGCTGGTTGGTACCCAAAGGAGTCCTGCCTTTTTCTGAAGAGAAATGGAGGAGGAATGGATGCAGGGGAAAGGGGAGGTAAGGGGAAGGGGACTGGGAAGAGAGGAGGAAGGGGGAATTGCAATAGGGATGCAAACTAATGATGATGATGATGATGATGATGATGATGATGATGATGATGATGACAGAAAAAACCCTCAGACCTACCAGTAGTCATCTACATAGTGCTCTTCCAAGCTTCTCATAATCATTGTCTATGCTTTGCATATGTGGATTTATATATTTTGTAGATTTCTACACACTTCCCCACATACTATTGCTTCTTTCAATGATTCCGTTACCTTCACACTTCACTCATAATATAGCAAAGAACTACATAAGTTTTATTTTTGTTTTCTGGGTTTCTTCCTTTTGAGACAAACTCTCCAGTAATTCTGGGTGGCCTTGAACTTACTATGGACATCAAGTTGAACTTCATATGAACTTGTAGTCCTCCTGCTTCACCTGCCAGAATGCTGAGATCTCAGATGTAACTATCTGCCCAGGTTTACAGAGGGCTGGAGACCAAAGCCAGTGTTTCTTATATTCATTTGCCTTGTCCCATATGGCTATTGGCCCCTTTGGAGATTTATAATTCAAGAACAGGGACTTCAGCTATCCCAACCATGCAACAATCCTTGTGCTATAGAAAACATTCTAAATGGAAGAAGTCTGGGGTTCCAGTGTGTGAGTCAGTCTAGAACAGAAACTCCTATAGACACCAAGACCAATGGAACAGCTAGGGTCCATCTAGAAGCTGAAGCTTGGGCAACACTGAACTAATGGATGTTTATTGTAAAGATTTACAAAACTAGGATGATAGAAAACAACTATAAACATGTAAAGAAAGCCCGGCTTGATAGTGCACACCTCTAATTCCTGCACTCAAAAGACTGTGGTAGGAAGATTACAAACTCAAGTTCAGTTAAACTACAATTCAAGATCCGGTCTCACAAAAGAAAGAAAGGGTAGAAAGGACAGAAGGAGGGAGGGATGGAAGGAGGGGTGGGAGAAGTCTGTAAAGAATGCATAACCTGGAGTGTGCCTTAGAACCAATGGTTACGGTCGGAAGGACACTTTGTGACAATGGTTTCTGGGACCCAAATCTGACATATCCCTCATGTCTTTTAACTGAAGTCAGAAAAACTAAGTGATCCCCCCTCTCTCACCAGGAGGGGAAATGTGCTTTGTATGTGTAAGAGCAAGATGAAAGTATATTGGGACCTGGTAACATGTTACCTTTCTATGCCTTTGGAGCCAGACTGAGTAGAGCTGAAGTCAGTATAGGCATAGCCTTTACATCTTTGCCTTCTTTCAGTAGCTAACAAGAGAGGATACTCCGATCTCTTGAAACAGTGTTGCCATGAGATGAAATTATTCTTCCAGCCAAGATTAGGGAAACATCTGACCAAAGAACCTCGGCCTGCAAACACTCCCCTACAATGACTGCTTTTGTAGAAGAACGAGAAGCTTCTTTTTGTTTTGGTATAGCCCACTAAAATTCTATGGTGCACTCCAGCACTCTCTGTTCCCTGGCAGACTCTCCAGTTAGCCGTGGAGTCAATGCACAGTCTTATTTTAAAGGGATTGTTGATGACTTCAATGAAAAAGAAAGAAGATACAGAATAATGCAGTCATGAACAGAGTTGAGAAACAAGCGAAGGATCGGGGATCAGAAATTTAAAAAAGGGGGGCTGCATTCTATGCCATTAGAGGGCAAAGAATGTTTTCTATGTGTGAGAAAGTGGGAAGGACATTTGAGGACCACAAGGAAGACATTAGAAGCCAACTCCACTTCCTCTTCTGTGTGTTCAGGTCCTGGAAGGGCCAGTTTACTTATGAAGCCAAGTAGATTCCTAAAATGTGAGGGATATTAATGGTGACAAGGGCATGGGATGAGAGCCGCTGTCACCGTGAGGAAATAGATGCTAGTTCCCACATTTTATTTGTGTACTGTTTTAAGATCAAGCAGATAGAATGCAGCAAAAGAAAGCCCTTCTGAATGGAAGTCTCTGAATCCTTGCTTTGATCACAGTGAATACATTTTGTGTCAATGAATGAGTAAAGTGATCCATTACAATACTCTCAAAGTGTCCATTTCATATGTGTGCATATTAATTAGAACATCTTCATATATATTCATGTGTGCCAATGCCTGAGGAAGCTACAAGACAACCTCTGGCTGTCATTCCTCAGGATATATATATATATATATATATATATACACATGTATGTATATACATATACACACACATATAGACATATACATATATATATGTATGTATATACATGGTCTCTTATGACTTGAGCCTTGTCAAATACCTTAGGTTGCCCCAGGGATGTGGTGATCTCTTCTTCTCCACTGCTTAAATATGCTCTGCCATTCTCTGCTTTTCTACATGACCTTTTCTACTAACTCAGGGGTCTTTATGCAATGAAACAAATGTTTTGCCACCTGAATCATCTTCTTGATCCTGAAGTATCCCTTTCTGAAGGGGAAACTTTGATGGACCTACTGTAGCCACCCCTGAAAACAGAATACTTCTTAGCAGCCTTGTTCACAGTGTGTTATGAGGGCACAGATACAGATTTCCTCTGCCAAGCCTAGAGGAGAGAGCTTTAACCTCCCCCTTCCTATTACATATCTCCACACGGCAAGCAGTGCTGTCGCTGTGGTTGGGAGCAATTTCTTTTCATGTTCACCCCATAAAGAGATGTGTGCAGTGTGCATGCAGTTAAGTGCAACTGCGAACTAAGAGAGTGGTGGCCACAAAGTCCTGGGTGCCTATGCATGTTCTCCATTAGGCTGTTTTCCCAGAGTGTGTCCTGGGGCTGTGTGAGCTTTTCTCCCCAGGCTGCTTGTCACCTGGGGGCATTTTTCAGAGGGGTGCCAGCCCTGCACAACTTCAGTTCACTTCTAGAGTCTTCCAGTGTGCATCTCTAATTGTAATGAGGTGTTAAAATAATTGAATGGACCATCTTAGCTTTATTAATTTCCTAGCTGATTCTTTTTGTAAAATATTATATAAGAGACTAAACAGGCAGTATTTTCATGAGCAATATGAATCGTTGTATTGTATGATCCAACAACTCTCTTTTGGTTAAGAATGAAAGTTATCTGTGGTTACAATGAGCACAAACCGCTGGGGAGCCAGCAGAGAGGCTCTCCCTGGACATGTGTGTCTCTCATGTTAAACCACAGAAAGCTCCTTGATATGTAATATGAACTGTTCTTTGAAAATGGATTAATATGAAGAAGAATTTATATATACACATAAATCTTAAGTGCAATAGTTTGCTCTGTTGCTATTCTTAATAGCTTTAATAGTTAATAAGAGTTAGTTAATATGTAGAGTTTGTGGTTTAAGGACAAGCCTAATGTAGACTTAAAATTCTTTCCTTGCCCCAAGCTGCATCAGTAGCACAAGGCAGAATAGCTTAATGGTCCAGGAAGGTAACTTGTTTGGACCAATGATGACTGGTTAGACACACCAGTTTTTTTCAGCAGATACCACAGACGCTTGTTAGTTTTTTGTCAACTTGACACAAGTAGAGTCACTCAGTAAGAGGGAAACTCAACTGAGAATTCGACTCCATCAGATTGGCATACGAGCATGTCAGTAAGGTGTTTACTTGAGTGATGATTAATGTGGGAGAGCCCCTTCCACATGGGTGGTTTCACTGCTAGGTAGGTGGTCTAAGGTTTTATATATATATAAATAAAATCAGGTTGAGCAAGCCGGCTTCCACCGTGATCCTGCTTCAATTCTTGCCCTAAGGTTCCTGCCTTGGCTTCCTTACAATAGGCAAGCTGAAATAACCCCTTTCATCTCCAAGTGATTAGTTAGTGTTTGATGACAGCAACAGAAAACTAACTAGGGTACCATGGAAAGGGTTATACCAAAGCTGAGGACTTTTACTCCTACAGCATGTAATAGGAAAGCCCATTTTGATTTTAGACATTACCTCAGGAATGGAAGGCAAAACGTAAGAGAGACTTTAGGTTATTTTCAGAGGTGTGGCCAGGACTACGTGGTGCTCCAAGAGGTTGACCACTAGGTGAATGCTCTTTTGTGGCTCTCTTGAAACATTTGCATTTTCAAAGAGAAATTAAGTTGGATAGATAAAAGCAGTTACATGTTTATGCATCTGAGTTTTATAATGGTATCTGTGTAAATTATGTTGAAAGTCAGAACAAATGGGGAGAGGAGGACAACGTGAAGGTCCCAGACATGAGCCCCCAGATTCTTCAAGTACAGAGAGAATAATGAGTAGGAAGAGATCCAAAACTAAGTGAGGCTGGAGGTATAAGAGAGGCAGACTTGCAGCCTCTTCTATGGGAACTAGCAGAATGGAGACAATTTGGTGTGTTTGGTATTATCTTGAATTAGATTTCAAAACCACGTTAAGCTCTTCATGTATTACAAGGTAGCATCATCACAAAACAGGGCACTCTTTAAAATGAAGAAGACAGCTGAAGAGTTATTGTGTTGTGTTTAGATAGACTTAACACAATCCTATCATAGTGTATCCATGGGAGAGTATTCACCTTCCATAGCCTACTTATGAATAGGGAAGGGGTCATATCACCCACTTTCCAGAATTTCCATAAGGAAATAGCACCCATAAAGCAGTGTTGAGCATGGATTAGGGACACTCTGATGCTAGTTGCCTACAGCTTCTAGCCCATTTGGAGCTCTCTCTTCTCTGTCTCTTTCAAATATCTACTGTATGATATGTTAGCATCCCTAAGGTGATGCATACATTGTTTTCTGGTCCAGTAAATGACTAGTGAACACACATAGGCAATGAAATAAACCACAATGAATGCAAGGCTCTGGGAACTCCGCCAGGAACAGTGGGTTGCTAAGTTGAGACTTCGCCTCAGTTCCAGTCAACACCCATAACATGACTCTCTGGGCTTCTGGTGTTTTTTTTTTTTTTAAAGTCAAGTGTAGCATTTCACTTTTTTAATGTGGACAAGTGATCACTAGGGATGGAGGCAAGATCAAAAAGTTTGTTTTAACAGGGACCTGAACTTGGCCTCCAACTGAACAAGATCTATATTTTTTGCCTTTTGAATATTTGAGCTCAGCACAGAAGCTCCCATCTAGTTTTACCTTTCACTGCTGCCAAAGGAAAATGGTTATGAGATGCCTCACAGAGCAGAGTAGGTTTGGTCCACTTCTTGTGACTTAACAGAAAATATGCCAAGGAATAATGAAGACCACAGCACAGGGAAGGATATGGACAACCAACCACATTTCCTTTTCCGTCCTTTCTGTACACTAGCCTAAAAGATTGTTTCTGTGGGGTCTTTTCCAACTTCAATAGCACTGGTGGGAATGAGCAAAGACCTGCAGAGTAAAGAAAACTGTGAACAAAGCACGGCCCTTTCTGCCACCATCAGCTCTGACAGTTGTCGGGAAAGCTATGCAGTGAATTCAGTCCTCCAAGGTCAGTGTCAAGGGCTGGCCATGGTAACAATATGCACAGTGGACAACTCATTACTTCTTCAGCAGTGTCAGATGAAGTGAGATGTGTAAGTAGGGAGTTTGTGTTTAATGTTTCTTTTTAAAAAGTACGTCTGCTCTGGAGTTAAAAGTAACAGACAGGTGTTGAAATTCTAGGGGTGGTACAAAAGGTAATAGGTTAATGAACTCTGAAATGAAATTGTTTCATGTTGGGAAATTTAAGTACTTGTCCCTTACAGCTCTCTTCCTCCCCACCCAGCTGTAGAGCTCCCGTGCTCTCAAAGTTGATCAAACAAGGTTGTCCTCATAAATTTCCCGTGTGCGGCCCATGCCTTGACCACAGGTGTGGGTGGTGCATGATTTCCTCCTATGCTTAGACTGTCCCCTGGTTTGGGTATATAAGCCCATTACTCTCAGTAATAAATGGCAGCAGCTTCCTCTTCACTTCTCCTGGTGGTCTGTTAAGTGTTTCAATCCCGACACCCTCCACCAAGCTGGCCACAGAAGCACAGCACTTTCATTTGTCAGAATCTATTCTCCAGATTTTCATACATGACAGGTCTAAGAAGGCATACCTCTCATAGGCAGGGGAAAATGCTACTGAGAAACGTGAGTATGGCGTTAAAATCACAGAATTAGGTTGTGAAAGACCAGTCCCAGTTTAGCCGGTATGATACAGCACATCTCTAAATCCCAGATCTTGGGAAGCAGAGGCAGGTGTAATTCTATAATTTCAGGGCAGCCAGGACTATACAGTGAAAGCTTGCCTTAAAGAAAAGAACATAATTATTTATATGATATGCTCAATGTTTTGCCCTGCTATTTGCCCCTTTCAATCACTTGTCTATTGCGTTGACTTGCTTCCTGGCTGATTTGCACAGATGCTCTGTGAGAGCAATCTGGAGATTCAAAGGCTCAAGTGGGTTCTACCATGTCACCGTGTCAACCTCCATCTGGAGTGCTTGCTTGTAAGGCCTTGTACAGTCACTGCAACATCCACTCAGAAAGAAGACGCAGAGTAAATATGCAGATACAGTTTTTAATGTATCACAATGAGCAACAAACATACTTGATGAACTATTTCCAGAAGAATAAGTTCAAATACCATCTACAATAAACATCATTTCAACTATGACAACAGGTCTGTGACAAATTAAAAAAGAAAGTTTTTCAAAACCATGTTATTACCGTAATACGGTGCATTTGAGACTTCAAACATTACAGTAACAAAAACTAATGATCCTACTCTCTCTATATAAAACATCAATAACATTTTTGGTTTAGTTTATTTAAAGTTATAGCCATAGGGGCTTTATTAAAACCTCAGGGTGCGCTTCCTATGTAACCCAGGCGTTGAGAGTACACGTTGTTGGAGACAATGATTACGCTGTGATAATCCCTTTGATATCCAGGAAATAAACAATTCTTGTTCTCAACCTTTGGAGGCTGTCCTTTTATTTCTCACCCTAATAACGTCCATCCAGTTAAAGTTTTTTTTCTTTTCTTTCTTTTTTTTTCTTTTTTCTTTTTTTTGGCTGCTGTGCAGTTGTAAAAGTTTATGTCGACACACTGTCGGAATCATCCTTTGTAAAACGGTCCTTTGTTTTGTGAGAGGCGTTCTGTTCCATGCTAACACACTGTTGCACATCGTGTTAACTGCCAGGACAGATCGATCTCACAATGCTGCTGCTTAACATTCATGAAAAAGGCAAAAGCAATT
>JANBXA010000114.1:3390000-3447500 GCA_030556225.1 Cricetiscus sungorus
GTGCAAGCTTGACTGGAGGTGTTGGCTAAGTGCTTCATTCCCACTAAGAGCCAGGTCACAGGCAAGACACTGATACTTGCTGACTGGGACGCGAAGCACTGTCTCTTGAGGGTCGATCAAAGGCTGACCGAAATAACAGAAGGACTTCTGATGGTTTACTGCAGCGTCTTCGTCAGTAAACATCATCTGGCACTTTCTGCATATAAACTCATACTTGACGAATGGAACAACGTAAGTGTCTGAGAACTCTGCGCTTTTGGACTCTAACTGGGGCTCTTTTGTGCTTTCGGGGGCAGTGCTCCTTTCTTCCTTCGCTTCCGAAGCCTCCGCGGAGCCAGGTGGCTGGTCGCCCTCGCCTTTGGCTGTCTTGGCAGGAACTGGCTTCTGCTGCTGTTCTTGCTGTTGCTTCTGCTGTTTCTGCAGAGAGTCCTGCAGGCTCTGCTGATACTGTTGGTACTGCTGTAGCAGCGCCCCTGGGGACAGGCCCGCCAGTGTCTGGGGCACCGCGGGACCATAGGGAAAGAGACTCTCCATGCCACACACTGGTGGCAAGTAGCCTCCTTGCACTGTTCCAGGGAGCTGGGGCGTCAAATAGGAAGCAAACCCGGGGATAAAGTACGGCAAGAACTGTCCTCCTATGAAGGATGCTGGGTCGCCAGCAATGGCATTCTGCAAGGCCTGCAACTGAGTAGGGTCCATGTGTGTTTCCCCTACCACTTTGCCCAACACTGAAAGAGCAGATGAGATTTTTTCCTCTTTTTTAGGATGCTTTTCGGGTTTGATGGCCTCCGATTCCTCCTCTTTGATTTTTTTGACCTTGTTTGGCTTAGTTTGTTTTTTCTCAGCTTCTTTGTTTTGTGGCTCGGTCTGCTGTCCTGACAGAGAGGATGGAGGAGGAGGAGGTGGCGGTGGCGGTGGTGGCGGAGTCTGCAGCAAAGATTTGGTGGGGGCACTGCCGAGAGACAGGGCAGGAGACGAAGTAGCTGAACTAGGAAACCCAAGCATGCCTGCGCCGGGAGGTGTTAAGGCTGAAAACAACAGAGAGATGTCCAAGGTCAGTTCATGACAACACCAAAAGCCTGCACGCTTAACACCTAAACAAAACCGGGACATCAAGAGGGTTCCTTGCACAAGCAGAAACCCGGTGGTCACCAGCTAGGTTAGGGCTCACTTGTGATTATGGCATTCTTCACATTAATTTTAGCTCCTACCATATAACTCCATAGAGGATGGACTGCACACTTACCAGCATTTTATTCAGAATATAAGAGATTCCCATATAATGTAACAGAAAGACATCATGGTAAACAACAAAGGCGACTGCTAAAGGAGGCACAAGATGGCTGTTCTGTGACTCATTTTAACCGGTTTGTTTTCCTCATGTAGTTAATATGAAAACCCTTTGCCTACAGAGTGTGCACTCACACAGACTGAAGAGGGTAATAAGCTCAGTAACAACAGTAAAACACCGTCAAGTCCCCAGTCAAATCCCCAGTGAAATCAAACAGCAGTGGAGACACAGCTGGATCTGTCCAGAGCTGAGCACGCTAAACCACCATTTCATTTTTAAGGGTGTAAGTTGGTTTATTCTTTACCTCCCCAAAAGCTGAACTGACATCAGAGACCCCCCAAAAAAGCTTCACCTTCACTGCTCCCCAAAGCATGAGTCATCATGCTTGCTTGCTTGTAGTGTGGGAAACTGCTGGTCACCCATTTCAGAGGGGGAAATTGGTGCTGAGGAGGCAGAGTGTAGGCATGGAGGATGGACATGCAGTCGGCTTCACCGGGACTTGGGGTTCTCGGTGAAGCATAAGGTGAAGCATAATAGCCGGTAACCACCTAGGACAAAGCTGTTCCTTACCAGATAGATAGCCATCGGGGAACTGAAGGGGAGATAGAGGTTGAAAGGGGATTGGAAAAGCCTGTGATTTTCCAGAACGTGTTTGTAAAAGCGAATGATAGTGACTATGGAAGGAATCATCAGAATCTTCAAGGGGGGCTTGGTACTTTGTGCTTGAACTACGAAAGCTCATCAAGGGGGCAGGGCAAAGATTGTGCTGGATCTGCATGATCTGAGAGAATCAATCCATTGTGAAGAAAAATGCAGTTAACAACGCATAGCTGTACAGGCAGCGGTACTAAGATTTAGAATTATCTTGTTACTAGGGGGCATAGTTCTAACTCCAGCCCGAATGCAATATGTAGCTGTTAAGAAATAAGGTGCACAAGAAATTCCTCATTTCTGTTCATCGGCAAAAAATAAACTATTTTCTTTGCTTATATTTAACCAGCCAAGAATGGTTTTACAGGATTCCCATTTAGTCACACACACTGGCTCCAATGCCAGGGATTCAACCAAACATGTATCAAACATACTTTTTTCCCTACATCTGTAATAACCTGTGTAGACTTCTTTGTTCTGTGATTTCCCCATAAACAACACAATATCAAAACTATACGTGAAGTATTCACATTGTATAATTAACTACAGGTAATACTGGGATAATTTAAAGTATAAGGGAGAGGATTACAAAGTTGAATACAAATACTATAGCATATCATATGAGGGCATAGGGGATCTATGATTTTGGTCTGTCTCTCCCTCCCTCCCTCCTTTTTCCCCCTCCCTTCTCTCTGTGTGGTAGTGTGATTGATGAGTATCACTCTCTTCTTGATCCTTCTCACAATCACACCATTTTAGTCTCACTTAGAAACCTGGAGGTTTCTCATTTTTACCATGCCATACCCATTCCCTCGCAGACCTGCTTGCAAACAGTTTCTCCACTCATAACCATGATCATCTCTATGGAGCTTCCATCATATTAAAAGGCAGCCTTCTATCTGGTGGGTGTGGGTGGCGCACACCTTTAATCCCAGCACTCAGGAGGCAGTCAGGCAGGTCTCTGTGAGTTTGAGGCCAGCCTGGTCTACAGAGGGAGTTCCAGGACAGGCTCTAAAGCTACACAGAGAAACCTTGTCTTGAAAAACAAAAACAAAAAAAGAAGAAGCCTAGTATCCTTGATACTAGGTTTGGGAGGATACATGCTGAACATTGCAGCTTTATTAATAATGTATGAAATACTTCACATCTAAAGTCAGGAGAGACTGGATTTTACAGCCGCCATTCAAAAGGCTTATCTTCTGGTCACCCAGAAACTAAATTGCTGTTGGAGGTGAAGTCCTCCCTTGACTTACTACATTATCCCTGATATCTTCCTGTTCTTCTGAATTTCTTATTTATTGATTTCTTTTTACAATGAGCAAGCTATGGAGTTGCTCTACTGGAAAGCTTCTATTTTATACTAAGTTATGTTTGTCTTATGTTTGTCAAACCCAAGGCCCTAAGCATGGCAGGCATGAGCTGTGCCATTGAACTGCATGCCCAGCTTTGGGTCAT
Organism: Cricetiscus sungorus; assembly: GCA_030556225.1. Classification (NCBI taxonomy): domain Eukaryota; kingdom Metazoa; phylum Chordata; class Mammalia; order Rodentia; family Cricetidae; genus Cricetiscus; species Cricetiscus sungorus. The sequence goes on from JANBXA010000114.1 coordinate 3,393,398, forward strand.
TTTTGATATTCATTTCTCTTCTGTTGTCTTGGTTCCTTGATATTCTCTGCTGTTTATATTCTCCAACAGTCCATAATATGTTAACATCTAACTGCAAAATTTCAAGGTTGAGTGATTCTGGTGGTAACATGATTTGGGGTAGAAGAGCTAACTTCATGTTGCTACAGTGGTAACAGCAGGAGCCAGCTCAGTTTCTCATTTACCTGCCATTCTTAGTTTGAGGTCAAGCACAAGGGTACAGGCTCCTGTACACAACTGCACTTCCTTCCACTTAGAAATTCCCCATCTTAAATCTGAGGAAATGACTAGATTGACGGCTTCCCTCATATGAGAACACAAGAACCATACTAGGGTTCTAAAGAAACATGAATAACTTGTAGTTATGACCATAGATGGATCAATAATTGTCAACCCCAGCTCTCCCATTAGATGGGATCCTCACGGTCCAATCTATAGGTCATAATGAAATAAAAGGACATCTTAAAAAGCTGCTGGAGGAATCTTACTGGACATGGTCAGAGATAGCGGTGTGTTTTAGGAATTTAATATCTTAATAAATAAAGCGGACTCAATCAGTCCATTCAGTAAAAATTTTAGAAAATGCAGACACGGTTTAAAAGTGGAAAATTTCCCAGTAACTGCTATGTGTGTAAAAAATTATAGTCAAAAGATCAGTAGCCAAAATCCAAAAACAACAGAAATAGAAAGAAAACTGAATAATAATCAAGATACAGCATAAGTTCTGGTAGCTCAAAAATAAAACCAACTGGAGATAGAATTCAGTATACCCAGAATTCAAGGGCTATATTTTTATAGTCCTGTGCTAACAATAGATTCATTATTTTTCATTTCCTTCTGTAATTTTTAGAGCAATCATTTGAGAGATTAAAATATTTACTCTGAATAGTCTTATTCTATTATCATTTTCTTTCGGTTTTCCTGAAATAGTTGTCTATAATTTCTTGTTAGCGATTTTTCCAAAAGAAAAAAAAAAAAAAAAGGAAAAAAATGCCTGCTTCACTGGTAGGTAGCGGGTAGTGGTGCGCACACCCAGCATTAAGATCTCTGTGGGTTCTAGGCAGGCCTTGAATACAGAGTTCTAGGACAGCCATGGAAACTCTGTCTAGAAACAAACAAACACAAAGCAACAACAACAGAAAAGCTGCCTCAAAATGAACTTAAATTTAGTTTTTATACTTAGAGAGAAATTTCAGTTTTTTAGATGAAGCTAAAAGTAATTAAATATATGGGTAAAAAGATTATTTTGTCAAAAATATTATGGTGTTACTCTTACTTAGATACACACCAAATATGCAAGTATATTTAAAATATAATATGTGGAGAAGGCAAAGGTATGCTCTGAATTTCTATTTGAAAGGCTGAAGGTCTGGCTCAGTGCTTGAGGGCTTCCCATACATAATGCCTGAGTTCCTGGGTTCTATCTTTAATGCTGCGAAAATAAGACACTAAAGAAAGAAAGAGTCCAGTTAAGGAAACTGGGCTAGTTAGTATTTCTAAACACTAATAGAATGTTTAATCAGACATTGCTTAAAAATGATAAATAAGTTAAAAAAAAAGTCAAGTAATTATGCTAGCATTTTGGGCAAAGTGAAACCAATGGCCTAAAGAATAAAATGCAATTAACATTCCTACCCACAGTGTAGACAGGTTATCCTCTCACTCACTCACAATGTCTGATGAAGGTAGTGTTCTCTCGTCATTCTTGCCAGCAGTGATTTTAATATTGTTTAGAGTTGCCATTCTGGTGGAGGTGAGATGCATTTCAATGGAGCTTTGATTTGAAAGATGAACAAATAGAGAAAATACACTACATATGTAGTGTATTTATATATATATATATGTATATATATATATTTATATATATACATACACATAGATATATACGTATGTATACACACACACACACACACATACACACACACACAGAGTTCTGTTCAGTCATAAAGAAGAATGAAATTAAGGCTTTTCCTGGAAAAATGAAAGCAACCAAGGTCATCATTTTAAGCAAAATAAGCCAGACTCAGAAAGACAAGTATGGTTTTTTTTCATTAGTATATTATATGTTTTATGTAGAGCCACATGAACACACACACACGTATATGTATATGTATGTATATATATATACACATATATATTGAGATATATGTGTGTGCATAATATGAAAGCAAATGGGAGACTGGCGAGGTAAGAGACTGGTGAAACAGAAGAAGGGAAGGATGGAGGAACTGAGGGATGGGTGAGTATGTTCAATGCACATGATATACTTGAACAACTTGACTTCATGGAACCCATCACCACATGCAATGAGTGTGCCAATGAAAGTGACTACAGGAAAAGAAACACAGACACATTTTACTTGGAAAGAATTTTCACTTGTTATTAATTGCTGGGATGTCTGTTTTTCACCCTGAAACAGAGCTATGCACTTGATGAGAAACAGCTACAGTAGAAAGAATAATGGGCAGGTGGGTTAATCGACAGCTTTACTCCATGAGTTGATTGTTTAAATACTCTGAGTTCCACACAAGGTAAATTCACCTACAAAGGATGTAGACTGTTAAGTGTGGGAACTCAGGCTATCAGATGGAACCCTGTTGATTGCCCTCTGATGTTGATGCTTAAAATCCCTCACAAAGGACTAATTCAGGAGAAATGGCAGGTTCTCACAGGCAGCATCACACAACACTCCCTGCTTGGTTTTTGTCCACAATTTAATAAAGTAAGAGATGAAGTGGTAAGGTCCTGGGTACCTGGAGGTTTTAGCTATATTTTTAGCCACAGAGAACCTACCCCCAACATATTCTTAAAAGTCCTGATATTTATAAATAGGATATATTTTTAAGGAGAAGATATGAATTTTAGTATGGTAAGTTTGCCTGAAAAATGGTTTAATTTCATAAATATCTCTTTCTTCCTTGGCTCTGTGCGTTCAGTATCAGACATTTGGCAGAAAGTTCCTATGTCCCAGCAAAGGCCTCTGATCCAGTGGAGAGAAAGAAAAACGCTAATGAGAAAAAAGCCCGTGACAAAATAAGTCAAAATTGACATTCAAAATAAGAAGTAGATCTTTCAATTCTTTTGACCATAGTAGTTATTTTTTTTTAAAAAAATTCTATTTGATGTAATACATTTGTGTGTTAATCAATAACCACCATGTCACATAAAGTAGGACTACAATGTAACCAAAATGTGTCATTATAACTAATATTAAGGTCCCAAGCACATCCAGATAATAGGCAGGAAAGAACTTTGGGAAAACAGGAGTTGGCGGGAAGCTAAGGGAAGCTAAGGCATATTGTAGATGCTTCTCTGATACCATAGTACTTCTACCTAAAGCCAACAGGCATTCTGCGTGGGGAACTAGCCAGGCAGCAATCGTAGAAAGGACATTGGATGTTACAGTTAGAAGCTGAAACAAAGACAGCTTAAGATCACTGTGGCGATTTGGGATCTTGTTAGAGAATGGAACTAGAAGACTTTAAAATTAAAATAAAACTCTAACTTGCATAAAAATGAGAATAGGTTTTCCTGATAATATTTTTAAACTTTGCAAATACATGTAACTGACAAGTGATAGATCTAAAGAATGTTTTTTCAAATCAAAAGATTAAAAAAATAACACTGTCAAATTTAAAAATAAATCAAGTTATAAAAGTTATGCCTTTTTATTTTAAGTGATGATGTATAAATGATATTGAATATTAATTTTTTGACTGGCATGCTATATTCAAAAAATCTGCATAAATTCCCTTATTGTGAACACAAAACTGGATTCGGTTGTTGAGGCTTCCTGGGGAAGTTCTACCATTTTGTTATAACTTGACTATAAAGGTTAACTGAGGGGAGAGTGGAGAAAACAGAATCGAGTGATACGGATTTCTTCAATTTCCAGTTCACTGACATAACAGCAGCAATGGTGACAACAAGAATCAAATTTCATCACATGCTAACCTGCAGACCATCACCTACGTCAAGATTTTAGTCACTGAAATTTCAATAGAAGCTTTATTACTTGGGAGATGTAATATGAGTAGATTTCTGTGACTCAAGAACCTTAATTTTGAATCTAAGTGGCAGGAAAACAAATAGGAAACAAAGACAAAAGTAAAAAAAAAAAAAATGCCAAGAAAAGCAAAACAAAACATGCCCCTCTTCCTGAAAGAAAATTAAAATAACAGTAAGTATGTAAATGGCTCACCTTCTTAACATTCAAAACAAACACAATGACACATAATACTGAAATTAACAAGTTAATATGTCTGAGAGAACTGTGTAATGGTAAAAATGGTAAAATTTCTAAGAACTGTTGTGATACAGCTACACTTAATTTCCTGGTTTGTTTTTTTTTTTTTTTTTTTTTTTGTTCAGGTTTATTACCTACTCCCTGGCTATCAACTATGGCTAATGTGTGTGTGTGTGTGTGTGTGTGTGTGTGTGTGTGTGTGTGTGTGTGTGTGTGTTTATATGATAAGATTCATATATATATATATATATATATATATATATATATATAATTTCTAAATTCCTTTCTGAAAGGAGGACACATACATGTGCACCTTCTTTCTTGCTTACATGTGATTGGCTGCCTATGGCCACCTAATTAGCTCGACTGGCTCCCTTGTTGTAAGAGACTTACTGTTTGAATTTTGTGGGAATCCGGGCAAGGAGGAAGGACCATTCATCCCAGGAAGAATGACTGGAGGCAGGCCAGGGAGTCCTGGGTAGGCTGCGGGCAAGCTGATGCCATGGAGGGAGCAGTTGTCTGTGATGCCCGGCTGCTGTACCGTTAGGCCCAGCACATCGGAAGCTTTCTTTATACGGTCCAGCTCTTGCTGGGCCATTAGCTGGCGAACAGTGGTGGGAGCTAGGTAATCTTTCTCCCGGTCTAGCTGGCTGCCCACGGTCTCCCTCACTTTGGAAATGTGCTGTTTGGAGAAAATATGATCTCGGATGGACAAGCGGGCAGAGTACTTCACGCTGCAGAGGGTACACTCTGGCTTGGTGCCCTCCGTTCCGCCTTGGTTGATCATGAACGGCTTTCCTACGTTAATTTTAAACTTCTTTTCCTTCGCTCTGGCGTTCTGAAACCACACCTGCACCACGCGTTTGGGCAGACCGATCTCGCTGCCCAGCATTTCACATTCCTGCATGGTCGGGGTCCGATAGTCACTGAAGCAAGCCTTGAGGACCTTGAGTTGAAGGTTGCTCATCTGGGTTCTAAAGCGCTTATGACCTGGCCGGTCACTGCTTTTGGATTTAAAGGGGTTGCTAGACCCAAATGGGTTTGGTGAGCTGGGGTCAGCTATGCTGGACGTTTCGCTGCGGTCAGCATTGTCATCGGGGTCATCGGTGATGTAAAAGCTTTGGTCATGGTCTCCATCTTTGTCATTGAAATGGATGGATGGACTCGTGAGAGAAAAGAGAAATTTGTCATCGCAAACCTCGGCGGTGGGTGTGGTTGCTGGTTTGGGTAAAGAGTCGAGAGTTTTGGTTTCCTTCGGAGACAAAGCTGGTTTCACCTCCCCAGGTACTCCCGTGTTTTCCGTTTCTGCTGTCCCCTCATCTCCTGTGGTGGCATCACTGATAGCCGTATTGATGGATGATGTCTCATCAAAGTCAGTTTTATTCTGATCATACCCAACCTCAGCTGAAGGGGCATTTAAATTCTCGACATCCTCGGGACATTCGGCTTTGAACGAAGAAGGACTTAAGAGATTCTTGGGAGACAGCTCTGCTGTTTTACTAACAGGCGTCGACACTGTGGATGCCAATTCATTCTCACTAGATAGGTCAATTTTAGTTAATGGCAAGGATGGGTAATCAAAATAAATGTATTTCTGTGGGCTCTCTCCCCCGTCCTCTGTGGATATTAAGGGGCTTGGTGGCAAGCTGTAACCTGCCTGCTTCCCTTCATTCCAGTGGCGAGAGCGAATGTGGCTTTCTAAGGCCGACTTTGCTTTGAACAGAGCTCTGCAGAACGGGCACCGTTTATGAGACTGGGCAGGACCCACGGCCCGGAACTGCCCTTTCCTCTCTCGGGCACGCGTGTTCTGGAACCAGACCTGCACCACTCTCTTCTTAAGCCCCACTTCTCGAGCAATGTGATCAAGCATTTTTCGGGTGGGGTTGGAATCCAGCAAGTACTTTTCGTAGAGTATTTCGAGCTGCTCCGGAGTGATGGTGGTTCTCAGGCGTTTATCACGGTGTTGGTCTTCCCCGCTGTTCCCGCCCTCCTTCTCACTACAGTTATTATCTTCTTTATCGTCCAGTTTCCTCTTCAGGGAAGCAGCGACGCTGGCGGTGGCCGTGGTGTTGTGAGAAGTACTGGTCTGTGGTGGCATTTGCGTGAGAGAGCTCCCCAGCAGCTGCCCGGTCATTAGTGGATTATTGGGGTCAAATATCATGTAGGGCATGTCCATGGGCCTCTCCAAGAATGGGGAGTGAAGGAATTGGTTTTGAGCAGCGAGGAAGTGCATGTGTTGGTGTTCCTTCCAGAGTTCCAGGGTCGGGAAGGCAATGGTGCATTGGTCACATGGGTACTGCAGTAACTGTGGAGGTAGAGTGTTTGGAAGAGAAGTCATGGAAATTTGCAGTGGGCTAGAAGGGATTGGTGTTTGAGAGGCAGAGGGAGGTCTTCCAATCAGTTGGGTTTGTTTGGGTGGCTGTGGTGGAGGCTGGGATACGGGTGCCTGCTGCGGGTCTGAAGACGTCGCTACTGCTGGGGGAGCTGACTTGGTGACTTGGGAAGGAGGAGAGGGCTCACTCTGCTTTGTCTTTTCTGCGGGAAATTCAGGCTTTGGGGAATTCTTCTCAGGTTCTGGCTTTGGAGATGGAATCAGAGGTGTGCTAGTCCCAGAGCCCGAACTGGCTGTGGGGACTGCAGCAATTTTGGCTGTATCTGTTTGGCCAGATGCTGTGCAATGCTTATAGACCACCTGGTCAGTGGCATCCATGGAGTCTTCTGTTTGGCTTTCGTCTTGGGCATCGTCATCTTCATCCTTATAACACTGCTTTTTCTGGTGTGTGATCAAGTCAAAGATCCGGGGAAAGACCACATTGCACTTTTTACACTGGTACTGCATGTTGCTTGTTCTAATATACCGTTCATTGGTAAGTTCTCTTTTTTCGTTATCTTTAGCTTCGGCTTGGTTCTCATAGCTCTTTCGTGCTTTCTGGCGAGCGTTCTGGAACCACACAACGATAACCCGAGTGGGAAGGTTGAGAACAGTAGACAGCTGTTCTATTTCATCATCTTTTGGGTAAGCATTTGTGTCAAAAAAGTCTTGTAGAACCCTAAGCTGGTAGTCGGTAAACCGTGTTCTGGATGACCTTTTGCTGAATGAGGCATCTGATTTGTAATGTTCTAAAGATGTGGGTTGTGGCTCAATTCTGATGTCTTCTAAGACGGTTATAGGAGGGTTGCTGAAGTTGTATGGAGAATCCTTGTTTCTCTGTCGCTCCTTAAAGAGTGTATTTCGAAACCAGTGTTTGATGACTTTTTGAGAAAGGCCAGACTTCTCTGCCATTTCTTGGATCTGTTCTTCACTTGGAGAATTATTAATGTCGAAATAAGCTCTCAGGATTTTCAGTTGATCATCTGTAATCCGGGTCCGTGGCCGTTTGAATTGGGAGTGCCTTAAGAAGCTGGGGTCTAGCCCCAACTGCTGCTGGCACAGCTGAGTGAGATCTGCAGAGAGGGTGTCCATCTGCGGCAGCTGCAGGGCGAGCTGAGGGGGAAGTGCAGGGTGCTGGACCGGCTGCATCATGATGGAGGGAAAGAGGGGGAGATCCAGAGAAACAGGCAGTTGGACCTGTGGGGGTGCAGTTGGGGGTGGAGGAGGAGGAGGTGGTGGTGGAGGAGGAGGCGGTGGGGGAGTAGGTGGTGGAGCTTGCAGAGGAGCAGAGACTGTGTTTGGGATTTTCACTGGCCCCAGAGTAGAAGGCTGTGAGGGAGCAGGTGGCAGGGGAGGAGGCGGAGGCGGAGGCGGTGGCGGTGGCGTTTCTGGGGATGGAGGAGAAATTGGATAAAGCTTGTCATAGGCCTCTCTGTATTGGCGAGCAAATTTCTCTAGTGCTCCGTATGGGAAAAATTGCCCATGCACATGTTCTTGGTGACTCTTTAAAATAAGAACATTCGAGAACAATTTACCACACGTTCCGCACTCCAGCTTGTCGGGGTTTTCGCCTTCCCCGATTTTGCCCTTCCTCTGGACCTTCTGCCTGTTCTCATTATACTGAATGACCAACTCAAACCCGAAGTTCTCCAGTAAAGCTTTGGCTGCATTTCCCCTGGCCCCAGAGGCTATTCGGGGTGGAGGAATACAGGGTTCCAAGGACTTTTGCCTCTTTGTGTCTTTGCTGTCTTTGAATCCTTCGCTATCGCTTGTAAAGTCTTGCTTTGGTTTCTCCTGCTTTTCAGTCACCTCTTCTGCCTCCTTGTAAGATGACACGTCCTTCATGAGCTGGCAGTCTGCACTTGCCAGGCTACCTTGCTCTTGCTTCAACAATTTGCCTGTTTGCTGTTGCAGTGGCTGCTGCGGTGGTGGGGGCGGCTGCTGAGTTTGCGGCTGCAGCTGGGGCTGTGCAGCTTGGTATTGCTGTGCTTGCTGTTGGAGAAGCTGAAGCTGAGTTTGGCCAACGTGATGTTGGGTTTGAATCTGCTGTTTCAGATCCTCAAGCAAGGAGCCAGCCATGCCTGTCATACCTGGCATCCCAAATGCCGCAGAGCTGGGCAAGCCCAGATCCGGCCCCAAGCTAAACTCTGCCCCAGGTATGTAGAACGGAAAGAGAAACTGGGGTTGCTGAAACTGGAGCAGCGCCTCTGGGGTCATTGGAAAATGGGGCAAAAAAGCTGGATTGAGAAACTGCGGCTGAAAGAAGGCGGCCTGCTGCTGCAACTCGTGCTGAAGTTGCATCTGGATTTGTGCTGGTGACCGAGGTGGTGGATGATGGGGAGGCTGAGCAGAGATCAATTCAGGGGTTTGCTTTTTGTTTAATTCTTTGGCATCTAAGTGGGTATCTTTGCTGTTGACCGAAGCTAAGCTCATGGACTCTAACATCCCTTGGCCCGGGTTGGTCACATTGGTTGTGATGCTGTGCCCACCTGTTAGGTGCCCACTTGGCTCCAGCTTTGCAGCCCTGGCCTTTGTCTGGTGGAGCACAGACCTCATGTGGATCTCCAAGGTCGAGCTTTGGCTGTACGCGACACTGCAAATGCTACACTTGTAGGGCTTGTTATCTGTGCTGCTGTTGGTTTCCTGTGGGACAGGACTGGAGGCTTCTTGCAGAACCTTTTTCAACTTATGCAAGTGAGACACTGAATTATAATGGACCAAGAGGATGTTCTTTTGGGTGAATGACTCTTTACACACTGTACATTTATAAGGACGAGATGGATCAAGGAATTTCTCCATTGTAAAATTGGGTCCTTTTCTAAAAGGTAAGGTCCGCTTTGGTTCAGAGCCCAGGTCATCTGGAATAGAGCTACTGTCACTTCCTACAGGACTGGCCTTCCCTTCGTGGTCCACCTCATACTCTCTCTCCATCTCCTGATCTAGGCCATGGTCATCCTGGGGCATCGTTTCACTGTCTGCCCAGAGTTCACCGTTCATTGGCAAGGAGGCGTATAGCTGCTGGAGTTCAGCTTCGCTCAGTTCGGGGTGGCCTGCTTCCAAGTGTTTTTTTAAAGCCTGGAATGTACGGAAACTACGCTGGCAGAGGTTACACATTGTAGCGGCCCGAATTGCATGATACTGGGAATGTATCTGAAGCTTCTGCATAGTTTTAAAAGCCAAGCTACAGTGATTACAACGATACTTATAAACATGGCGGTCGGAAACTGATAAGGGCTGCCTCTTTTGTTGTTCACTCAGTTGATCTTGCAGAGCGTCTGAGATTTTCACATCCTTACTGCTGCTTTTACTCCATTCTGATGCCTCCAAGGGCTCTTTTGCCGGTTTCTGCTCCTCACTCTTTATTTCCACGCCACCCTTTGGATCCTCAAGACATGCTATACTTTTGTCATCCACTGGGCTTTCACCTGTTAAGAGAAAGAAAAATACATCTTACAGTAAGATCATGGATCACTTGAATGTCAGTAAGTGTAAGCGGGAGCCAGGAGCCAGTAATGATGTCCGCTTAGTTGAATATGTATAGAACTGTGATTGGGCTTTCACAAACAACACCTCGTGTCCATAAGGTGAATAGGAAATCACTCATGACCTGTAGGAATTTAAGGCCAGAGGAGAATGGGGGGCAAAGGTAATCACAGTGTACTGCAATGAGCAAGCACTTTACCACGGGCCATGAACTTGGTGTTCTTGAATTTAGAATACTTAGAATGTTCTTGGCCATCTGTCACTAGACTTCTCTAAGCATGGGTAGAAATAGTCATGGCAAAAAAAAAAAAAAAAAAAAAAAAAAAGTCTTAGAAAATAAAGCTCTGTCCAGCATGACATGTTGTTTCCTTTGTGCCAATAAAACTGTCTTTAAGGATGGGGGAGTCTCACAAGGAGATCTCCTTGCTGCTGGATGGAGAGAGACAATTAATGTCTGCTGAGAGAGAGATCCAGTTTTCTTCAAGAAGGAACACCCTGATTAGTGGTTAAATACCAGTTCCAAGTAATCAGCTCTAAACACATGACATATCGTCAGCACTAAGTGAACTCAACAGGTTCTGTGTGTATGTATGTGTAAAACAATAGTAATTAAAGAAAAAGAGGGGACACAAGAAGAGTTGGGGTGGGGGAGAGAAAGCAGTGGCGATGATGTAAACGGAACATTCATTGTAACACCCGAAGATAGATACATAATTATCTTCAGTAGGATAATTGTGGAGCACTGTCACTGGCAAGTCCTGAAAGTTCTCTCCATGCAGTATCATCACAGGCATGCATACCTGAATATTTTCCAGAACCCTCTGCTGACATGGCTGCAGGTGGGTCCCGATCTGGTTTCTCAGGGGCAGCTCCTGGCAGTAGCAAACTGTTTGGCATCATTACATCAGGGACAGGCACCTTTGAGTACCAAAGGGATCTGTGTTAAATGTGCTCTGGAAACCAGTGAATAAATAAATAAACAAATATATGCATTTATAGATTCATGTGTATACACACACACATGAATATATTGTGAGTATATATATATATATATATGTATATATATGTATACTGGAATACATGTATGGATATATATTATACACACACACACACATACTCACACACACACACACACATATATAATATATATATAACATATATATATATATATATATATATATATATATATATATATTTCACTTACATTTTTCTAACCCAAACAGGGACATCTACCACTTCAATATCATTATAGTCCTATATTTTTCTTTTAATGCTGTGACCTAAGGGTTTTTGAAGGACTAAGACAACTAAGAAACTTTTAAGCTAAAGCTACCCACAAGAGTCATTTAACTATTACACAAAGAACCACAAAATATCCTTAATTAACCTATATGGTGTATCATATCATTTTTTTCCAAGCAAGAAGGACCACAGATGGGTCTCTTACTGTGATTTGTCTGGCACAGTCAATAAAGACCTCCAAGTAGCTCAGAAGGGATGAATTTCTATGAACTCATAATTATAGGCATACACTGATAACAACACAGGCCCCATCACTTTTGCATCAGCCCTTGGCATCCTTACTGTCATAAGCAGTTTCTCCACACAGTCTGGAGACACACTGTGCAAATGGGTCAGATGCAGCTGGAGGTGCATTTTGTTGCTGAGGACATCCTGGCAGAGGGGACAGCAGATGACTGGCTGTACAGAATGCTGTGATAGGACATGCATCTGGATCCGACTTTGGTCCCTACTATTGTAGTTGCAATAAGGACACTGGTAGAACTGGAAAAGATTGAATAAGCATGGCCATTATTAGCTGATAAACTTTGACAACTTCAGACTGTGAGTTGTAACGTCAAGAGGTAATGCTAGGGTCACTTGTGATGTCTATGAGCATTTCAACAGCGTACACATTTGGGGGTTCGAAAAAGACTAGGGACCCAGAAAAAAACAAACAAACAATCGATTCATGTACCAAAGAGAAAACCACATAATTACCTGTTCGTGGCAAAATTTATTGTCCTCTGTAGGTTTTGACCTCTTTGTCCCTGCGTCCTCTTCTTTGGCTAGCAGAAGTGGCTGTGTGCCCCCTGCCACATTGACTTTCAGCTCTTTCTCTGGGGTGATTATTCCTAATTCCCAAAAAGGATAGAACAACTCAATTTATAAATGCAATGTTACAATCAGAGTAAATAAAACACTTGTGACTCTCAATCTACCAGATCAAACAAGAGCAAAAGCCAGACAAGCACTTTAGATGATGCTAATCTCAAAACACAAAAAGCGCTCTTGCTTCTGTCCACTGAGTGGACCTTGCACATCTATTTGAAACCGTACTCCTGTCTTCTGTTTAGATAACCCCAGATGGCCTTGGAAGTTTCATCAATAACATGTGTTCTCTGGTGTCTCGGTATGCCTTTATCACATTAAAGCAAATCTACTCCCTTTCACAAATACTGACTTAGAAAATCGTTATTTTCTCCCACTTACAATGACCTATCTCTTTTCTAAATTCACAAGTCCTGAGATTTCAAAATCCTGAGAGGAGTTGATTGATGAGCTCTAATTCAGAAAGTAAAACAATGATGTGTTTATGCCATGATTGGATTTAGAGTTTTTAATATTTTAAAACTGAATGTCTAGTTCATTTCTAAGATTAGTGATTTGAATAGGTGACATGGGGGTTTTAGAAGGTTGGCTTGGCATATAACATTACAGCAGAAACCTCAAGAAGACAACTGTTTTATGAGGTTAATCCAAATATTTGTGTTAATGATGATTAAAATTTTGCCCAGTTGACCAGTATTAATGTGAAGGGACCTCACACACACATCAAGGGGGGGGCCCAATTCTAATTTTCCAATCTCACAGAAAATTCTCCCCAGCATCAACTTGCCTGGTAATCTCCTCTTCGAGGATGGGTATTACAGCGACATCGGGTAGGCATGTCACATACATCTCACGACAAACACAAACCTCATTTACCAGCCATTCCAATCTCATCATAGCACGGCATCATCTGACCTTTTTTTCTGCTGTTTATTATGAGTATTTCTAATTTTAACTTTCAATTTTCACCATCTTCCAGTCAATTTGCAACTAAATTATTTCCAGGGTGAAGACACTACCACTGGACAACTGGGTGCAAATACATCTTGAGATGCAGTGGAGCTAAACCATTGATTGCTATCAGACCCCGCATAGACACACAGTCTAGGGCAATCTGCCTGTATGCTGCACATGAAGACTTATCTTGATTTTTTTTTAAATCCACATACAGTTCCTATAAATGAACAAATTGCACCTTATTACAAAATAACCCAGTTTTAATTTAAAAACGAGGTCAGCAATGTCATAGAAACAAGTCCAAATGAGAAAGTAAAAAACAGAACAAAACCCAAAAATCTCATTCTATTTCTACCCTGGGTAGAGATGAATGCTTTAGACCCTATAAGTGCTTCAGAAACTTAGAATTCAGAAAGAAAATTAAATGTATGAGAGTAATTCTTAAGAGAACAAAATTAAAATAGTATATACTTGAAAAGATGGACGTGATTTTATTTCTTTGTTGTTTGTAGTGAATGTGGCATAGTGGTTATGGCTAGTCTCTCACATAATGTAGTGGATACTGCTTTCTTGTTCCTGTTTGAAATTGTATAATTGTACCTACTCCATTCTCTTTAGAGAAATTTTAAATGTGTTTTATTTGAAAAATGGTAACATTTGTGGATGAGTGAACTTATATTTGAAAAAAAAGTCTTACAACTCTCATTATATGATTAAAAATATTCAAGTATTTTATGTTCAATAATATTCCCCAAACTGGGATGTTTTCTTACAATTATGGAATCAAGATTTTGTCTTTTATTTCTCCAAACAGATAAAGTATGTACTCTGTGCTGTCTCTTTTAAGGTGCTAAGTCATTTAGGAAAAGCAATGTGGAGCATAACACTTGCCAATACAATCAGCTATTCAACGTGTCAGACCAAGTTGTAAAAAAATGATTGTCACTTTAAGTAACAAGTGCCTATCAGTTGTCTGTTCTTGATTGACTTTTCTTTAAAAGTTTCCATTAGTGAGTAACAGTGCTCCCTGCAGAGAGCAATACCATGTCATATTCCCTTATATTCTTTAATGGACAAGATCAAATAATAACTTGACTAAATTCCCTGTACAACCAAAACTGTCACACATAAGTTGAAAAATAATTCCAGTAATTTGTTGTTTGCAAGCCTCTTGGGATATCAGAAGTAAAATTAACTTTCTAGATATTTCCAGTTCCACCAAATATTAAGCCATGAATTCATTTCCATCAACACATATAAAGGGTACTTTAAAGGATGGAAAATAGTATGGTTTGAAGGTGTAAGCCATTATAGTAAGCCTATGCCCTGGTGTAAATGTTTGGCATAATTAACTCTGTGTATGTAAGTGATATACTGTTTTCATTTTTATGTTCATCAATACTCATTAACTGAGTGGTACTTGATAATAATAGAAGGCAAGAATTTCGGATTCAGTAACAAGACAAACAGATTCTTGCGTGTGAAGCAGATCTTCCAAGGTGACCTAGGTAGGTGATGCACCTAACATTTCATACATTCTTTTATGTTTATTTTTATATCAAATTTAATACTGAAGCACAGCTGGTAAATTATAGGAAATCAAATCCAAGGTCTTTCATCTGAATTGTGTTACACTAGAAAAAAATGCCTTGTATTAAATAAGGCCAATTAATTTTAGGAAAGCTTTTGATTAAGTTTTGTGATTACTCATAGTTTATATGTGCAAATTCATTTGAAATAAACCCTGTTTGTTACCCTGGAGCAGAATAAAAAAAATTGAAATGAGATCATAATTTATTTTGTATCGTTAAGGACACCACAATATTCTCAAAGAACAATGTCATTTTAATGAATTTTAACTAAAAAATGAAGTCTAATTACAAATAAGTACTGCCAAATACATGAGCTAATGATTATCTGTCAGTCACAGGATTATTTAACTTGCAAGAGATTGCTAATATAAAAATGACATAATTCATTTCAATTCAGATGCTGCCTACTTAATTCTCAATCCCTAAAATACAGAAGGCTGTAAAATGGTTTATATTTATAACAAGTCAGGAAAATCCAATAACACACATGTTACAGGGAACCTTGAAAAACAATAAATCAAAATACTAGGTTATTATATTTATAAATACATTTGATAAAGTTTGAATACTTTAAAACTCAGATGTAACAGATGTTGTTTAACTCAAGTAATTCAAAATTGTAATTACCAATACAGTATTCCTTCTAATGAGACTAGAATGGAAGGATAATTTTAATTGCAATAATGAAGGTTAATTTCCATCTTTCTTCATGTTTACTCCCTTATTAAAAAGTGGTCCCCTTAGCCATGGCAGAGACATATTACATTTTCAATGCAAATGTATTAATCTGGATAAACTCTATATTAATTCTCATACTGCACTGAGCTATAATTTGGATTATAATTAATCTAAAGTGGCACTAGATTTAAATGACAATATAAATGAGGCATTAGGAAGCTTTTCTATTATGAATGAATATTCAGCAAATATAACTTGCATATTACCAAGTCTCACTTTGAAAGCTGTAGTCCTGCAGATTAATGTTAGCAACAGAACACAGCCGCTTACCAACACACTGCTCCAGACATGTGCTAATTCTTTCTTGCCTAAAAACTTCGAGGTTAAAGTGGGGTCAATCTATTTTCCCATCTACCAGGCTCACACAGCAGTTGCTTTGTAAGTTCACTCTTACTCTTTTAACAATTATAGGTGGTAGAAGGACAAGGGAATATAGGTAAGTGGTTACCTAATCAGTAGATACACTTTTACAAAGAACAACAATCGTGGAATACATTGTCAACCAGGGAAGATTGAATTTAGAAAGCACAGAACCTTGTTTAAAGTTCATGTTAGTTTTAAGTAACAAGAGCTCCCTTAAAGGCTGTAAGGCTTCAGAGCTAAATATTTGCATCTCAACATTTGCTTTTAAAAAGTTGGCTCTTGTTTAGAGCTAATTTTTAACTCTTTGCTTATACCTGGGGATGTTTTTAGTTTTTTATTTTTTTTAAATAACTGCCATTATTCAATGATCTGCCTTTCTTCATAGTCCATTCTTATCTACATGGTACAATGAGAAACTCAAAGAAGAACAATAACTCATCGGCCCTTTGGGGAGCAACTGAGCTCAGGACTTATGCAGAGCAGTAAATTGCACTGTGGAGACAGAGCTTCTGCCTCTCTTGTGTGATGCTCAACAGTAATATGGGATCCATTTTCAAACGTACTTCCACAGCCTATCCCTGCCAACATCCTAGAAAATAGATGTTTGATAAAAACCTTCAGATTTACATCTATGAACACTCAGCGACCCCTGCCATATCTTTCTGTGTTACATGTTCCTCTGATGAACAAAGAGGAAATGCCTTGCAGTCTTCCGGTGTAAGTACATGGAACACCAAATGAAGAGAATTCTACCATCCACCAAATAGCAACTTACTCATCTCAGTGAGGTCTATCTTAGATGGCATAAACTGGCTACCTTGCTGTTTTCAGTCCCATTTTCAAATAGCATCTCCATGGATGGATGTATCGCTGATATTAGGTACTGCAAATTCCATATCATTTGCCTTAGGAGCCCGCCTACTCTTATGCTGTTATCTTTTCAGAGGTTCCACTTTAGGCAAGATACTAACCTGAGATCCTGTTTGCTTAGATCAAATTAGAATCATATGCTTGACACTATATCCTAGAAGCAAATAACAATGATTCTTCTCCCATGGGACAACTGTGAGAAATTTAGTATTAAATAGTTTGGGAAGAAAAATAATTTAGGCACATAAGGACTGAGTGACAAGTATGGGATAGTTGAGATTTAAAAAACTTATATGCAAAAAAAAAAAGAAAAGAAAAGAAAAATGATGAATTCTGTGCACTCCGGTATCTTTCTACTGAACACAAGGCTTTTTATATGCGGCTGTCACTGGAATTCAAGAAAAAGATAGATGACTACCTGAGACTAATAGGCTTGAACACGTTTCAGCACTTCTTCTGCTTCAATGAGTCCAACATAATAAAACTAGGTATAGCGTGCAGCAAAAGTGGCCAATGTAATATTCATTGCGACCACAGATTTCCATCTCATACATACAAAGCATGGATGAAGCCATATATTTGCCAAATCAAACACAGAAAAAGCCGTAGGTATCCACACCAGATGCTGGCCTAGGGTTTGTTTGTGCACAAGTAAATGTCATGACACGAAGGTTTGTTTTCAAAGACAGTAGCTTCCATTACTGGGATTTGTGTATTCTAGAAGATCAGAATTACCCAGCACCTAATCCCTTTTCAATGATATTTCCTCCTTCTTAGGCCGAATCATCTGTAAACTTTTCTACTGGATTTTGTTTGAAATGCCTCAAATAGATGCCCTTAAAAAGGGCAAATTCCTGAGTGTAAGTTAGAGAGAGAGAGAGAGAGAAAGAGAAAGAGAGAGAGAAAGAGAAAGGAGCATTTATTTTTAGGGTTACATAGTATGAGAGGGTGCATATGATTGAATGATAAAATTCAAGTGATATCTAATCCTGAGCTTATGAAAAATTAATATGCCATCAGAGGAATCACAAGTATAGCTAAGATTAATGAAAGGCGCTTAAAAAATTACAAGCACACAAACTGATTTGATTAAAAAATAATCTCACTAGTCATCCTGTAATATTCTTCATCTTATCCACATCTATTCTGTCAGATGGTTATGATTAAAAATAGGTCAATGGGAGGCTACTGATAGAAATCACATGCAAAATGCACACACCATGAGTAGTAGTGGGAATGTTCAGACAGTTTAAAATGAATAAAGGCATTTAATGCACTTTATTGGGGGATGCAGTGAAGGGAAGGTTGGCTTTGGGGAATGGGTGGGTATTGGGAAATGAAAAAAGAAAGAGTCTAGCTGCTTACCAGGGTCTTTATTGGAGCTTTTGCCTTCACTGTTATCTCTCTGGGTCTCTGCATCATCATCTTCATTCACTGGAGTAGGCTTCAGAGCTCCTCCTGCCTCTTCACTCTGTTCTTCTGTTAAGAAAGCACATCAGTGAGAAAAATTGATAAGCCCAGAAATGTTCACTACTATCAACCAGGTGACCTTTACCATCAGTTTGTTTTTGAGTTCTTCTAGGAGTTGTCTACACAGCTTCCTACTAAAAAAAACCCAGAAATTACACATTGAGGCAGAAGTCTACATTAGAACAAACTGAGACCACCCTAATGAAGATTTTCATTCAAAAGTAGAGCATCTTAATACTTGGAGAGGATTTACATGTTATTAAAAGATAACAACCCATTTTTCCTGTAGTTTAGCCTGCAAAAGAGGGGGAAACAGATAGACGACAACTACAATTTGAATGGACAGGGGCTCTTTCTGGGCTCAGATTCCACACCTTGGATGGCTTCCTTACGATTTCCTTATGAGATACCCAAACTTCAGTTCCACTGGGGGATTTGTCTGTCGAGGAAAGCTACGCAGAGCTCTGACATAACGAGGTACTTGTAAGCCAACTGCACCACCCCACACCTCATTCACAGGATCACACCAGCTAGATTACATGGAAATCCTCCTAGTAACTCAAACCTACTTAATTATTCTGTAAATCTCGGCTATGCCACTGCGGGTGGATTAATCTGTTTACGCAGTTAGCCTCTATGCTGGGGTTGTGTGGCACTAATCCGTGAAAGGCCCGCTGTCCTCTTTCATCCTGCCATCATTTGTCTCTCAGTGTGCTGATGTCACATTTTAATGAATTTTTAGCAATCTGAGTAATGCCAGATAACCAGGCTCACAACTCCCCACAGCATAGCATGCTGTTTTCATAGCATTGCAAAAAAAAAAAAATAAATAAAAGCCATATTTCCCAGTTCAGGTAGGAATTACATAAATTAGGAGAAGAAGGTAAAATGGGATTTGAAGCACCAGGCCGCACAAATTCATAAAATCATTAATGACCATATAAATTAACCTTGGAAAGGCAAAAGGTCATCAGAACACATTTGCATACACTCTCCTATTTGCTTTTGATAAGCTGAGCTTTTATTCGGAGACCATGATACAATTAACCCTTCAATAACCATACAAAATGCTGCTATGGACATTTCAAGTGTCAAGTATTCACTGAAAATTACACACTGAATAAAATTTTCATTGCAAATGCTATAGTGATTGAAAGGGGAAATTGTGGCCCTCTCCACACCCCATGTTTTATTAATAACATTCTGGCAGCAGAATGAAATATCCACTGTCATATGTAGCAGCTGAGGACAAAAAAAAAAAAAAAAAAAAAAAAAAAATCTATTTAGTGGTTCAGTTTCCAGGCATGCTCTGCAACTGTGTAAGCAAAAAGGAAAAACAGGACATTTAATACATTCCAAATAAGGGTTGGGTTCAATTGAGAGTCCTCCAAGATACTGTAATATGAATGCATTTATTCCAGATTTGCACTGTGGAAAGCAATCTAAGTGTCTGGGAAGGTGCCCCTTTGGGCAGAGATGCATGGAAATTTCACTTTAAGAAGACAAACCCTCAGTGTTTGGTAGCACTATATTGCTTTTCCCTATTGATGATAATCAGTGATCACCCTCCTTCGTCCTCCCCCACCCCCGCATCTGTCTCTGCTCCCAGCAGCCAGCCTGAGAGGGCTTCAAGAACAGGGAGGCTGAGATCATGACCAGATTAGGCTGTGTCTCTGCCAAGTCCACATGCACACGTGACACGGTATCTAGTGCCAGGTTCATGACAATTACTTTTCAACTCATCCTGAGGAAGGATGCAAGACTTCTTTGAGTAGATTTACTGGACCTTCCCCCCAGGGCTAGAAAATGAAGTGTCAGAGTGCTACTGAGCAGCCTTATCTCCAGGGGACACAAAATTGTAAGGGCTATCGCAACTCCCATTAATAAAACATTGTGTGTCAGGAAAAGGAAAAAAAAATTATGAAGGCACTAAAAAGCAGGCTACAGTATAATCTGGGTCTCATCAGGCAGATTTTTGTAAGTACCTCTTCTTCAGTTTCTGGTATGTGTTTCAAGTGTGAGAGAAATTCCCAGACATGGTCTTCTATACATCACTGTGGTGTCTGACCTCAGCCTGACCCTGGCAGCAGTTTGAGAAATCTGAATGTGAACAAAGACTCTGTGTCCACAGCAGGGAAAGATTGTGGGATAGACGCTCCCCATCAACTTAATGGCAAACAGCAGTTCTGAGGCCATAACTTTGCCTGGCTTCTCCAAGCCACAGCTCAGAGCCCTGAGTGGTGGAGTCCTCTGCCCTGCCCCTGCTTCTGTGAGGTTTTTTTTTTTTTTTTCTCTTCCCCTCTCTCTTTTCAGTTCTTCCTTTGAAGTAGGCAGGCAATTAGCTCTAATGCTCAAGCAATTCAGACCCGTTTTGTGGTTTAGAAGGCGAAAGCTGTTTATTACAGGTAGGCTCTTTGGAGCCATAAGAACTTTGCAAATTTTAATCATGCAAAAAATAATCACAAGGTAATTTCTCCACACCATAAAATTCCATATAAGCCAGAATGAAAGGTCACTTTCATTCTCAAAGAGAGTTTTAGAAATAAATTTGACATTCATTATATAAATAGGCTTTAGAGTCAAAAGTAATGTGAAGAAACCACATTCTCTAATAACCCTGTAGGCTCGGGTTTTGGATGAGGAGGAGTGGCCACATTCTACCTTAAATACCAAATTTCCTCAGTTGTAAAATGTCTTAAGATATAAAATGTCTTCTAGGCAAATCACTGACAACATGTTAATGCATCGAGAGAGAACCACAGAACTGAGGAGATCAAACTGTATATAAAATTCTAAGACAAACGTGCTAAAGCTGTTCCCGTTTTTTTTTTTTTACAGAGGCCGTACCGCATCACGTGCAACGGCAACAAAGCCCGTTACAGTTTTCCGCAGCAGTGCTGTCTCACATGCGTACTCAGTCTCCTTTAACATCAAAGAATGTGGAAAGAAAATGTTTATTTACACGTTAAACATTACGGTATATAGGTGCTCTAGCTTAAAACATGAGTCCCTTTCCTCTAGAATCTCTCAGTTCTCAGGAAAGAGAAGTGGCATTTTCATTTTTAAATGTTTCAGGAGGCTTGAAGGAACATATCATGCTGTGCTCTATATACTATTGTAGAAGCTTTACAGAAGCATGGTACAATTAATTTTGCCAAGCATTATAAACATGCCTGAAACAGTGATCATAGGCTCCTTCACACCTATACTTCCAGTAGATTTAAAAGGTTTTGAGTGATTCGCTTAGAATATTTTCATTTAATTATATAAAAAATGAAAAACCACTATCAATTTATCCTACAATTTATAATGTATGTTTTTTAAGCTTGTATCCCAGCCAGTGCACTTACACTTATTTTCATAGCAACTGCCGTGAGCATATCCTGGTTTTAATGTTTGAAAGAAAATATCACACAATTCATTTATTTCTCTGTGGTGTGTGTGTGTGTGTGTGTGTGTGTGTGTGTGTGTGTGTGTGTGTGTGTGCGCGCGCGCGCCTGGATTTGTTCATGTGTGCTGCATGAGAGCAGAGGCCTGCAGAGGTCAGAACGAGGTACTGGATTCCCTGGAACTGGAGCTGTAGATGGTTGTCAGTGGCCACATGGGTTTGGGAATCTATCCTGGGTCTTCTTCAACAGCAAGGAGTACTTGAAGCCGCTGACCCAGACTTGTAGCTTCATTTTCAATTGGCATGTAACAATTGCACATATCCATAGGACATGGTGTGATATTTTGACATATGATGACAGGATGGTTTGTGCATGTATAATGTGCACGGATAAAGCCAGGTTAATTAGAGTCTCTGTCTCCATGAGCATTTATGATTCTCTCTGTGTGTGTTAGGAATGCCTGTCCTAGTACTCCATAAAATAAAACCAAATGTTACGAATGGTGGTCACATTGTTGTGCTGCAGAATGTTAGAATTTACTCTTCCTGTCTACTTGAATTTAACAACCCATTATCTAACCTTTCCTCCACCCTCCCTAGCCTAATGACCAGTCTCCACTTACTTTTACAAGTTAAACCAACTCAGCTTCCACATGAGGGAGACTCATCACATACCGAAGAAGCAGAAGATAGATGGTAGGTAACTCAAACATCTTCAGTTTTGTATAGTGGACTTCTCCATCCTAGATGATTCTGTGTGAGAATTCACTTCTCCACTCCTCTACAGCCTCCTTGTCCAGGCACTCCTCTTTGAACTCTATTCTCTGCCTGATGTGCCTGCATCTAACTGCCCAACTCAACATCCACCTCCTGTGGCCTTCATCACCTACAGAGAAAACTCAGTCTTTTGTGTATAACAAGGACACCTTCCCAACACCTGGTCCTGATCTATGTCCCACATTCCTCTCTCTTTAAATGATCTTTAATAAACTGCTTGAAAACTGTCTTCTCAAAGTTCTAGGTATCAAAAGAACCTGCAAGATGTTTTAAACACATGTTGTTGAGCCCAGCTGTAAAGTTCCTAATTTAAGTGGGTTTAGGCCTGAGTGATCCCTGACTGTGTCTGTAATAAAGTTCTATTCAAGTGATGCTCCTGATCCAGGTTACATCCTGTAAGTATTGTTTGAAAAGGCTGTGCCTCCCCTGTATATCCTCTTATGTATCCTTATCTGATCAAGCACATTTGGCCCCCACTGGATAAGCTCCCCCTTTCCTTTGTCTCCAACTTACAAAATATCAGTTTCAACATGTGGAAAAAATCAATTGAAAGTAACCACTTCATAGGTTTCTTGTACACTGATGTGTAGAAGTCAATTAAAAGTGATGCTCACGCAAATGATGTATTTAAAATGAGTGTCCTGTTATCATAGTATTATTCATTGTTTCCTTCTCCAACAAATGTTTCCTAATTTTCTAATGAAAATTAATGTTTCTGGGTGGATTTGTGGTTTTCTTTCTGTGTGTTGATGTTAAATAATATTATATGCCAAAATTGGTTGTATATTATCTATTTACACTAACAGGTAAATATTTTATGAGAGTAGAAATTTCAATATATTATATATTTAAATACGCATAAATATCTAAGCAAACATATGCCTAAAGCACTTGGAATAGTAGCTGGAATATAGCAGACAGCAAGATATGCTGACTAGAAACTGAATAAACTTTAGAAGAGAAATTGAGGGGCGCAAAAGAGAAGCTCAGACATCACCCAATCCTTCTATTTCCCCTCAATAAAATTTAAAATTTATTTTGCTTTAGTAATGTGTCCTGTTTTTTTAATTTTTTTCTGCTGAGTCACATTTATTACATAGCTTTTCTTTTCTTTTTTTATTTTAAAGAAAAAATACCCAAAACTTTAGAAGCTTGGCTTTTATTCACACCAAACATCCTTCTCACGGTCACCTGTGAAAACACAGCTCACTTCTTGTTCAGCAGATGTTAATTGTCCTTTTCTTGGACTTCACTGTTTGGGGATATGGTGTACCTCTGTGATGCTCCACCTCATTCCCTTACGTTAGAGCCTCTACTATTATACAACCTCTAAATGCTGGAATACCTATTGTAATTTAAGAAAAGCAGAGCAAGAGAGAGACACAATATGACAGGGTTCAGCAGAGGTTTTCTTGTTTGTTTGAGAGAGAGAGAGAGAGAGAGAGAGAGAGAGAGAGAGAGAGAGAGAGAGAGAGAGAGAGAGGAGAGGGGAGAGGGGAGGAGAGGGGAGAGGGGAAAGGAGAGGGGAGAGGGGAGAGGGGAGAGGAGAGAGAGAAGAGGGGAGGAGGGAAGAGGGGAGAGAGGAGAGGGGAGGAGGGGAGAGAGGACAGGGGAAAGAGGAGAGGAGGGGAGAGGGGAAGAGGGGAGAGGAGAAAGAGGAGAGGGGAGGAGGGGAGAGAGGAGAGGGGAAAGAGGAGAGGAGGGGAGAGGGGAAGAGGGGAGAGGGGAGAGGAGAGAGAGGAGAGGGAGAGAGAGAGAGAGAGAGAGAGAGAGAGAGAGAGAGAGAGAAGAGAAGAGAAGAGAAGAGAAGAGAAGAGAAGAGAAGAGAAGAGAAGAGAAGAGGGCCCTTTTTAAAGGGAACACAGTGAACTGCTCAGGTGGTGCTCTTAAAGGCTGCAGCTGAGGGCGTATCCTGTCAGGACCCCAAGGGCAGGCCAGTACAGATGCCTGAATACTAACAATACCTCCAGCCATCTGCTCTATGTATATCATCTCTTTAGATAAACTCACTAAAACTCATGGTATTAAATTATCCCACTCTACACACACACACACACACACACACACACACACACACACACACACATATAGAACTTAATGTGCCAGATCCAGACTCATCATCATGCTTACTCAACCTTACTCCAATTTGCCGCATGTTCACCAATGCACTTTGGTGTGTGAGAACATCAACCACAAACAATCTCTCATGCACCCATCCCCATCCTATTAATCAGCAAACTGTGTTTCTACTCATATTTAGTGAATACTAAATTCTAGATAAAGTTGATCTCTTTTATTGCTTGAGCTTTTGCATTTTACTATTTTACTTAAGCTAATACAATATGACTCCGCTGAATAGATTATGCATACTTTGGGTTTATCTTACACTTGTCTCCTCCCTCATTAATCTTCTCCTGTGTTAGCCTTATTTGGCTTCTTGTAATGAAGCCAAAATTTTCCCATCTTCATGAGGAAGTATTCTCTCAGTTTTTTTTTTTTTAAGAGCTTCTAGTTTTTAATATTCAGGACTTAATATCATCATCTACTTCCTCCCTGAACTCTCACCACTAATTCTCAAATTTTTTTTCAGATGATGGCGTCCTGAGACTGGCAGCCACCACTATCATCTGCCAGATTCCATGCACAGTACTTCTGATCTGTAGGTCTGGAGTGAGGTCCAAGAATTTCAACTCTTTGTTTTTTTTTTTTATTGAATATATTAAATTTATTTACCTGAGATGCTAACTTACTAGGTAAACATTTTAATTAAAATATAAATGCATCAATTCACCCTATACTCCCCTTCCCTCCCTCTAACCATCTTCTGTCTTGTTCCTTCTCAAATTCCTGACCTAATTTTTTTATTTTTATTGTTATATATATTTATTTTGTTATATATATTGTTATATATATATATATATATTGTTATATATATTTATTTTATATATTTATAATATATAAATGTATAATATATAACATGTTTATTGTTAATATGTATAATATATAAATGGAACCCCGTGGGTCCATTTAGTGTTACTTGTATCCATATGATCACTTGGAGTGCTTTATAGAAAACAACAACTGGTTAAAATAGAGAAAAACTCATCTTGGGGTGCCCATCCCCAGTAGATAAATCTATGATATAACTCCTGTCCCTAAGGCCCAGGAAACATTAAAGATAGGGGGTGGCAAGATTGTAAGAGTCAGAGGACCACACAATCTCCTGTGAGGTTGTGTAACTAGAAATGACTGGAAAGCATTTGTGATACCTCAGCAATATGACTGCCTAACTCAGACCTGGACAAGCATAGCAACAGTAGACATGCTAACACGAAGGGGAAATCTCCATGTTCCCAAGACTAAACAAAGAACTCTGGCAACTAAGGAGTGCTAAGAGAAGGGGAATAAGCCTCCCACAGGGGTGAGCACCTCAACTGGTTCTAAACCAAACAGTCAGCTCTGAAGGTTTATTCTTACAGAATCTTAGGCTGAGCTCATGGCATTAATGTTAAGAAGCTCTGTTCTACAGATAACATACTCCATATTCTTTACCACAGTTATACGATTCTGAATATTTTTATCCTTATTTGCATAGAAATATTATTTCATAGAAGGAGCCCCTTATGCCTTACCCATACTGGGGGATGGTAACAATGGTATAAAAATGATGTAACGGTGTTATGCGAAATCCACACCTTTCAGTTTTTCTGAGAACCGGAAACTGCTCTACAAATTAAATCTACTAAAGGGTCTCTCAATATTGAGTATGTCTAATCATGCATGTGCAGCTTATTTATAACAAGGTTAACTCATGAGAGGCATAGATATAATTACCTGAGGTTGCCCTCAACTGCTGTTCTGTAAGATCGTCCTCACCGGTCCTGGCTCCCAAAGAGGCAGTTTCTGTAAAAAGACATCAGTGTAATGAGTAAGCATGCCCTTTTTTGGGACATGACTAACATAAGAGAATCACAAGTATAGCTGCCATAGGAAATGGATACCAGAAGGTGCTTACAAGACTAGCACACTTGACATTCTAGTAAGCGTGATTGGAGAAATTAGACCAGGGAAGGATAGGCTGGTATTTAAATCCTGGTGATCAGCAAAACACAGTCAATGCAGGGAAACAGAACATCATGAAAGCACAAACAACTTATTTAGATTTTTACCCTGTGATTGACTGAGGCTACCTATATGTGATGATAATGGCACTTATGCACATTCTCTTTCTCATTAAGTATCCAAAACAAAACATAGTATATGACAGCTGATGAGAGAGACTAAAGAAAGCCCCTTACACTTTAAGAGATATTTAAAGAATGAGTCTATCATTAGCAAATTCACATCTTTATTGGGCACCAGGACAGAAATGGTACCAACCTACTGTCTTGCTAACCTTAACTTCAAACATGAATATCTATGTTCATGTAACTGCAATCTTCCTTTCTCTTGACTTAAATAGAGAAATGGTTGCATACTACCAGAGGAGAAAAGTCATAATAAATGTTACTCAGCTACACTGTGGCTTACAACAGTGACCAACCTACATGATACACTCTTGCAACAGTGGCACAAATAAAATGGGACTAATCAATGCCCTCTTTTTAAATTGGATTTAAGGCCCATTCCATGAGATTGAATCCATACATGACATTGCTAAAATGGTCAGAAACCTGAAACTAGATAGGTCATTGGCCCTAGGGGAAAACCTACTATGATTATTCTGCTAAGAGAACATAGCAATAAAATGACTCCTAATGACATAGATCAGGATATCACTCAACCCTCATCAGAGAAGCATCTTATATTGTATGGTAATCCATGAAGAGACTCAATAACTGTATAAAACATGCAAAGAATGAGAGACTTTTGGAAACAGCCCTAAATGGTATCCCTTCATCAGTATACCCACACCCACACCTTAAGGTTCAGGGATCTATGTGAAAGTAGAGAAAGAAAGATTTTTAAGAGCATGAGGTGGTAGATGATTCTAAGGGTGGAATTAAAGACACACAGGACTAGTACATATATGAACCCTTATGGACGGACACACAACACTTGACCTTATTCAAACAAGACACATGTAGGGGAGAAGGGAAAGTGAACACAGTTCTCACCCAAAAGCAAGAAGCTACCTGACATTGATGCTTGATACATTGGTGTTGGGCAAGGGAAAATCAATTTTCTCTAATAGAGTTTCCCTATTAATCTCATATTAATTGCACGCCAGGGCAGGCCCCCAAATGGACTTCATATTTTTTATGCACTTTTGGTGGGGGGAAGGTGATATTCTTTTAATTGATTTTTGTCTGATTTTATACTTGTTTTCTGTTTTTATTTTTTTTTTTTTTTAGAAAGAACACGGACTTGCACAAGTAGAAAGGTGGGGGAAAGATCTGAAAGGAGATGGAGAAGGAAAATAATATGATGAAAATATATGAAAAAACTTTAAAATAAAAAAAATTAACAAGAAAGGACTAGACTTTAGAAACTGCCTTCAGTATCACATTCTTTCCCCATTCTGAATCTCTGTCCTTTTACGTTTCTTGTCCTGTTTCTTTGTTCCTTGTCTTCTGTGTTCGTTCTACAATATCCCGTATACTATATTTCCTTTATTTCCAAACTGACCCTTTACTAACATTTCAACTGATATCATTTAATGTCTATTTAGTCAAGAAGCTGAAAAATATTTAAGTGATCCAGTTCTAGTAGCACAGTTGTTTGGAAACCCATAAAGATTTTCATAGCCTTATGGAAGACCAGAAGCTTAAGTGGAAAAGAACATGAAACAATGCTCATTGGTCCTTTGAAAATTCTAATAACTTTATATAACATTTTGTAAACATTTATGTTCATTCATTACGAAATGTAAGTAAATAATTTGTGCTGTGCTGTGCTATGATCATTTTACTTGAAACATGGGCAGAATATCAAAATAAAAATAATTAATCTCTAAATTACATGCTGTAACATAGAACCTGCTTCAGTGTGAGCGCTTTTACAAATACATTCTAAAGGCATGTAGTTCGGTGTGCCCCAGAGTCAATTTTAGAGCCTCAGTGATGGTGTTCTCCTTTATACAACTGATATAAATATTTTAATAAAGGAGCTTTTAACTTATCAACAAACTGATTAATCTGTACTTTTCTGCCTGTGTAAAATGAAATGTTTAGAATCTTGTAGTGATACATAACATCTTGCAGTATTTCACTCTAATAATTGGCCTGTAATAACAAACTGACTGCTCTTAACTGGATCTGTCACTCTGTGAGTGATTTAATTAGATTACTAATTTGTGTTCTTTTTAGCATATGACCTTTTTAATACTGTTTAAAAATAATGCAATTGACTTGGCTTATCTAAAATCCAGTTTTATCCTGTCAATTTGGTCATGATCACATATTTGAAAATGGAATCCAATTACTCTATTTTTATTAACACAACATGGGAACAATAAGAAGCATTTTCTGTGGAGTAGGGTATCGATCATGGAAATCCACATCATGGGCAACAGGACTTCATGAAGTATCTGTTTGGTGCCCTGTACTGGCTGAGGTTGCTTACTCCCATTTTGTCTCTGTTGGCAAGCGATGCAGCTGTGATTGGAACCCTCACAGTTTCATTTCAGAAACAGTTTTCCTAAGCACAATGCTAAACTGGCTGATGCTTTCAATATCCTCAAGACAGCTTTTCCTTCAATTCTGCAATTACTCAAACTGTTCACTTCAGCCTGTTTCCTTCTGTTCAACTCCTCCCTTAGCTTCACTGGGGTGGGGTGAAGGGTTGGGGTGGGGAGGGGGTTTGGGGGTGGGGAGGGAGGCAGGGCACCTACTGACTTCTGAGAATGAAAGTTCTTATGAGTTCTTTCTTTCTCAACCATCTTAGGATTCCTTTACCTTTCTTTTCTTTCCCTTAAATAAAGAATACTTGTTCTAGCAAGTAAATTGATAACTTTTGGGCACGGAATCACCACCTTCTGAACGATTCCTTTCCCCCTGCTTATTGGGATAGCAAAACAAAACTGTGATCAATGCAAAGCTCATATCTTATGGTCGGGGAAAGTTCTATTATTTCATCTTTTCTTCCTTTCTTTATGTGTTGAAATTAGATTCCTCTCTCAAAAACTACATCCTGTCTATAGTTCCTTCACTCTTCCCAGCATCCACCATGTCACCTCTCCCAAAGATCCTCTCCCTCTCTGTTTCTTTCCAGAGAGGTGTGGGCTTCTAAGAAACAACAACCAAACATGGAAAAACCAAACAAAATAAGAGGAGGTCAAAGTCTCCGTCAGGGTCCATTGAACAGCGTGGATGCAGATGATTCACGGCTCCCAGCAAAGCCGAAATAAGTGATGGCCAGAAGTTCAGCACTGCAGGGTGTGTGTTGCTCTCCCTCTAAAACCCATGGTCGCTATAGATGGCCCTGATTAACGCAGTGGATCACAAAGCAAAACAGAAGGGCATGAATGTGCAAAGGGATTTATAAGGGGGACAGAGGGATGGGAAGAATGAAAGAGAGGGTGTAGTTACAGTGATCATCCTGCATTCTGTATATGCCTTAGACTGTGAATGATAAACTTAGAAATAAATATCTACTTTATTTAAGCGAAATGGTAAATGTTCATGGCACAAAAAGGAATGGAGGATTGAATGTTGAGGCTACTGAATCTACAGTAAATCATGGTTTTAATTATGTTGTTATATTGTTTATGCTTTATTTCAGCAGCAGAAGATCAAAGTAGCTAAGCAGCCATACTAGTTAGCTATAGAAGCTTGGCAGTGGTGATACACACCTTTAACCTCAGGACTCAGGACTAAGAGGTAGATGGATTTCTGTTAGTTCAAGGCCACACTGAGTACATAAAATCAATCCAATTCTAAAAGTAACAGTTCACACAAAGGTGATCTCAGCACCTGGGATCACATGCCTTTAATCCCAGCACTAGTGAGGTAGAGACAGGAAGACATGGCTGGGTGGAGAAAGGAATATGAATGAGAGGAGGAGACAGGAACTAAAAGTTTTGCCTCTGAGGACTCATGGAGACAGGATTGCCATTTCAGCTGGGTAGAGGTAAGATCCACTGGCTGGGATGCTTTGCTTCTCTGATCTTCAGACTGAAGCTTGAACCCCAATATCAATCTCTGGTGTTTTATTGTTTTTGCTACATTTAATCTCTTACTGTGCTTCGTTTATAAATTATACACCATGTCATAGTTATGCATAGTTATGCATTATATACACAGAGAGATCAAAGCACACATACACACATGCATGTATTTACCGTTTCATAAGTATACATTGGAGGGAGGCCTGTGGAACATGTAACTGCAGAAACCCACTCAGTTTGCCTAAAAACTTCTGCCTCTCACACCCACACTCATTTGCTAACACACTAAACAGGCACATAAATCACTATTTTTAGCAATGAGTTGGCATTTAAAAGAAGATAAATGCCAGAAAATAAATAAACACTAGACCAACTGTTTTAACATAGAAAGAAATTCTTTTCTGTAGTTTTCAGTGATACTTCAAACCCCCTGACACTGTATGCAGCGAAGAAAGTTTATTTTTAATTACGGAAGTATAGTAATCTTAAAATAGCACAAGTTTCAAACAGTCTGGCTCCACAACCCCCATCTAGTGAACCCCTCTTCTCCCAATTTACTTTTGGAATCTCTCTGGCCTCTCTCAGAGCTATGAGACTCGTGGGTATGTTGAAGACTGTGAACCCAAGAGAGGACACGTGCAGAGCTCCAGTTCCAAAAGATAAGTTAGCATTCGCTGGAAACCACCAGTCAGTTTCCAGGCGTGTAACAAGGATTTCCTTCCCCGATCCTCCCAGTAATCCGTCACGGGAGCATTGCTGCTTTTAGGAAGGAGATGAGACATCAAAGCTCAGACAGTTTAAGTCATTTTTTCCAAAGGCACAGAACAGCAGAGGGAGGGTTTTGGAGGAGTCAGTCTGGTTCCAAAGCTCTGTCCTTCCCCCCTGGACAGTGTGCCCCCAGGCAGCCCCTAGGAGTCCTCAGCCAGGAAGCTTAAGAGCTCATTTCTTTTTTTCCTTCCAAAAGACAGCACAAGCTCCTTCAAAGCAAATTCATCATAACAAGATTAACATTTAGAAGATACATGAAATTCTACATTTATTATTATCGTGGTCATTTACATTTTGAAACATCCCTTGGAGCCTGCTAGGGCATTGCAAAAGTGCTCAGATGATGAAGAAAGTTTACACTGAAAAAATCGTTTTATGTGGCCCTTCTCCATCTGCTCCTTATGTGCACACAGAATGCTCCTCGAAAATGATGAGCAACCCAGGATGCCACCAAATGGTCATGAGTAACTAAACAACACCATCTTTCTTCTGAAGGAAGAAAGCTTTCTTCTGAAGGATTTCTTCCAGGTAGTAACAGACTGGAGTGTGATGGATATGTTGTGGCAAATACCTGAATGGGCTTGGATTTGTCTTGTTTGTTCTTTCTGGAAAACTAAAGATTCTTGACTGCCATTTTTTATTTTTTGTATACTTTTATCCTGTTGTACATTACATCCCAACTGAAGCGCCTCCTGGATACTCTTTGACCAAGAGTATATAATTACTACTTTTACTTCTGAGTCATCTCTAACCTCAGTATAATGAGCTTTGGAGAATTTTCTCAGTTCTTGATATCAATTAGTTTCAATAAATTACTCAAATATCTTCTCAATGTCTTGCATATTAAAGTCCTCTAACTGAAATTTTTCTCAAGTTTACTAGTCTCAAATTCCCCAAGGGAGATTCTGTTTCACTCTTGAATTCTTGGAAATCAGAAGGCCAAATGCCCATGGTCACAATTTAAGCATTGTTTTGCTCCTGTCTCTCACAAACTTGCCTGGTTACTTTGATTTCAGGTTTTATGGAATTCATGACACTATCTATGTTGTACAAGATACTTTCCATCTCATCTCACTGTAGCTTTTGGTGACTTTGAACACAAGAGAAGACATGTGCAGAGCCCCAGTTTCCATCAACAGAGGAAATATCTCAGGTCCAACAGCTAAAATTTGATCTACTCCATCAGGGTCTTTGTACATGTTCCGAGATTGACTGTTAGTATAACTCTTTTCCTCTGAATTGTAGCTGGCATTGTTGTTTTAAGAATGCCCCACAGTAGTTTTACCCTCTTTCATATGTATAATGAAGTATTGGTGACACTAGACACAATATAATATTATAGGTGTCTACAACATACTCAGATTGCTTAACTTTATGCTCTTTGGCTAGTGGCCTCCCATCCCATCTCTATCAACAACTCTCTGCAATATTTATCTTTTTGCTATTGGTTTATTTCACTTAATACTCTCAAAATACATCTGTACTTGCTTTTTTTCTTTTTCATAGTTAAGTTTTAATACATAAATGGCTTGATTTACTGGTTCATCCTCACTGAATTTTCTCAGTGCCTACACACTAGATCAAAAGCCGTCTGAAATGACTTTTAATCAAAAAGAAAACAAATAGTCATCTGGTTGTGCTCTTATTTTTTAATGTAAAAAATCACTATTTCTTGAAGTGCCTTGGAAGGTTGCTTGAGGGAAGTGTGCCATTTCTTTAGCTCAGACACTTATTTATACTTAGAAGCTTTGATAGTGTCTCTTGCATTTTCATCTCAAAGGTTTCTGTAATGGTAGTTGCTTCTCTTTGAGCCGCCACTGCTCATAAATGGATACAAATGCAGATAGTTTAATAGTTGAGGGTGGGAAGTAGTACAGGTGCCACTGAGGCCAGGGGCATCAGAGCCCCAAGAGCTGGAGTAACAGGCAGTGTGAGTCACCTAATGTCTGTTCTGGGAATATAACTTGGGACTATGCAAGATATGCACTTAGCCACAGAGCAACTTCTTCAAACAATTGTTGCACATTTTTCAATGTGTTTTCTGTCTTCCATAATTTCTTACCCCCAACATTGTATTTCAGTCATGTTCAATAAGACATTTAAGCATTGTTCTTTGGAACAACCACCCATGAAACTACCAAGCACCATTACTTTAGAGTCAGAGGATGTAACCCTGTTGTAGAAGTCATGGTCACTTTTTACCTTGTTTGGATTAATTCTCTTTACTTGAAACATCTGATCAAACAAAGGTCAGATGTCAATGACATGAAACTGTCTATGTCTGCTAAAATAACCTGGCTCCAAGAAACCTATTTTGATCAAACAACTTATTTCATTAAGAAAATACTGAGTACTCCTCCCATGGATGTGTTTGTGTGGAGACAAAGTCCTATGAATCTAAAAACAAAATACACTTGGATGTAAATCCCAGACCCGCTGTTTTCTCCCTATTTGACACTGACCAAATTAGTTACCCTCACTGACATTCAAGGATTGTGTATGGTACTAAATCTTGCAAAAAAACAAAACAAAACAAAACAAAAAAACAAAAAAACTATGGCAGGGTAGATCACAGGGTCCAGGTGGGAGTGGAATATTATTGTTTAGCTAAATTGAAACAGTGCCAAGCAGACTTCTAAATATTTGTTTATGCCAAAAGTCAAATACCAAGTCTCAGTCAGAAAAGCTTCTCCTTCTGGTGAATGATGTAGAATTGGGACACTCATGGGCATTCAAGGCTCTGGGAAAAAGTAGTGGATACATGCTCAACCCTAAACAAGACATTTACAATTTCTCCTGTCCTCTGGAAGATTCATGGGACATTGTGGAAGAGGGGGAGGAAAGATGTAACAGCCAGAAGAAAGGGAGAAGGGCTGCAAGATATAACTTTGTAATGGTACTCTATTGCAGTCATGAACTCTGACAAGGGCGCCTATACTGGGTCTTCAGAAGGATAGGCCACTAACAAACAAACAGGAATAGAGAAGAGACTTGGGGACCCTACCCCTCACTGCTGAACTATATTCTATTTTTGAATTTATTGACAGAATGTTTTTCATTTATTTCCTTCAGCTGTGTGCTCACTGCTGAGCCAGCAAGGCTACAATGGACACTTCTAATGCAGAGGTTGCACAGCTGGCCCTGGTTAAACTATGAAGATCTAAAGACCTCACTGGAGAAAGGAGTGAAAATTTAACATCTAGACATGCTATGAATTTTTGAGACAACACTTGGGACTATCCATGAAATATTTATTTAATAAATCATTCCATCATTCATTCATTTGTGAGCAAGCAGATTGATGAGACTTGGCTTGTTGCATTCTTTGGACTATGTTAGCAGCCAGATTTTTTTTTTCTGAAAACAGACAATTTATTTCCCTCTTGTCTGAATGTGTATGTTGGCAAAGGGCCCATGAAGTTTGAGTAAATAAGCGTTTTAAGCAAGGTCACTATAATCTTATTTTCATTTTTGGGGTGTTATTTGGAAGTGAAAGAGATAGGAAGAAGTTTTGTTATAAATAAATAACCCTAGAATATCTACTTTATTTTCAATCTAACACTTTTCAGAAGAGATTATGGAAAGGATAAAGATGGATCCTAATAGAGAGAGTAAGGATGCAAAGTCACTCAAGGCTGTACTAGAAAAGATGATGAGGATTTTGGGTGAATGCTTAAGCATGTGAATGGAGATATTTAATAAGCATTTAAGTTGGCAGAAATAAATCTTGGAAGAAGTCTGAGTTAAAGGTATTTGGAAGCACTAATAAATACCGTCTATAAATAAATGACAAAATTTTGGCAGAATGAATACAGTGTGCAAGATGACAAAACAAGGTTAACACCCTAAGAAAAAAACACTAACAAGTTATTGACACTGGGGGATAAAGAGGGTGCTAAAAGATATTGACAAAAAACAAACAGGTAAGCACAGGACCCTAGAAAATATGGCTAACCACTGGTCAAAGAAGAAGAACTCTACCAGAAGCATAAGCTACAAACACAAAATTGAAAGTTAAGTGCAGCTCTCATCTCTCATCAAGGAAGCTTCCTTTTTCAGTTGACAGAGACCATTATAGAAAACCACAGCTAAGCAAAATGTAGAAAAACAATTGTGGGGTGTCCAGCCTCAGTTGATACAACACAACCACACCTAAAGACTCAGGGAACATCAAATAAGAGGCGGTAGGAAGGTTACAGGAGCCAGAGGACCAGTAGAGGATGTCTGCTGTGAGATTGTGTCTGCTACATATGACAAGGAAGCCTCACCAGGAACTCTCAGCAATATGGCTACCTAAACAAGATCTGGAAAGTGACAACACCAGTTGACATTCCAATGTGAATGGAGAAATCATACAAGGCACCACTCCTAGATGAAAAGCTGTGTGCAATTAGAATTAGTCTTTCCTAGAGACAATCCCTTAGATATATCATCTAATTCTAAGAAATCAGTCTTAAACATATATGAGCAACACTAAATTAACAGAGAGAGGGGGGGGAGAGGGAGAGGGGGGAGGGAGAGAGGGAAAGAGGGAGAGAGGGAGGGATGGAGAGAGAGGGAGAAGTATAAAACATGGGAGATGTTGCTAGAGAAAGAAGGTGGAAAAAGGAATGATGTAGATACAATACTCATGTATGAAAGTCTTAGAATAAATGAAAAATAAGACCACTGGTGATAAAGTGAAGACAATGGTACACAGAGGGAGGGTCAGAAGAAACTCACGAATTTTATAAAGTAGTAGACAAGACTTGCCAGAAGTATATAAGAACAGACAGAGAATGAAAGGAATCAAGGATAAATACTAATGTCTGTCACCTAAGAAGTAAGAATAAATATTCTGCAAGTGGTGCCACACGCCTTTAATTCCCAGCACGTAGGAAGCTGAGGCAGGCAGATCTCTGTAAGTTTGAGGCCAGTCTGATCCACAAAGCAAGTTCCTAAACAGGCTCTAAAGCTACACAGAGAAACGCTGTCTCAAAAATAGAAAAGTAAGAAAGAACGGATATTCTATTTATTAGCTTGTGGGAAAACCAGGAAAACGGCAGAGTGTTTGGAGGGGACTTAGAAACATAGTTCTAAATATGTTTTGGTTTGCAATGTTCTACTTACATAGTCAAGTAAATGCACCATGTAGGCAAGAGTGTGAGAAGGTATACATACACACAGAGAAGAGACAGAGACAGACAGAAAGAGGAGAGGAGAAATTGACATATAAATGCCCATGAAATAAGATTATAAAATGCCTAGAGAAAGAGGCCGGAAATAGAGCCAATAATAGATTTCTGTACATGTAGACACACTGACTGTTAGCAAAGTTCACCTTTGGACAAAGAAAGTGTTTTACTATTCTCAGTAATGAAAATTGCCAGCCTTCAGGGAGGAAAAATGTTCTTAAAGCCCTTATCAATTTTAATCAGCTTTCTCGCTGTATATTTATTTTTAATTTTCTGTAGTAAATGCAACACCTTCACTATCTGAGCAGGAATATGACCTGTACAGTCTCTTCTCCCCAGATAAGAATGGAACAGTGAAAAGGCCAGAGATAGAATGGGAGTTGGAAAACAGGGGACAAGTAGAAGGGAGGGAGAGGGAAAGGAGGCAGTTGGAGAAGTGTGAATGCTGGAGAAGAAGGGGAGAGGTGGAGAAGAGGGGGTAGAAGCGGATGGGTGGTGTCTGCTGAAATCACCTTAAATATGACTAAAAAACAATTTTTTCAAAAGATTAAAAATTGTATAAAGATGAAACTTATGATTACAAATAGTAGAGAGAAATTGGGACTCCATTAAGTTTGCCCAATTAATTTATGACCAGAATTCAAAAGCACAAAGTGATTAAAAAAAAAAAAAAAAAAAAGCAAAGCTTAGAAGTGGGGCTTATACTGGATGTTGGTGGCACATGCCTTTAGTCCCAGAACAATGAAGGCAGAGACAGGTGGATTTCTGTGCGTTCGAGGCTAGCCTGGTCTACAGAGTGAGTTCCAGGACAGGCTCCAAAGCTACACAGAAATCTTGTCTTGAAAAGTGAGTAGGAGAGAGAGAGAGAGAGAGAGAGAGAGAGAGAGAGAGAGAGAGAGAGAGAGAGAGAGAGAGAGAGAGAGAGAAGAAATAAGATTCTCAAAAAAAATGTTTCAGAAAATAAGAAAATTTTTGTTATAAAAATAAACTTTTTACATATTATTAATCCTTACTATATCACTTGTAGAAACTATAAATAAAGACAACTCTAATGTGGTAAATGGTTTGACCCAATATAGACTCATTTTTGAATTTTTATTAGTTATTTATGTGTTAATACCAACCACAGTTTCCCTCCCTCCCCTCCTCCCGTTACCTGTCCTACCTCCCTTCAACCCTCTCATCCACTCCTCCACCCATAGATTCATCTTTTTGAGGACTTTTAACAATATAACTAATGATAGGAATGGGATAGAAAATGTATTTAATGAAACGAAAGAAGACACGGGGGAATAAATTGGACCATTCACTTAGCAAATCATTCTGTAACTTTTCCAGACGTCTAGTTCCTCTTATTCTGCACCTCACAGACAACTTTACTGTAAGGAATATTCTAGAACTCTATTTCCAGCGGGAAGGAAATGGACCTAATACTTGCAAGAGTCACAAATATGCAAAGTTCTGTGTGCTTTTGAGGATGCTTCTAGAACCAACAAACTGGTTGGTGCTGGATCATTGTGTTTTTCTTAGTGACTACATATAAGGCACCCTGGTGATTCTGTGGTAGAGATGTGATAGACTGGTTTGTATGTATCTCCGTTTGGTGGATCCCTTACTTAGATACCAAAATGACTTACACTGTGAAACATTCCATATTATGCAACCTCTATGTTTATTCATCATCAATGATATAGATGGGCTCAAGTAGATATAAGTTCTAAGTGTCATAAACAAAACAGATGTCCTAATATTACTTTGATTCCCCAAATCTCATTAAATTCATGATTTTAAAAATGAGTAAATATTTGCTAGTTAAAATAAAAAACAAAGGTTACAGAGGGGGCTCAGCAGTTAAGCACACTGGCTATTGTTCCAAAGACCCAGGTTCAATTCCCAGCACCCACATTGCAGATCACATATGTCTGTACTCCAGATCTGGCCTCCTCACACAGACATGAGGGCAAAAACACCAATGCACATAATAAATAAGAGAATCTTTACAAAGCAAAAACAACTTTATGAGCATATTATTTCTACATTGTCTAATAGTTGTTGGAAACACTATATTTAAAGGGGCAAAAATACTTCCTCACACTTAGACTCATATAACTGGAGATATTTCCCACAGTCACCATGTCAGTAGAATCCTTGCTTCTCCTTTAGTCTTACCCAAAACCTGCTCAATCTGTAGATTCATGTACATTGTATTACTAGTCTTTCAGTTCTGTGTGTTGACTGGTCTTGAATGAGCTCATTGCCTCCTATGAACTCAGAACCTCTGAAAGTGATGCCATTAAACCTGTGTGTGTGTGTGTGTGTGTGTGTGTGTGTGTGTGTGCGTGAGCGTGTGCATGTGTGTGTCCTGTGTCTGTGTCTGTGTATAAAGTACATTAATTCTGTCCTGTTGGAAGCTGCTCACTTCTCTGTGGACAGTACTTTTATATCTCTACCCAAGGCCCCATGCTAGACAAGAAGCTATATATTTATCAATCAAATAGTTCCCCCCATTGATGATGATAAATAGTATAAAGGATCTTTTGGTCACGTCACTCCAATTTTGATTGCAGCCGATTTAGGAAGTATTTGGCACAGATGGGGGTATTTTGTAGTATTTCTATGGGTAGGAATGTTTGCAGTCTTATTGAAATAGGCTAAAGAAAAGGACTGTCACTTTAAAGTAATATGTTGGCTTTCACAGTCATCCATTCTCCTTTAATCTCTTACACACATACAGTCACATTATACAACGAGTTACCAAACACCATTTTCCCTTGTCTCGTTTTTGGGGCTCCTTGTGAGTGGGGAAGTGGTATGCATTGAATTCTTTGAAGTCCATGCACAGTTTTACTTGAAATAAAAGCTCTACAGGATGAAATAAGAGTATATAAGTATTGGAAAATGGCAATAAAATCACCCCTCTTCCAGAGGCACACACTCACTGCCCTTGAGAACCATGGCCACGGAAGGTCTGCTGAGTGCTGAAACAAACTATCAACTGGACTTTTAATTTTATGAACTATGATAATTTGAACACAAAAGCATCTTCAAAGAGTAAATATCATTCCTATAAACGGAAGGAAGAGTAACTGTGAAAAGACTGCTTTGAACCAGACTTGGAAAAATAAAACTCGGGAGCAAATTCCTTCAGCACTCTCTGTTTCTGTCATTTTACTTTGAATAATTTCTTTCTTTTAAGCTAAAAGACTGATGCTACGAAATGATCTTATAGCCTTTAAAATGAAAACATTTCCTATTAATCTCTAGAGAGCCACAATATTCTACTGGGCCTCATTATTTGGACCCCTGTTATTTCATTTAACTTCAACTGAACTTGTTATGCTCTTAACTAATCTACCCCAATTTGTCTAAACCATTTATGTGACGTTTCTACAACTGCTTGTTTATATCTTACCAGAAATATGTACAAGTGACAATAACAAGATGCTTTAATGTCTAAAAATAATGGTGCACAGACACATCATTTTAATTCCAAGAAAAAAAACAAACAAACAAAAGGCATGTAGACCAATGCACACTTACTGAGAACCTTGTAGGGGAGAAGGAAGGGCCATGTTCGATTAAGAGGCACTAAGGTAAAAATTACTTTGTGTCCTCAAAACCTTTAATCTGAGGAAACAAAACAACCAGTGGCTATTATGAGGGTAGACTATACACTGGTGATAGGAACCAAGTCTCTGGAAGATACAAGAACTGAGAAGAGTTAATTCTGTCGCAGAGGGCAGGATGTATATTTTGTGCATCTCGTTCTCCACCCAGATATCTACATAGATTGGGCTAGCAGAAATATTTTATATTAAGTTTGATCAGAAGACTAGGACAGCAATCATCTTAGAAAACCTTCTGTTCAACCCATTTAAATAACAAAACGGGATGAAAATTAAAATGGGTACCGAATTGGGAATCAGTCATTGAAATGAACTACCATTAGCTTTGGGACTGCAACTCATGACATTGGCGGATATGCCTGTCTCCTCAGTAAAGTCCCAGTGTATTTTAAAGAGCCCTTTGACTTTTCTAATATCTCAATACCTGAAATTATTTTTGTCACCTTAAGAACATTTGCTACAAGATTAAAGACAGATCTTCATACAGTTGGGCTATGTACGCGCATCTAAGTGGTTATCTGTGACTGCAGTGTGCTGAAGGCTCACAATCCCCCTCATCCTGATCTGCAAAGGGAACGCATTAAGAGGAGGGACTGAGAACTCTCAAGACATAATCCACATAGAGAGGGCTCAGCACGGAAAGAAGCCTGCTATCAAGTCTGAGAACCCGAGTTCAAGCCCTGGGACACACATAGTAGAAGGAAGGACATGAATCTCGAGTTGTTCTTGAACCCTCATACACAGGCGGTGGCACAAGAGCACAGAAGATGCTTGTGTTGTGTTTATGCACACACACACACACACACACACACACACACACACACACAATTAAATCGTGAATTAATAAAAATTACACCGAAAGAGTCTGCTGCGGGGTAACCAGTCTTTCCTCGCATGTAAGAAAGCAAGGGCAACTTGGAGTGTGAAGAAGTGGGCTGTCACCAAACAATGAAATGATTGGAACCTTGACTTGATTGTGTGACAAAATTCTGCTGTTGCTAAGCTCCTCGGGTTGTGGTAGTTTGTGACAGCAGCAGAAGCAGACCAAGGCTTTAAGTTTACATTTCCAATCCTGCCTGTTTACACTATTTGTTGCCCTCTTAATCTTTTGGCCCTTTACATTTGTACAAACCTCACTGCTTTACATATGCCAAGTAACTCTTCCAGATGTTCACCATGATCCAAGCTGTGCTCCATCTGTTGCTAAGGAGTACATCATCTAGCTTTCTCATTCATTCTTAAATTATTCCGGTCATTACCTCTGTACTTTCAAATGAAACTTTAAAAAAAAAAAAAGGAAAAATAAAAAGAGTTGGGGGGTATGTCTGACACCTTTTCAGAAATCTTCTGTTTTCCATGCTTTAAGCCACTGTCAGTTATTTAGTTTGATGGAACATTCTGAAGCAGAATGACAACGGTGACATTGAAACTACTGTTCATTTACAGACTCTTTCCAAGCTAATGGAAGCTCTGAAGTTCCATGTTAATGGAAGCTCTGAAGTTGGGCAGCTTGTAGCTGAAGAAGGAGATGGTGTATGTCATCAGCATGGAGGAATGGTTCTGCTTTCCTGCGAGGTTGTGGTCAGCTGAACAGAGTCAGAGTGAGATTTCAGGGCAGCTTCAGAAACAAGATTGCCAAGAAAAATTCCTCCACCTTTAACCACTTTAGTGTAAATACATTTAAAAACATGCTTATTAGACAGTATGGTGCTCTTTATTAAGGAATATTGAGGATTTAGTGAATGTTGTAGCCCCCTTTCTTTAAACAAACGCATGTAGTCAATTCTGCAGATAATTAAAAGAGAGTATAGAATTCCTGTGTCTACAGACTCCTGGTAAATAAACTGTATAAAAACACAGATAAGCTCTTTTGTAGATGTTATATAATTACAAGGAAATTAATCTGAATTCCTTTCCATTATTGTAAAGCATTTTCATTTACTAGACTTTACTGATTTTGCAGTCATAATTTTGTAGGGATTCTTTTTTATCTGTTTTTTAAATGACTACTGAAGACAATGCCTGTGATTATCAGTGAAAGTTATTGTCAAATTACATTGACACAGCTTTGTGAGACAATGCACAGATCTTAAGGATGAGCACTGAAACAGAATTCCTCTCAATAAAAGATGCATTTTTCCCCCACAAATTAAAAGCTAAAAGAAAGTAACTGATATTCAGAAACTGAAGTTAAAAAAGAAGAAGAAGAAGAAGGAGGAGGAGGAGAAGGAGGAGGAGGAGGAGGAGGAGGAGGAGGAGGAGGAGGAGGAGGAGGAGAAGAAGAAGAAGAAGAAGAAGAAGAAGAAGAAGAAGAAGAAGAAGAAGAAGAAGAAGAAGAAGAAGAAGAAGAAGAAGAAGAAGAAATGCTTCAGGACTGTATGTTTAAATATTGCCAAGAAATGTTACTCAAGGACCGGGAGGTGCTAATGGGTCTCTCCAAGCACTTAACCAGATCCTGATGTTGACTGCACATGGAGGGAATAATGACCCAACAAGCGCACCCTCCCTACAGCACGCCCGTGGTTGGAAGGCCATCCAGCATCTCTGCTCCATGGGTAGTGCCTTATCCATCACCTTAAGAATCTGACTCTTGACAAACAATATTTTCAGAAACAGCATTAAATCCCAGTATGCAAAGCAGCTTCATAAAACTTTTTATGTATTCTACCAAATGAGGGAAATATTTTGATTTGAAAACCAAACTTAGAAAGGAATGATTTCCATCTTTCAACTTAGTCTCCAAAGTTCATTTCCAGATATTTTTTTTTAAATCCAGTTCAACCACAAGATTTAGCACAAAAATAACTAGGAAAACATTGAAAAATGATCATAATTTGGGCCCATAAAATTTCTCAAGGTTCTTTTTTTTGTAAAACAATAACAAAAAATGTTTGATTTGTTAATGGAGGGGGGAAAGGGTCTTTGGTCTTATTAAAAAAACTTTAATTTAAAATGAATTTCAAAAATATCAGAGATAAATTTGAATGTTTACTTTTTACTTTTATCTGAATACTGACAACTTTAAATATTCTGAGAAAAGCCAAGTGTCACCTTAACAATACAAACTTTCAAATGCCTGACAATATGTTGTCTTCTTTTTAATTATTATTTTTTCTTATTTTACATATCCATCCCAGTTCTTCCCTCTCCCACCCTCTCTCTCTCCCTCCCATGTCCCCCGACCACCCTCCCAGACCATTGCCCCTCCACTCCAAAGGGAGGGTGATGCCTTCCAGGAGGGATCATCAAAATCTGTCAAGTCATTTGGAGTAGGGTCAAGGTATTATATCCTGTCTCTAGGCTAAGGGAGTATCCCTCCATGGAGAATGTGCTCCCAAAGTCCTTTCCTGCACCAGGGATACATCCTGGTTTCACTGTTAGAGTCCCTCACAGAATGGGAAAGGAACAAGGGACCTCTGGCAACATGATGTCTTAAACAGTCTTAAATATATTGTCATAACAGTAGCAGTGTAAAAAAATATTAGTAAAAGTCAACTGATTCTAGGATATGTTGATCTAGGTAATGGCTATGTAAATAAATTTTTAAAATATATAACACAATACAGGTTGCCTGGGGTCATTTCACAATACAGATTGGAGAGATTAAAAACAGACACCAGTTATTTCTTTGACAATCAGTGGAAACGTAAGAGCAACTTTCTTTTTAACTCTTTCAGGTTAGTAGTGCTTAAAATATTATAGAATGTTAAGGGTGCATGATAATTGAATATGAATATTTTAGTTAACACAGATACATAATAAAAATATCAACACTTAACCTGTAGACACTTTGAATCCTGATTTTGACTTAAAAACCATTCATGCTGTTTTCATTGTTGAAAATTTAAGATTTTTAAATGTTCTTGGACTTTAATCCAACAAGGAAAAATGTTGTCTGTTCTATATTAGGCAAATTGTACTTAACTTGAGCCCATAGCTCAACTTTACATTGAAAAAAGTGGCAAAGGCCCTTTTCCAGATACCACAGCCTAAAATTCCAAGCATCCATGCTGTTTCCTACAACTT
Organism: Cricetiscus sungorus; assembly: GCA_030556225.1. Taxonomy (NCBI): domain Eukaryota; kingdom Metazoa; phylum Chordata; class Mammalia; order Rodentia; family Cricetidae; genus Cricetiscus; species Cricetiscus sungorus. The sequence goes on from JANBXA010000114.1 coordinate 3,437,484, forward strand.
ACATAAGAGAATTGGAAATGCCTTGATAACTTCAATAATGGAAAGCTTTTACCTAGTTAGGTAATAAGATCATATTTATTAACTTGTTCATCAAATACATTGAAAAGCTTTATGTCAAGAAATAACCTTCAAATTAACTTCAGAACTTTACCTATAATTTAGAAATCAATACACCAGATGTGGTTTGCTTAACGCAATTGTAAGCCTGGTACTCCAGATACTTGGCTCAATTAAATATAAGTTTGTGCTAACATAAAGACTTCACAAAATTAAGTCCACCTGCAATCCTTATGCAGTTGAGATATGTTCATCTTGGAAATTATTGGGGTTTACTCATTGTATATGAACATACATACACCTATACAAATACATGCATGCACATAACCTAATGCTTAGAATGGTCTGATTCTATGCTTATCCACAGTAATTTGATTTGCCTTCCTTCCTGACAAACCACTGCTGGTGTTTAAAGCAGGACCGTGACAGCATACACCTTCTTGTTATTATTTATATATGGAAGGCCAAACCAAATGTCTGGGTGGGTCTCCAAAGACATAAAATCAGTAGTTTTCTTTTTTTTATCCACAGGACTCAATTACATTTAAATAAACTAACTTCTACTGGAAAATTGGCTCAAACAGAGAATACCACACAACCACAGACATTACTGTAAGTTTAGAAGCCACCAACATATTGTTAAAAATAGTCTTTTGCACATCATTGCATACACACACACATGCCACACACACACACACACACACACACACACACACACACACACACACACACACGAGCATACACTGTGCTCACTAAGCATGAGAGAGAATGGCTGTGCCTCTTTCCACAAGACACTTCTGTTGAAAATCTCTCTCAATGCCTCAGAGTTTACTTCTCTCTGGCTGGATGTGAAAGTTGTTCTAGCAGTAGCTAAGCTTCCACAGACTTCCCAAAGAGGCAGGAAAAAATGCCACGTGTGTGTTGCTCGGATTTTAAATGAGCAAGTCCTCCTTGCTGGCCCCAGAGTGGCAGAGGCCTGACAAATGTGAGGAAGTCCTCAGCTGTGAGATGAGGGCTTAGGTTGTGGGCTCCTGGTCAATTGCAAGGTTGCGTTGAATGTAAATTATGGACTGTGCTCTAGATCTATGCTCCTTCCAGCCAGCAGAAAGGCAAGCAGAGCGCACCATGCTTCTTCATTCCCACGTGGTGGCGGCTTCCTCTCAGGGAAAGGGAGCAAAGCCATGAGCACTTACAATCGCCATCCCTGAAGGATGGAGACAAAGAAAGGAAGCATTTTTATATAACTTCATATTAAATTTCCTTTAAAAAGTGCCTTTATGTATTTCTCTTTCCAATTTATATGAAAAAAAAAAAGTCTTAAAACTACAGTGGAACTGGCAGTAAATTCCCCAGGAACAATTGTTCTTTTATTAAATATTTATTGAAATAATTTCTGGTGCTTTTTCTTGGTTTTCCTCAGCCACTTCTAATGTTTATTTACAGCAGGTTATTAACATCTGCCAGTATAACTGTTCTGTCCATACGGAAGCCGAAGGGTAAAAAAGTCACACACACACACACACACACACACACACACACACACACACACGCCACACCCTTCCAACGTGACCTGTAGTTAGACAGAAAACAGTTTTCCCAGTCACTGCTGGGCTTCCTGTCTGTGACCTCTGAAAAGCATTGGAGGCCAGGGTTAATGGCCTTTCCAATCTCTGTGATAAGAATTCATTTTGTTCTATTACCAGCAGTTATCTGAGGAGCCTGCTGCATCACTTCAGCGGGGTTCAATCAATGAGAGGACCTAATGAAGTAACCAGCTGCAGCTCTATTCCCCTGGCCAGCTCTATCAGACAAATAAGATCTATCAGTCACATCTGAAGGCTGATCCTAGGAGCAGCATCTTCACAGGCCAGGCTCGTATGCATATGAATAATGATAGCCGCCATTTCTTTGAAAGCGTCCCCTTTGATAGAGCTTTCCTGGCACTGGAAATGGAATGGAGTGGGTGCTGAGATGTGGCATTAAGAGGGAAATAACGCAAGATTAAAGAAGACTGCATTTTCAGTTTATGCAGAGAGCAACGTGTTATAGGAGCATGTCGATGCATCTTAGGCCCAAGAGGCTAGTCTCAAAGAATTCAACGTCAGATTGGTGTGTTTTAGTCTTCACAACAGGAAGAAAAAAGAACAACTATCTCAAATGGTATTGTTTTATTGCTGCTTTAATGATGAGCTTTGTATTCATTTGGGCTTTATTAAGTTACATGATACTGTTAACATTTTGCCCACATAAGCATGGATGCAGGCTGCAAGCTAGCTTTGAATTACTTCATAGTCACTATCAACACTAACAACACAAATAGAATGACTAGAAAACCCTAGTATTTACACATGGTAAGTTTAATTATGAATTTGATCCCACTTATTGCTATGGACATCTATACATTTCAGGAGAGGAAAACAATCAAAGCTGTCAATTGGAATCTTCACAAATACATTAGTGTTACTGGCAGCCCTGTTCAAAACTCACCCATGTTGATCATGATCCTATATGGAGTTTAGACTGTTTCTCTGAGAAACACTGCCTGGTCCATAGAAAGCCATGGGTAGTGCACACATATTTGTCAATATGCTGAAAGCTACAATAATCCTGGTTTATTTATTAAGTTAATCAAGAGTAATTTTGTGCGATATGATTTGTATTCCTCTAACCTGTCTTCTCCTTGTGTCAGATTGGAAGAGGAGAAAGCAACGTTGTTTGCTGGTATTCTACAGAGATGATAGCTAATGGAAGCAATGCGCAAATGTAACACTTGCTAGCCTTATACTCGATAAAGGCATGCACACAGGCAAGAAGGCTTGTTGAAGTACACTTCCTATTTCTGCAACTGTGCTAATTTATCATGACAGAGGAGTTCCAAAGGCTATGTCACTAAAAGGCTTTAAAAGTTTATGGTGTATAACACTGATTTCTTGTTCAAATTATAATCTCAGAGATGCTTGAGTGATATGGGTAATATATACAGATTTTATTTTCATTTCAAATCTTTGGAACTATTAATGAATGATTAAGGTATACTAGACATCTTAAGATGCCAAATGTAAGATGGAAAAACATTTAATTGTAGCAGAGGGGAGGAAGAGAGAAATTTTCCTGGGCCCATTGATGCATGTGAAAAGACTGAAATATCTTTGCTGAATATGTAAAAAGACAAGAATATGCCTAGCAGGCATTTTGGGAACATCTGTCAATTTTTTATAGAACATAGTGATTGTGGGCTATTGATTGCATTTAAACAAAGTTGTTGCAAAAAAAAAAAATCAGCTAACAATTCGTGTAGAAAGGGCCAATCAATATTTAAATGACTCACTTTATTGATTTAAAATTAACTTTCAATTAAGAGATCCATAGGACTCTTAACTGCGACACTTATCCATTCAAGAGAAAATAAAGGTACATTTATCGATACACTTAAACAGCAGTGGCTGGTTTCCTATCGATTCAGTCATTTGCGCTGGGATTCGTTAGCGTCATCAGCCGTTAACTCGCTTACTTGGTCTTCGCAGTGTACGATATGGCAAGGTGTAGGAATGCGCAAAACGACACAAAGAGGGGATAAAAACTTGAGCAGATTTTAAAGATAAAGAATAAGGTAAGACAATCTTGCGCTTGCTTGAATCTCCTTCTTTTACTTCATGAAAGGAAGGCTGTTGGGCACAGACATCTGGATGTCTATTTAGAAAAATTGGCCTTGTAAAGGAGTCTATCTGATGAGGGGAAAGAAAAGCTTTCCCGGCTTCTATTGGCCAACAAGCTGACTAACGTGCATATGCCGGTTATGTTATAATTGATGGATATAGAAGATAATACTTTATAGAATTTTTAAAGATGCTAATTACATTTTTCATTGTAAATACTATGTATGTGTGTTTAAGACCATGTTTAGTCAATACTATCACAAGAGCACACTACAAGACTATGTTGTATTTTTGAAAATGTGCCAGTTGTTCTATTTAATATTTATTTGTATTAAAATTTTCAGAAAAGATAAAACTCATGCTGAAAGTTAAAACTATTATATAACATGAATGAATTAATTTAAGCCACGTATGAAAAAGACGTAGCAATATGTTTCACAATGGTAGCTATCTATGTATTAATGCAATGTATGTATTGACACTGAAAGGAGCCTTTGAGCACAGAGAAAAAGAAAAGAATAAAATAACAAAATGCTGATTGAAAAGCTTTTGCTGCATTTTTTAAATACTACAGCAGAAAAGCACAACTGAGTGATCTTTGTGGGAAGGGCATCTTCCCAGAGCTGTCTCCATCAGCCCTGATTGCAATTGTTACACCTGGTGGCATTACTCCTTTTCAGGAATTCAAAACCATGTGTGGTGCTTTGGCAATGCCCCTATATCCCGTTCAGCTTATTGGTTGCTTCTTCCCCACATTCTTTCCTGTACAGAGCCATTGGCTTGAGAAGGAAGCTATCCCAAACAGAAGTCAATGCCCACTTACTGACACAGCTCTAACCTGTGATATGGAGTCTAGTGTTGGTCACCTTTATAACTATTAACCTGTATTATCTCATGCCATCAACTATAATTAGGAAATAGCTTTCATAATATCAAATATTAGCCTTGATATTTTTTTCTCAGTGTGTTGAATCTGTGGAGATTATACTATAACTTTGAGGCTTTGAATTTGAAAAAAAAAATAATTCTGGGATAGATAGAAATAAAAAAATAAAGCCAGAAATCGAAACGTGCAAACATAACCTCCCAACACACAATAGCTAATAGCCACATGAATATTGGGATAATGTGACCATGACTATATTCCAGCAATTATATTTGCTAAGAAATGTGTGCTGCTGTGATTTCCATCTAGAACTCAGATGATGATACTAATTAAGTGATAGCAGGTGGCATAGGATGTCTGCCATGGCCTCTCTGATCTGCAAGAGAGATGTGTTCCCTGTCTAAGCATTCGGCAGTACCAACAATTGGCTTAGGCACCACTCAGTCCCAAGGTGCTTCCAATAGGGGATTCACTTTGATTTAACACTTTCTTATCACATCAAGGAGGTGAAAAGGCATCTCTGCACTGGCTGGCAAGGGTTATTGCTTTAATGGCAAGGAATTTGGCTTTTACCCTGGTATGAAAATGATCCTTAAGAACTCTAAAGACTTTTGGAGATGATCACTGAAACAAAATATTTTAATATTCAAGCGATGAATCCATATCACCAAATAATTACAAGTTGGAAGCTTTTCATTTACTCAAAAGCTACAAACTGCCACTTATACCATAAATAAGAGAACGTATGGCGCTCACTCAAAATGCTTGTTTGGTGAAACCTACATAAAATGTCTATTCTGCCTCATAAAACAAGTGATCGTTAATTTCAACAGCTCCATTTCCTGCAACAATGTTTTGCTAAGATTTGTTTCTGCCTACCATGAATCCTATCTTACACACAACCCAAACTGGCTGCATCTGCTTCCCTCACCGAAGGCTTTGGGAAACGTTGCCTATTTCCATGTGAGTAACTGCACCTCCTTACCAGAAACACATGGGCCAGGTCCCTGGAATTTCACACAGCTGCTTAGTCTTTCTCCTGTATTCTCTCTCCCCTCATCATCTTAACGGCATAAGACCTTAAATGGTCTGGAACTAGGAATCTTGTCTCGTGGCTGCTCACACTCCGTGTTATTTGAGTGAGATGCTGTAATTTAATGGGGGTTGGGGGGAAATGCTGCTTTCCCTATGATGAGCCATGCTGAGTGAGTCATGAGAAAGTGCCTGAAAGGCAAACTAAGTGATTCCTGTAAGGGATGCAAAATGAGTGCTATCTCATTTCTGAAATTCTCTTATCAAGCTCTATCTACCTCACTAGCATTTATTTCAGTATCATTATTGTGTGTGTGTGTGTGTGTGTGTGTGTGTCTGTGTGTGTGTGTGTCTGTGTGTGTGTGTGTGTGTGTGTGTGTGTGTGTGTGTGTTACAATACATGAAAGACATTGCTGATAAGACTGGATTTGAGATAAATTTGTTACATTTTCAGATATCTTGCAATATATGAAATCTCACAGCATGGCTAGTTTCTTTGGGTCCTTTCTTCCTGGAAAGGCTTATTGACACCATAATTTCAGACAGGTTTCATATCACTTTACCCAAATCATGGCTAAGATGGACACAAATAATTATAGGAATTAGTGCTACAGGGTGTGAAATTGGTCTTGCAGAGGAAGGACATTCATTTTGTTTTGAAATTCCCCACTGAGAAATGCTGTGTGCAAACTTATCTGAGAAGGCTGTAATCCTCTGGTGCTTAAATGAAATAAAATAAAATAAATTGCATGTAATCTCGACTAAGAAAAGTGTCTGTGTCATTAATACCAACAACAGATGCCAAATGCAATCTGCTGAATTGAAATGATGATTCTTGTTCCATAGAAGAGAAAGAAAATAGCCTGAGATTAGTGAAAATTCTGGGGGGGGGGTTTCTACCTCAACAGAAGTAACTATAATAGACTCAAGTTTCATATTAGATATACACAGCAAGTATATATCTTGAGTGAGTTCTAAACAGGCTGCTGTGATCTGATTTCATTTAGATGCTTCTCTTTCTACTGTCCTTTGCAACATTCTCATTGTCAACGTTGTACTAAAGTGAATGATTCTTAATAAATCCCGGCACTGTGGGCTGTGAAATATTGGAAACAAATTTGGTCATATGCTATAATGCCATGTCATTAACTGTGCGGAATGAAGTCACAGTAAGCTACTCTATCGAAGGTCACAGAAGGGATTTTTTAACTTCCCGTTCCACCACAGAAAGCCAGGCAACTTTAGGCTTGAGCTGGCCTTTCTCACTGTTGCAGGCCACTGATGAGTTCAGTCCCGGGCAAAGAGAAATCCTTAATCTTCTCTTTTTAATATTGAAGAGGCACAGCCCCTCACCTGCACGTGGAGGCTGCCTTTTCATCAGAGCCCAGGAGATTCCAGCAACAAAATCAATGTACGCATGTTCAGAGCCGTTTTCAGGGTTTTGTAAGACAAATCTCTCAAATGGAAGGGGGGGGTGAGTTTAATGCTATTGAGCCAGGCTTCGATCTGAGTGAGTCAACCAACAGTACCACAGCAACATTTCACTTCCCAGAGCTCCTGCTCACCCAGGACAGAAGGTTCTCTGCAGACACAGCTGTGGAATTTCCCTGTGACCTCTCACCTCTCCTAATCCGAATTTAAACCTTGGAGTATACTGGTTAAATAAACAAATATTTAAAGGTAACCTCAACTCAACAAACATCATTAATGGCTTTTTCTCTTGCATGTGAACACACCACACCAGGAGAAGATTCCACTTTGATGGAGGGCCTTTGCAGACTCAGGCCCAGGCTGAAGGCTCGGGATCCCTATTTGAAAAGCGCAAAGTGTGAATAACGCAATGAACATGAATATTTCTTTCTCCTTTTCAGAGTAGCAATTTGTCCATTGATCTAGGGGGGCAATTTGTCTTAATAAGAGCATCTCTATGCTTCTATTTTTGATACTAAATAAGTTAGACATCCTACCTTGAAAATGCACACTGATATATTTAGTTACATACTCCTGTCAGAAGTCCAAAGGAAAATACATACACAGTCCCATACATGTTCTGAACATTATAAACTCCAATGCTGATGGATATTTCTTGGTAAATCGTGGACATTGTACCTCGTTCAACCTTACTGTAGAAAAGCCTCCATCCCTTTAGCCATGGTGAATCCATTACTTGCCTAACTTGCTAAATCACTTGATGTTAAATCAATCAGGAATTTACACAGAGTTTTTCTTTCATGCAATAATGTTTTATTATGGCAAGAACAAGGCACTTTTATATTTTCTAATATTTTGGAAAAAATCAAAGGAAAACAAGCTTGTATTTCCACTTCATTTTAAGGTGAGTATTTTCTCAGACGTTTGAAAAGCTGCTGGGATTTTTACAAATGAAAAAAAAATATGAGTCTGAATTATGATCCAGTGTTACCACAGAAAACTTCCTAAACCTGGTGGAAATCAATTCTGTATCATGATAGTGAGATGATAAAAATATATATCATCATTTACCTTTGTTCAAGTCACAATGAGGCTTAATTTAAAGCTAATTAAAGGACAATAAGACAAAGGCATGACTTAAGATACTGACTGTGTATTTACACGATCCTTGAGTCTATTCCCTCTTTAATGGGTTTGGGTTCTGAAATATGTAGTTTCTATTAAAGCACAAATTTCCCAAACAGGGAATTATCATGAAATTGGAGTACTTTCACTACTCTGTTATTTTGCAAGATGATTGGGAAGTTACCTTGATCTAAGATCTACAACATACACCCGTATCAAAAACAAACCAATAAAAATAGGAAAGGGAGAAAAGGAGGGAGGGACTGATGAGTTGGAGCAAGTTGGGTAGAAGTAGTCTGGGATACATACTTACAAAGAAGCGTGTTCCTTAATCCTTAAATCTGCATTATAATATGTGCTTTATATTAATTCATTTTGAAATTCTGGCCTCCTTTAGAAAATTATTAATTTTCAAACATGAAAAGAACTTTATTACCTCCTAGCCCCCCTCACACACATACTTTAATACACATTCTTCAAAAAAAAAAAACAAGTATAGATTTTTGTTTCAGTACTAGGCAGAGAGGAATTTCCCTTGCTCATAAATATTTTAAAGTAAATTTGTACCTTTACAGCTAAATGGCCTTTGCAGTTAAATGGATATTGCTTACTGTTGGTCGCCAGCTCAAGTATGCTGACAGGAAGTAGTGAAAAATGTGGTATCATAGAAAATATCACACTTTTAGGTCTCAGAGCCATGGAAGTCAGGACACAAAAGTTGTTTCTTGCTTGATCTTTCTCTGTGGACTAGGGCTTCATATCTGCATATGTACCAGAAGATGTGAAAAAAATATTTAATTTTCCCTAATAAGGGCATTTACATTCCAATACTAGTGGGGAAATATGTTTGGTGGAAGCATTTTTTTTCACTTTTATATTTCTTTCAAAAAGAGTAGTTCATCTCAAAAATTGAATAACTACTTGAAAGTGGCTGCCCTTGTGGCATAAAAATAATTAGGGACGCCAAAGCTGCTAATGTTGACTTCAGCGTAGTGCAAGTGTCCTCTGTGTTTGCACAAGGATGCACTCGGTTTAATTCCAAAGTTCGTAGAGTCCCATTTTCTAACTCAAAGGCACATTCATACCATATCATATAGGGAATGCCCAGTTAAACCATATTTCTTTAATGGCAGAACTTCAAATGTCATCTTGAGTTTCACAAAACCCTCTCTCTTTGCAGAAGTAATTAGCTAAGGCAGGGTTTGCATGGCAATTAAAAACCACATGCTCGCAGAAGCTTGTACGCATTGTGTAATTTTTTTTTCATGCTACAAGTACATATGCGTATTCTTGCCTCTAGCTTAAATACAGTGAATGTTGTAGTTGGTTGCACAGGAATTGTCTCAGAACATTAAAGCAAGCCAAACACAATTGTATTCCAACTAAAATTGCTCTCTTTATACCGTGTATTGAAACTTGATAACTGTTGGTTATAAAATTCCTTTGATTTTCTGTAGGTAATAAAATACTTTGGCAATTACTATTGACAGTTCTGGATAATCTTGAGGCCTGCCTTGCCTGAAGAAGATGAGTGTTACAAATCACTCCAGTGGAAGAGGGAAGAGCAGCATCAGGCAGCAGACAGGTTTCAATTTCACAATTCTGATTATCTCATTCTCGATTCTATGCATGCCTAAATCTGAGAATCCCTCGAGCAGCTATATGGACTTCTACTTTTAAAATGCCTATTACGCTTTCATACTTTTGCCTGCTTCCTGAAGAGTGCCATTTCGCCAAGCTTAAATAGCAGAAAATTGCACCGCTCTTCCTCTGCCCATCTCCTCAATCTCTATTAACCTGCCAAGAACAAAGGCGCACGATGGCCCAGCT